>CM018694.1:71325096-71820453 GCA_009363875.1 Mikania micrantha
TCCCACCCAAGCATTTCCAATTCAAGCATTAGTATAAGCATTGTAATTATGTGTAAAAGCATTAAATAAATATTTCAATAATTGTTTAACATGCTTCTCAGTCCCGAAGTAAAACAAAAGGTTTGAAAAGGGACAAATGAACTCACCTGGTGTTTGAAGTGGTTGACTAAGTTAAACAAGAATGCACGCGCTCTTTGTCGTGTTCGTAGTAGTATTCACGCTCCTGTATTGATTTCATGTTGTTTGTAGTTTATAAGTTGTAACGATTTATGTGTGTGTAAGTGTTAGTGTTAGCCCTAAAGTTGGCTAACACTGTGAGTCTCGGTCTTTATTCGGCCCTCCTTTGCTCTTGGAAATTCAAGACCTTTATAATGTTATATTTATCATTTGTATCACCTGCTCTTTGTAAGTATACTTAAGTATTTTATTTAGCTTTATAAAAGAATCTCTTGTAGCTCTTGTTCATAGTTTTAGCGTTTTATAAAATTCCTAATCAAGTGGGCCAAGGAATTTACTTGGGCCCTGATAAAGCTATGTGTGGGCTGAATAAGTGTGTCTGGCCAATTCAAGCACTATGGGCCGAATCTTGCATCAATTTGGGCCTACTATAATAGTTGGGCCTTGCATGTAGGTGAACCAAACTATTGGGCCCAAAGAGTTTCATGGTTTAGGGTTGTGGTGTTTGGCCGAAGTGTTTAGTGTCGGGTTAGTTAATTTGGCTAATTACATGATGTTGGGCCGGACTAATTGTGGTTGGGCCAAGATGGTTATCATGAACCAAATCCCTTTATTCTTACTTCCAATCTCACCCTCGGGCCTTAAATGTGTGCGTGTACCCACGGTTGGGCTAACCGAATGGGCCGAATGCTATATGGGCCAAGAATATTATTGTTGGGCCGAGCTTAAAAGAAGTGGGTTGATTAAACATTTGGGCCCATTCTCCTTTGATTCTCGACCGAAACAGTTGGGGCGATTGATGAAGTGGAGCTGTTTATAAGTTTTAGCCGAACAAAAGATGGTTTAAGCTTCATATCAGCGAACCTCTTGAGGTTAATGGTTCGGCTATAGAATGTGGAGGCCATGAGGGTTCGTGCAAGGTGGCTATCCTCTAGGTTCGGCCATCATGACCTAAAGGTTCTGTGAGTACAAGTTTCGAAGGGTTCGGCCATCACACACAGAGGGTTCGTGGTCCTTGCTAAGGTTCGTCACCCAGAGATAGGTTCGGCTAGAAAGCAGAAAGGTCTGTAGCTCAGGGTTCGGCTGACACGCATGTGGGGTTCGCCAGATGGGTGGGTTCGCCACCCTTGCATGGTTCGTCGCTCGAACAAACAACAGCCACAGGTTCTGCCAGCCTCAGAAGGTTCGGCCGTGGTTAGGTGATGATGAAGGGTTCGCTGAAGATGCTAGGTTCGCAGCACCCATGGTTCGTTCAGCCTTCGTCGATTGCCAGTTGGGTCGACAGGGTTCGTCAACCATGAAAGAAGGTTCGGCCAGTGAACCAAGGGTTCGGCCAGTGAACCAAGGGTTCGGCCGGCTTCGCCTTTTCCCGAACCTGTGCACCTTCATCATCCCATCCAGCTTCGAACTTGACTCTTGCCATTCCCATGCTGTTACTACATGTGGGAAGGACTCGAGATGATGGCTGTTCGAAGGTGAAGCCCATGAACCGGTTTCGTGTGTGTTGAACAAAAAGTGAGAAAACCCTATTTTATCGTGAGTTTCAAGCCTCATACCTCAAAATCGGCTGGGTAATTTTCCAGATCAGTTGTACTTCTTGATAGAGGGGATCAAGGGCTTCAAATGGACACCAAGAACGTCCAAATCCGTTGAGAAACAAGTGAGTTATCGCGATTAGAAGGATGATTATTCTAGAGAGAGAAAGTTGCGGAAATTGGTGTAAGAGAGAGAAAGGGTTTGTCAAGAATGAGGTTGAAAGCCTCATTCGAGGTTTATATACCCCGGGGGTGTTCAGGTTCGTTTCGGTTGCTCGGTTCTCGTTTTCGTCGCGTTTCCGGATCGTAACGCGCATGTTTGCGTAATTTAAATAAAATGGTTTTAACTTAAATTATTTTAAAGGTTGTAATTCCTAATAAATACTAAATATTAACTTTTCTTAAATTATTTGTCGAAATTTATCATTTTTACGCGTTTCGTTATTTGTTCGCGTATTTTGTTTTACGCGCTTTAAATTAAAATAGTTTCATTTTAATTTATTTCTGATGAGTTTCAAAATTGTAAAACAGGAAATACTATATTTCCTTAAATTTATTTTCGTTCGATTCGTCTTCGTTTTCGTTTTCGTACAGAGCGCTAACTGTACGAACACGATCGTACGTTTCAGTTTCTTATTTTGTTTTCTACTTTTCAGTCATCATTTCAGATTATTAAACTATCATATTTATTCGTACAGATCGTCACCTATACAAATAACTCGTCGGTTTAGCATTCTGTAACAACATCTGTTAAAGTTTTGTTCTGTTTATCCTCACATACGTTTAAACCTAATAATACAAAATCAAGCATGTATGCATCTGTTCATGATTGTCTGATATGTTTCTGACTGTTTAAACATGAGGTTTACATCAGAATTTCAGGAACATTGTGTAATAGTTTATGTTTAGCATTGACTGTTAATAGTTTCTAAGTATTTCTCCTTGATTGTATCTGGGTTACTGTACAAGTTACTGTACAGATTACTGTTCCAGTAACGATTCCGGCACAGATGTTACACGTCAACTCACGCCCTATGCTCTCGGGTTGTTGTAATGGCTAGGGCTGTCCAAAATGCTCGTCGTTTGCTCGATACTCGCTCGGAAAAAACTCGAAAAAAGTTCGTTCGAATTTTGCTCGGTTTTAAATGAGCCGACCACGCTCGGTTCGGTTTCAAAACAGCACGAGCTAAGGTAGGCTCGCTCGGATAGTCGCTCATTTGGCTCGCTCGTTTTGGCTCGTTTAAGTATAACTAAGTTATACGTATATATGTAAATTTTTATTAACACTAACATGTTGGTGTATTCAAAGTAATGCATAATGATGATATGAACTATTTAAACATTTTAAGATTTTTTGTATACTTTCGTATTAGGGGTATACACGATCCGGTTTTTACGGTTTTTGGATTGACCCAAAAATCTAACCGTTATTAACGGTTTTTGAATAATGAAAACCAAAACCAAACCATTAAAAATGAAAACAGTTTGGCATTTTCATTTTGGACTATTTGACCCGTTAAAAATAGTAACAAATCATTTTACGATTTGAGATTCCCTACTTAGCCCAAAACTTTTTATACATATCTGTGTATGTGTGTGTCAAATGATGTCTAAATCAATAAACTTATATATCTATCTATCTATTTAATACGTGTGTGTGTATGTATGTACGTATGCATGTATGTGTATCACAAAGTCCGGTTAGGTTTTTTAACGACCGGTTTTTTAGTGAAAACCAAAAATAAAACCGTTCACTATGCTTTCGAACTTTTGAAACTGTTGACCAAATAATTTTGAAAAAAACACGACCGCGAAACCAAATTGATGACCGGTTTGGGGTGTTTTGCGGTTTGAAACTGAACTGTGAACATTCTATTTCGTATTATGACAATTTGTAATTTATGAATTTATTTTTTGTTTTGGATTAGTATGTGATTAAACTTATTGTTTTTGAATTATTGAGTTTGAGATTGACATAAATATTTTGAATTTGCATTAAATTTAATTTTGAAAGCGAGCCAAACCGAACCAAGCCGAGCCGCTCGGTTTGTAAACGAGCCGAGCACGAGCATACCTTGCTCGGTTCGGCTCGTGAACAACCCTAGTAATAATGTCAAAAATACCATAAACCGTTTAAAACCGAAAACCAAACCTTATCCGTAACCGAAAAATTCAAACCGAATTTTGAATTATGTTTTTGGTTCGGTTCCTAACCGTATCCAAATTTGTTTTCGGTTCGGTTATCAGTTCCAATTTTTTTAATTCGGTTTGTTCGGTTTATTTGGTTAACCGAATTTAGATTAAAATTTATAAGGTTGAACTCGGTTTATTCGATTTAATTTTGTTTTTAACCAAAACAGAACCAAATTGAATTTGGTTCGGATAACAACTTTTCAAATTCGGTTCAGTTAAGTTTTCTATAGGAAAAAATTAAAAAAACAATTAAACCGAACTGAATAAACCAAAAAAACCATCAACCGAACTATTTAACATTCCTAGTTGTCATGACGGCTTCAAATGCTGGTTGTGAAGTTTAGTGTGAAGCCGGAGATGAAATATTGGACAACGGTCAAATGCCTATTTAAGTTAAAACAGAAAGCAATTTTTTTTGGCTATGTGTTAACCAATCCATTCAAGGACGAAGCTTCATGAGGGCCTGGGGGGCCCCGGCCCCTGCTGTTTTTCGGCTCAGAAGCAGGTATGTAATATGATTTGGTCAGAAATTTTATATTAATAGAGTTCGGCCCCCTTGATTTTTCTTTCTAAAAATTTTATATTAAGGGTCGGCCTCCCTACACAATAAATCCAAGCTTCGTCACTGAATCCATTCACTTTAATTTATCTACACAACCAAATAACTCTGCTGCTCTAAAAAATATTTTAACTCAACACAATGCATTTGCTTCAATCATGGTCTAACTCTGACTCAATCCGATTATGTGAGTTAACGTGGTCGCCACATCAACCAAAATTGAAGATACTCAAAGAAAAAAAATTGTCATGTGATAATAAATGAGTTCATTATGTTCTAACTAATGACTATTTAGTTTTTTTAGAACGACGGTTGATACAACAGCAAGACCGTTGCCTCAGAGTGCAGTGACTGAGTATCGAAACCTCAGCCTTACACTCATGCTACAATTGTAGAAGTGCAGTGACTATTTAGTTGAGAACCCAACCTAGGATGTTATGATATTTAAAGCGTGATTTGTCTATCACAAGAATTATTTTTGAGATATATTGAGGATATAAAAGCCAACTATCAATGTTTTTAAGAAGGTTACAATGTGGGTTGAAAAAGAGTTTCACAACGTTACAAAAATTCACATTAAAAATTTAGCAACTACAACCACTATCTTTACTGATGAATATAATATGTATTTAGCTATGAAACATAGGAGTGTTCATCGGATCGGATAACGTTTTATTCGGATCGTGTTGTTCGGATTTGAACATTTTAAGACCTTATCCGAAATCCGACCCGATCCGAATTCAAATATTTTCTATCCAATCCGAATATATCCGAATAACCCGAAAAACCCGAATAAACCTATTTTTTCATCCGAATAATCCGAACAACCCGAATAATCCGAATAAACAGGCCAACAGGGTTTATTCGGGTTATTTAGATTAAATTTGGATATCCGATCCAAATAAAGAGGATTTTGGATATCCGATCCGAATTCGGAAAACGGATATCCGATCCGAATCTTTAATTCGGATCGGTTTTTTCGGGGTTCGGATACGATTCGGATATCAGATTTTTTCGGATTTCGGATTTTTTGAACACCCCGAATGGAACAACCATTGAGATGTCTGTTTCTGGTTAATGGGAGAAACACTAATGTAATTACTATCTTCCAGATGTGATTTACTTTGATAGGTTGGTTTTTGTAAAGTCTTTTAGATGGTCAGGCGAAAATAAAAAATTAAAGTTCAAGAGAGTCCTAGAGTCTGCAATAAAAATATCAAACAAGCTTTTGGTGTTTTAAAATTCAAATGGAAACAATTCAACGACCGGCCGGCATGTGTAATGAAGGCATTGTAGGTACAATTCAACGACTGACACGTGTAATATGCACGCGTGGATCATATTGCACACATTTTGAAAGATATGATGAATGATATATTAGCGGAATACTTGATGGAAACTCCGACTAATGTAGTGATGTAGTCAATGCAAATAATATTATTTCAACTAAACTTAAATATAAAACATTCAACGTTAAAACAATAAACATTTAGATTAAACCTACTTTCACATATATTATCACATAAACAGAAGATTATTCTATTAGCTTGAAAACATGTAGCAACTATTATATTGAATATGCCTGAATAAAAAAACAGGGTTAGGTTATGATTAAATTATGTATCTTAAACCATTAGATTAATAATTAAAGTAAATAGGTTTCTTATTCAAAAAGTCTAAAAATTATCATGAGTTATTAGATCAATAACTAAAGGCTATGATTAAATTAAGTTGTTGGAGAATTTTTTAGTAATGACTATTTTTGTTAATCTCGTATCAAGTTTCCCCGCATTCTTTAAATGTTTATAACTTTTACATACGAACTTATTTTTTTGAATAAAAAATATCATAAAAAGTAAAAACGAGTATTTTTTTATCTTTAAAATTCGTATAGTATTGCTGTAAAAAAAATTTTTAACTTAATTTTGTCTTTGTAAAGGTCATTGTGTCTTTTGTGTTTCCTGCTCAATGTTGTGTTTTTCTGAACAATTTAAGACACAATGATGTTGCAAAATATACAATGTCAAGCAAGTATGACACAATGACGAGTATAAATAACACGATGATCTTTAAAAAGCACAATTAATTGTAAAAAAGACAATGACGAGTATGAACAACTTTATACATGTCATTGTGTCTTTTGTATATGACTGTGTCTTTTATACAAGGCATTGTTTCTTTTGTGTTTCATGCTTAATGTTGTATTTTTCTGAACAATTTAAAACACAACAATGTTACAAAATACATAATGTCAAACAACGATGACACAATAATGAGTATGAATAAGACATTAATTTTAAAAAAAATACACAATTACTTGTAAAAAAGACAGAATTATCTGTAAGAAAAAACACAAAAAAAAAAAACTTAACACAAACGTTTAAGAAAGACACAGTGACGATAATTAAAAAAATTACTGAAAATTTTTCATTTTTATAGCAAAACTATACCCATTTTAAAGATAAAAATGTTTGTTTTTATGATATATTTTTTTAAAAAATAATATCGTATGTAAAAGTTATGAACGTTTAAAAAATGTGGATGGAAAGTGGTAATAACTAAATTACCTTCTAACAAATTTTCTCTCTAAAATTTTGAATTTTCCCTATTTAATTTGATCTCATGATTTAATAGACAATAATCTTTTTAAAATTTTTTAGGATAAGAAGAATATTTAGTTAGCGTAACCCTAAATTAATAATTAAATTAGTCTACATTTTATTATGTTTAGTTTATGTAATTTAAAACATATAAATTGATATGATTTCGTCTGGTTCTTTAGAGAGGTTCGACCGGTTCAACCTTTGAGTTTATAGAGCGTTAGGTTCAATAACCACTACAATTTTCATAACATTAAACAAATTCCCCAGGGAGTGCACAAACCAAGTTATTTAGAAATCATTTACAAATTACAATTCTAAATAGGTTCTGTTTTTGATAAACAAAATAAATATACGATTCTCGTTAGATTCAGGTTTTTGCCGATTTTGGTTTTGGCCAGGTAATAATGGAATCGATAGTTTATGTGAAAAAGAGGAACGATCTGTACATACCAATTCAGATATAACCAGTTCAGTTTGAGTTCTCAAAACCAAAACCAGAACGAGAAGCGGTCAACCAATATCGTAAAGCCTTAGCCTAGTATTGGATTGGTCTAATGTGAAGAAGCAAATAGGCCCAATAGTTAACAGGCTCCGGAAAAGACTATGAAACAAGATCGGCCACTGGCCAGTCTCCCTGAGAGAATCGGATAATCTATTTTCTCAACGAGTGGTGCTCCGTGCTCATGTCCTCTTCGAAATCAAAAATATCTTTCCCGTTACGCCAAATCATACACACACATGTATATATACTTCATCTTCATGATCCACAGCTCCTCTCTCTGATTCATCTCAAACACTGCTAATTCTGATCCGTTCACCTGTCGAATTTAACCCAACACCGAGCATAATGACCGTGATGAGAGCTCTACCGGCAACCACATCATACGCCGTCGGTTTCGGCGTTTCCTCTTTCCAAGCACCTCCGATGCGCCTTCGTTCCCGTCGAGTCGTCGTTATTCGAGGTAATTTACTCACTAATGCTCTCAAGCGTTTGAATCGAGTCAATTTTGTTCTGTTTTTTAAAACCCTAGCAATGTGTATTGTTATTTTATGAGAATTGTGGAATTTAGTAGACGAATTGCTCTTGGTTAGGTTGTTAGAGCTTAGTTGATGTTATTGTTCTGGCAAAATATGCATTCCTTACCTGGATAAGATGATAAATGCTGTTGTAGTGATTGTGCTTCTCTTGATACGATTTCTGTGACGTGATTTCATCTATTTTTGTGTCGAAGATGGAATTATGATTTCAGCTCTTTTAAGTTTACCTTACATGATGTTTATGTTTGTGAAAACCACAATTGATACTAGTAAGAAATGAAAGAGAACACAAGGATTTTGGGAGGACACCTTAAAAAGAAACTGAATAATTGTTTACATAAACCTAGTCTATTTATAAAGAAACATAACTTGGGAATTTATTAGACGAATTGCTCTTGGGTAGGTTGTTAGAGCTTAATTGATGTCATTGTTCTGGCAAAATATGCATTCCCTACCTAGATAAGACGATAAATGCTGTTGTAGTGATTGTGCTTCTCTTGATACGATTTCTTTGACGTGATTTCATCTATTTTTGTGTCGAAGATGAAATTATGATTTCAGCTCTTTTAAGTTTACATTACATGATGTTTATGTTTGTGAAAACCACAATTGATACTAGTAAGAATGAAAGAAGAACACACGGATTTTGGAAGGACACCTTAAAAATAAACTGAATAATTGTTTACATAAACCTAGTCTAGTTATAAAGAAACATAACTTGGAAAGGAAGTTGACAAACGCAGACGAAAACTCTGATTTTACCTTCTAGAAACTTTATTCAAATAACTATCATTCACCCTCTTAATCCTAGCTTGTGCCTCCCAAATCCACCACTTCGAGCAACTTCCTCATTATCTCAAATCTGATCCTTGGTAATGCTTTTGTAAGTATATCCGTCTTTTGTTTCTCGTCTTGTACAAGTTCGACCTTGCATTTCCTTTTTCAACATGCTCTCTTATGAAGTGAAGACGGGTATTTATATATTTACTTCGGCCTTGAAAAACTAGATTTTTAATCAATGTAATTGCCGACTAATTATCAACTCGGAAGGTCGTGTTTCCTCGTTTCTTCCCGTTAAATCCCTTAAGAGACCTTTCGACCATACGGCTTGGCTCGCCACTGCAACTACAACCATGAATTTTGATACGCAAGAGGATAAGGCAACTTTTTGTCAATTGTTGCTTTTGCAAGCTCCAAGATATCAACGTGTTACCATATTAGAATACATTCTACTTGTACTCCTACCGCCACATAAGTTGGTTCCGTGTGAGCTGTCATAGAAACCAACAAGCCCATTGCGTCTGTCCCCTTTTTAGCTCAATCGTTAACCTGTTGTTCCTGTCATAAAAACCAAGAGAACCGACAGTGTATAAATCGTAAAAACCAACAAGCAGATATATTTGGATGAACTATGTCCTCATTCAAAAAAACCTCTTATTCGAAATTCTCCACAGAGGCCATCATCTCGGCTGGTCCTTGATTGTTCCTGTCATTCTATGGTTGTGTACTTGATTCAGATTTGTTTCTTGATCTTGTTGTGGCTTTGTACATTCCTATGCTAAGTGATCATAACAATTACAATTAGTCAATTATAGCACCTTATATTTGATTGATCACGACTTCTATTCAAATTGTTATTCCAAGCTTGGTTGTCATTTCTACGGGTCTCATTGTTCTGGTGGTTTCTCCGGCTCCCTCAATCGTTCCAACGTCCACGGCCTCGTCCTTGATTATCATGGTTATTCACCTCACGTCCCCAGCCTTGCCCTTTGTAGTGTTGATCCTTTTGCTTTCAATTGTAGGATTTGGTTTTTGCATTGAACAGTTTGCTTTCTTTATCAATGAGTTCTTCATTACTCTTGATTCTCTCCTCAATCGCCTTGAGTCGAGCTATGCAATTATCAAAAGTCATGGTACTCAAGTCAGCCACGGTTGCCACAATGGAGATGAATCGAGGTGGCATCCTGCCGAGCAGGCGTTTCACAACTACCTTGTCTTCCAAGTCTTCCCTGAGGCTGTCAACTTTTGCAAGTATTCAGACAACCTTCTAGCAAAATCCTCTTTGGATTCTTTTTCTATTATTAAGACCATCAAACTCTCGTTTTAGATTTTGCAATCATGATTGTTGTACTCGTTTAGCGCCCAAGAATCTCACACGAAATGCCTCTCAGATTTCCCGAGCACTTCTATTTTTTGTGACTTGGGCTAGAATGTTTTTGGGTAGGGATTGGTAGATCAAGGCTTGTGCATACTTAATATTTTTCTTATTATCTTCGTTTCCCGTTACTGTATCAATAGTCTCCCATAGGCGCTTCATATCAAGTAAGGCCTCCATGAGAATCACCCGTGTGTAAATTATAATTCGTGCTTGTGAGTTTTGGGACATGTCAAAGAGATTGAATCTGAGTTGCGTAACATGGTATTGTGATTGTTTTTTACCATGTTCTCTATCCTTCTTGTTTCACTTCTTTACTTCCACTTGGTTCAAGAAATCTGATCAAGATGAGTTGTACCTCTGCAACTCACTCAGCCTTGATAGGTTTTATGGATATTCATCCACAAACCCTCTTGAACTGCAACGTGAGCATGAAATCTACGCTCTGATACCAATTGTTGACGAAAACTATAATTGGTATAAGCAAGAAACGGAAGAACACACGATTTTGGGTGGACACCTGATTCTTTTCTTATTAATCTTAAAAGGGACTGAATAATTGTTTGCATAAACCCAGGGCCGGCCCAATGGGCTTATGGTTATAGGCCTTTGCCTAGGGCCCCCAAATTCTATAGGGCCCCAAAAAAAATCTGTTGGGCTTGTGTTTTATGGAATTATATGGGCTATACATGGGCTTAGACACACAAAAAGAAAGGGGGAAGTGGGGAACGGTCAAAGGGAGGGAAAAATTGGAGGAATACGGATTCTGAATCATAGGTTTTTTTGTCAAAAAGGCGCGCACCCAATTACCCAAATTCTCAGTCGAAACAAGCAATCACGAATGGCAAAATCCCAAAATCGAACCAGATCGTCTCTTCGAGTTCTTCCATTGTTGAATTCGAAGCGTCATGGAAGCCATCAAGACAATAACCCATCAGTCTCAGTCTCTTATCTTCCATCGTCATTCTCATCGTTGCCAATCTACCATCGTCAGTTCGTCACTCTCATCCTCCATCATCGGAATTCGAGTTCTTCCATTGTGCATCCGTTGATTGTTGAGGCATCGACTTCGGTCATCAGCAGTGGGCTGTGCGCAGAGCGCAGGGTTGGGGCGGTGCGCAGGGTTGTCGGCAATGGGGTTGGGGCCGCTGTGCGCAAGGTTGGGGTTGTGCTGTGGCGTGCGCAGGCCGTAGGATTGGGGCCAGTGTGCTGCTGTGTTTGGTTCCAACTTCTAAAGGTCTCAATTTCTCATTCTATAATTTAATCTTGATTCCTAATTTCTAATTGATAAAAGCCTAAAGGAGTAAAGGTATGCATTCCTACTTTTCTCAACTTTTCATTCTGTCATTTAATCTTAATTCTATTTGCATATTGTTAATTTGTTATACTACTAATTGTTAATTTGTTATTCAATTATTGCTATTTGCTAATTTTCTATTTGCTAAAGGTTCGAAAACCCCAATTGTTTTATTTGCTAGACTGTTAATTGCTATTTAGGTTTATTATTGTCGGTCCCAAGCCGGAGGAGGGTTTTAAACATAACCATTACGTGTAAGAGAAGGGCCCCGGATTTAAGTTTCGCCTTGGGCCTCGAAAAAGCTTGAGATGGCCCTGCATAAACCTAGTCTGTTTATAAAGAAACATAACTTGGAAAGGAAGTTAACAAACTCATGCGTAAACTCTAATTCTATCTTCTAGAAACTTTATTCAAATAACTCAAAATTAGATAACTCAAAAGTAAGAATTAATAACTATCAGTTTATGCTAGTTGCAGATTTTTTAAATCCTGTGCACTTATAACTAATCTTGCGTATAAGGATATAAGTGTTCATGATGTACATATTCATTCGAATTATGCAAATTAGCATCCTATAAGTTTAATTGATATTAAATAATTTTTATTGATGTTAGTAGCAGGTTTATTGGATCATGAGGCACTTATAATTAATCTTGCCTATAAGGATGCAAGTGTGTTCAAATTGTTCATGATGTTCATAATCATTCTAACTGTGCATATTAACAGCCTATAAGTTAAATTGATGTTAAATGATTTTTTTACCCGCTTATGAACTTGAATTCTCAGCATATTATTTTCGTATTTAAAACTAAATTTGTATGACATTAGTTTGCATAGAATAATATATACCTTACTTAGTAAGTTAGTAACTCCTGGGCAGTCAACAAAGTGTTGTTGATAAGGAGTTAAGATTTATATCATCAAGTTCAAGTCATTTTGTATTAAAATAGTTATTAAGGTTATATTGCCAGAGGGCTAACATTTTTATTGGTGGTATATTCCTTGTTGCTAAAACAGTTTCAGCTGAACCATCTGATAAGTCTGTTGAAATTATGAGGAAATTCTCAGAGCAGTATGCCCGTAAATCTGGCACATATTTTTGTGTCGACAAAAGTGTTACTTCTGTGGTTATCAAGGTACTACTACTTTCTATTTTTGTCTCGTGTAAGACTATGAAGAATTTTCTCTACTAGTCTGGTTCGAGTTGCATTCTGTTAGGATTTTCTTTGACAGTCATTTTTTTAAGCTACATGGGCTATAGACTTGCAATTCATTACCTTATATATTTCAGTGTGTACTTTTATTTTAAACTGGAAGTGCTTCAAGTACTTTTTCATTCTGAGATTCTTTAGCACACTTAATCTGCTGTTCTAGTAGTTTGAAGTTTCTCATTTATGAAAACAAAAAGTTGAACCATGACATGTAAAAAATGTTGTAAAATGAAAGTTTCCTACTTATCTAGCAATTTGATGTATGTTTTGATGCTGGTCAAAATGTTCCTCCTTAACGTGTTAGTGTTCTTTTGCAATAATCACCAATACTTCTCTAGTTATGAATCAATACATTAAGGACCAACTGTTATTTTCATCGCTTAAGCACATGTATATCACTGCTTTGGATCCATATTCAGTATTCAAGTGTGTGTGTAGAATTTAATCTTAATTGCATTAGTTTCATGGTTATTTAATTTCATATGGTAAAATTGAAGTTTTTGGTTTTAACAATGAGCACAGGGATTAGCAGACCACAAAGATTCATTAGGTGCACCACTTTGTCCCTGCAGGTATGCTACAATCCTTGCTAATTGTACGTCTCATTATAAACCAAGTGGTTCTCTGTACGAATCAGATAATATGTGATTTTGGTTTATAAACAGACACTATGATGACAAAGCAGCTGAGGCAACACAAGGCTTTTGGAATTGCCCTTGTGTTCCCATGAGAGAAAGGTAATCGAATTCTCTTTTTGTGACATAAAAAATTATTAAATTTTAGATGCTAGTTAATTTGCCACTTTAATAAGACGTAGGATTTTTAGCTTTTTAATAGCAAGGATATTAATAGCTAATTAAGATATCGGTTCCTTGTTTCTCAGAAAAGAGTGCCACTGCATGCTTTTCCTCACTCCCGATAATGACTTTGCTGGCAGTGAGCAGGTAATTTGATCCCAAATTTTATGTTAATATCAAATTCAAGAAATCCAAGTCTCAACAGCTCTGTGATTATAACAAGGAGTGTGTATTTCACTGTTAACCCGTGAAACCTGCCCACTAAACTGGTTCGGTCCAATTCGTATGGTTAAATCAAGCATGTCGGTTCACTGACTAAGCCCAATTTGTTTCTAGTCTAGTTTCGGGCATTACCCATTTACTTGTGACCCCCTTTTAAGAAAAGTATGTGTGTAAAGTAGGAGTGTGCCTTTCGCGGGTCAATTAGTGAAAGCAACCCGCTAAACTGGTTCATGCCAACGTATCAAAATTGCATCTCTAGTAATTGCATAACCTTTCCTTCGATAAATGCAGGTCATTTCATTGGAAGAAATCAAAGAATTAACTGCCAATATGTAGCTTACGTGCACCATTTTCTTTTTGGTACACAAGTATTGATTACATATCTACATTATATGTATAACTTTACATGCTCTTATAACATCCAAATCATCACTTTTTGGTGTACCCGACCCATCATATTAGCATGTGGCATGCCTTACAAGAAATAATAAAAAATAAAAGGAGGTCCCCATCAAAATTTGAAATATGTAACCGACATGTGTCCTATGGTTTCAGAACTATTTTTTCACCGCTCTCTGAAAGAAAATGTAGGCTGGATTGTAGGAATTTGAGTTTTGAAGAACATCTATGTTGATGAGTATATTGAGAGCCGTGTTAGAGAGTTTTGGTGTTTTGTATGAATATTAACAAATAGGCCCTCAAATATATAGAAAAAATTAAGATGATAATAAGCTAATAAACATTTTAAAAACAATTTTGTTGTAACAAAATGATGTATTTAATATATAAAACAAATAGTGATGCTTTCTTAACATTATTTAAAGTAAAATTGTTGATCAAATCTTTATATATAAAATATATATAAAAAAACAAAATTTCGGCCCCTTAATAAACGGTTTGTATACGGTTTCACCTATTTTCCATACTAAGAGCTGCCATAAATTATATTATGTTTAGGGAACATTAGTCATTAGGCACCGAAATTATATTACCATGTGGGACTAGCCTACTTGGTAGAGGCTTTGCCTCTTAGAATGGGAGGTCATGGGTTCTAATCTATGCAATGGTGTAATTATTGTGGAGTAATTTAGGAGGATAACATTTGGTGTTCAAAAAAAGAAAGTCATTAGGCACCGAAATGATGTTTATATTGCGACTTACGATGCCCCTCATGTTTTTTGAAAACCTGGTTGGATTGTGATCATGTGGCACGGGTCCACTAACATGCTCATTCGGTCGATTTAATGACGACAATGAAAACAGTTACCCTACATACATTATCATACAACTCAAAGTGAACTAATTTAATAATACACGAAACAATAAACAAATATATTTAGTAAATTACTAGTAATTAGTGGGATTTAAACTAATTTTAAAGTGAATGAAAAAAAAACAAATTTTACACTTGTCTCAATGAACTAATGAAGTAGAGTGTTCTTAGAGAGAATTCTAGTTAATAGTGCAACGATAATCTACCGGAATAAAGGAAATAGTTGAGGATGACATGTGTGATTTCTTAACCTTATTTTTTCTGATATAACCATGTTATTATTTTCTCATTTCTTTCTTCTTATTAAATAAAATAATATTAAAATAATATATTTTAGATATCTAAATAAATTTAATTATAAATAATTATTATATTTTCTGATTAAATATTTATTTTGAATTATTATATAATTTTTTATTTAATTAATACGTTTACTATACGGTTATTAATCTAGTAATTAAATAATTTATTAACATATAGCATCATTCTTTCACGTGGTTCACTAAATCACAAATATAAATAAAAATTTAAGTAATAAAGAAATAATATCATTTTTCTTAACTTTAATCTTTTAAAATTTTGTTAAATTTTCGTTTAGAAAGGGTAATTGAATTTTTTTTTTTCATATTTGATATTAAATCGGTTATTTAAAAGTGCTTTTCTAATATTAGGTTTTTTTTATTTATTAATAAACCTTTTATAATTGAAAAATATAAATGAAGAATATAAATAGTAGTTAATATGAGAGATACATCTAACAAAATAGATAAACAAGAAAACTAAAATAAGGATACACATGCATACACTAGGTACACATGTTAAATAAATATATACTAAATATTTAAAAAAAATTGTCATTTTCTATACAATTTTTAAAAGATTTGGATTTGATTTTTTTTAAATCTTCTTTTAAAAAATTAATTTTGATAAAGCTTTTATTTTTTTAAAAAGACCAGTTTTAAAATACTTTTATTTCTTAAAGAGATCTAGCAGAAATTTTGGACTCTTTTTTATTCTCTCGTATCAGGTATTTCTTAAGAACAAGACTTAATAGCCGGCAAAGCGGAATAGAAAAGCACGGACGAGCCACATGCAGGGAAACTTGCACGTGTGGTTCTTTTTTTTTTTTTTTTGAAAATTTTGCATTTCATAGAAATTTGTTTTATAAAAAGACCACTAATTAATAAAAATCCTTTTTTCCTATTTTTTCTTCTAAAAATATATAAATAATATCTTAGTATTTAATACAAGGAATTAAACATTTAATACGAAAGAGGAGATAAATTAGTTTTATATGACTTGCATTTATTACATGTATATGCTAAGATTATTATTATCATTATAATGTTAGAATTATATACAAATTGATAGTTTTGTAAAAAATATAAAAAACAAAGTGTTATTATTAACAAGAAACCGTTAAATATTATAATATCATTTTGTTAATATTATAATAACACTTCATTATTTATAATAGCACTTTGTTTTTTACACTTTTTACAAAACTATCACTTTGTACATTAACCTCACCCTATTATATATATATATATATATGGCAGTTTGAATGGAATGTTCTTAGCTTTGGCTTAAAGAATGCTCCTTCAATATTTCAAAGATTTATGGATAATATATTCTTAAAATATGATTTCTGTCTTTTTTGGTTGAGCATTAAAGCGTAAAAATAAAATATAAACAGATAAACAGATAAGTATATAAATATAAACAGATAAGTAGATAAATAAACAGATAAGTATATAAATTAAAACTTACTTGAAATCAGAGTGATTAAGGAGCGGAAGAATTTCTTGAGTATTATTTGCAACAGAAATCCTTTTTTTTTATATTCAAGATATAATATGAAGGGTATAGGGAAGATTTACTGGAAGTTGGATGAGAAAATGGAAGAATAGGTGTTTAGTGTGCCATATGATTTGAAGATTTCAGAGATTTTATTGAAACTTTGGTATATTTACAAACAAATGATCGAGCGCCTTATATATGCTTACAAAAGTTTTCTAATCATTTACAATCAACGATCTAGATCTATTTTCTAAAAAGAACGGTAAAGATTAAAAAGTACAAACGCATTATTTTCAAAAAGAAAAAGCAAAAGAAAGATGATGTCGGTCATCTGTCTTTATACACTGTCTTCTTTTGTCTTTATCTGTGTAAACGTCATTCATGACGATGTCTTCTAGAAATCTCTATGAGTGTCGGGTATGCTAACGCTGTCTCCAGAGTGTGGTGATTCCGGACTATTATCATCTTCTTTATTGAAAATATGTTCTAATTCTAACTCTTCTCCTTCTAATGCGAATGGTGAAAGCATTTTCCAATTTTCATGTGCATATATCTGTATATAGTGTCCTCCTAATAAAACATAGTTTTGCCATCTAAAACTTGTTGGCAATTTAGGAGTCTGTTGATGTTTAATAATGAACTCAGATAAAGCATGTTCAGTAGAGGGTTCTTTGAATAACTCATTCACCCATGAAAGATTTCTGAATTCAATTTCAAAATTTACTGCTAGATTTTTTAGATAATGATGTAGATACATTCTGTGAAAGACAAAAATTCTTTTTCTAGCAGGTCTATAGCTGTGTTCATCCATGTATAGAAAGGATGAAAAAATTTTACATCCAATTATTGGATCTCTAGAATGTGTAGAGATATTTCCAATAATTTCAAGAAATTTATCTCCGAACCTTTGTACTAATCTCTCTGTTCTTCTGGTTAATTTTATCTCTAAATAATCAATCATACCATTATGGTAAAATTCAATTATTTCATTATCTGTTAATGTGTTAGGATAAGAGATCTGTAATAGTAATAATCCTGTGCCTCCATCTTCATCAATCCTTTCTATTACTTTTATTCCAGTATTATCTCTATCGTGTGTAAAAGCAATATCAAGAATTTTTTGCTGTAATTTGTATAAAATTAATGGAAATTCTATACAGATTTTTTGAGACACCAGATTCTCAAATTCTGGAAATTTATCTGTTAATGGTTTTAGATTTGATTTCCAGGGTGTATCAATCATTCTATATCTAAAGGCATCAAAGCTTCTAGAATATAAATCAAAACTTTCTGATTCCTTTGCATATTTATTTATAATCTGTGTGTTTTTTGCTTCTAAAACTTTTATTTGTTGTTTCAGCAATCTATTTTCTATAACCATGTGTAGTTTATGTGCATCTTTTTTACTCAATATGAGTTCTTCTTGTAGTTTGGCAATCTCTTCTTGTTGCTGCTTTATAAGTTGTTCTGGATTGGTCTTAACCTTTTCCGAGAACGTATGTATCTGTTCAGGCTCTATAAAAAATGTTAAGCCCAAATTTTCCCTTGCAACTTTTAAGGCTTCATCAAAGGAACAGAAACCTTTAAAGATAGGGTTTCTACACTGTATATATTTAGCTACTGTATACCTCTAAATATCACATAATGTGTATATTTAGGTTTGTGTATTTTTTCAGGATTCAATGCTGTTTGCTCAGAGAAGTATATACTAAGAGCATTTAGAATTTGTATTTTGAACTTAGAGGCTTGTGTAAATGTCTGTATATGCCATAAATTATCTAACAAACACTGTTGTTTTTCTGTAAGCTTTATATTTTCCATTGGTCGGAATTTTTTATGCTGCCCTTCACATCTTTGTAAAACATAATTTCCAAAGGTTATAGTAGAATTCTGTATAACTGTTGGAAATATATTATCATTCTGTGTAACCTTTTGTGTAATATGTGAGCTTGACCCTTGTCCAGGAAATTTTGCAAACTTTGGCTGTTTAATTGATCCAGTTATAGAGACTGGTAATCTTCTGTGACTTTGTATAAACTGTTTTTGTTCCTCATCTGAAGATACCTCCATTGGAGACGAACTTCTATTAGCTTGTATAAGCTTACCCTTTCCTTTAGTTTTCCTGTCCATCTACACAAAAAAGTTTGTTTATATTTCTAGATAACATATCTGCTATCCCGTTATTTTTTCCTTTAATATGTTCAAAATTTATTGTATATCCTTGTCCTTGTATTATATTTTGTAAATTCACCCATCGAGTTCTATTTATCTTTTTTACTTTGATCATTTTTTATAAATTTTACTATCGCTTCACAATCTGTTCTAACTGTAAATTCTTTCTGTAAGAATATTTTAAATTTTTCTAAAGAATTTATTAAAGCTTGTATTTCAAAATCTATACTTGTCCAGTTATTTTTTGATTTAAAATTTCCACTAGTATAAACACAAACTTTTTCTTCTGATTTAGAACTATATTTATTAGGTTTACTAAGCAATACTGCTCTCCATCCATCTTTGCATCCGTCTGTTTCTATTATAACATAATCTGTTACTAATGGTAATTCTAAAGGTTTTATTTCTTTTATTTTTTCTTTAATTTGTGTTATTATTTTAATATCTTCCTTATTAAAATATCTTTGACCATTCTTTGTAGTTTTACTATATAAAGGTCCTACTAGTTTTGATAAATTTGGAATAAATTTTCTAGCATAATTTACTAGTCCTAGAAAAGCTTGTATTTGTTTTAAATTCTCAAATTTTTCTGGAAATTTTAAAATCTTTGTAGAAATATGTGATTGTAATTCTATTTTTCCATTTCTAATTTCTAACCCTAAAAAAGAAATTTTCTTCTTGAATAATTCCATTTTTCTTTTTGATATGACTGTACCATTTCTTTTTATTTCCTCGAATACCTGTTATAGATGTTTCTCATGTTCCTGTATAGTTTCACTTGCCACTAAAATATCATAAATGTATACTAGACAAAAATCATATTTTAAGAATATATTATCCATAAATTTTTGAAATATTGAAGGAGCATTCTTTAAGCCAAAGCTAAGAACATTCCATTCAAACTGCCCTTCTGAACATGTAAAAGCTGTCCATTTTTTAAAATCTTCTTCTAATTTTAATTGATTATATCCTGATTTTTGATCGAATTTTGAAAAAATCTTTTTCTTTTGTATTAATTATATTAAATTATCTTTATTGGGTATATTGTAACCATCATCTTCTGTATTATCATTTAATCTTTTATAATTATACACTATTCTAGCTTTTCCACGTTTTATTTCTCCATGGTTTCTTACTATGAATACTGCTGATCTATGTGGACTTTCTGATTTTCTAATTAATCCTTGTTCTATCATTTCTGGTATTTGTTTTTTGAATTCTTCTTTATCTAAAGGACTATATTCTATATTTGCTGTTCTTATTGTTATATCTAAATTTTTTATTTTAAATTTACAAGTATAAATAACCTTTGATTGTTTTATATCTTCTCCTATTAATCCTGTTTTTTCTAGATGTAAAATCATTGGGTGATTTATACTTTTCTTTATATCTTGTCCTTTTTCTAGTTCATTACTTAAGAAATCTATTAATAATTTTATTGTTTTATTTTGTAATGTTTCTTTTCTTTATTAATATGAAAACCCTTAAACCATATCTCAACCATTAGATCAACTTCTTTTTATTTCTAATTTATTAATATGAAAAGGGTATAATAATCTTTAACCACTTACTCATATATATAATAATTTATCTCTTTCTCTCTCATTTAAAATCACCCATATATATAATAAATTATTAATATCAAATTTCTCTCTCATGTATCTCTTCTCTCTCCATCAATTAAAAAAATGTTTTTTAAAATTTCTCAACAACAAAAATGTATATTTTTTTTATACAAAATTAAAAAAAAAAACGTATTTTTACAAGAAAATGTAAAAAATTACACATGCGTATAAATAAAAATGTAAAAATTTTAATACACAAAGTATACTTTACTCGAAATACTACACATGTGTAGAAAATAAAAATATACACATGTGTATATTTTATATATTTGAGATTTATAAAATATTACACATACACATGTATAGTTTTTGGTGTTTTGATTTATTTGATGTTCTTTTATAAATTTACATATGTGTAATTTTTTGTTTCATATATAAAATACACATGTGTAATATTTATTATGGTTGAAAATATGTCATATTTGTGTTTATGTAGCGAAATTTGTGTCTGATACACATGTGTATATTTTTTGTTTTTCTTTAAAAAATATTTTTTTTTTAATTTTAATAGTCATTTATATATAAAAGAGAGAAAGAGAGGAGAGACAAGAGGAACTAAAAGAGGGGAGAGAAAAGAAAAAAAGAGAGAGGAGAAAGAAGAAAAAGAAGAGAGAGGAGAGATGAGAGAGAATCTAATTAATTAATGAAGAGAGATGATAGTTAGTGAAAAAAAGTCACTTATATCCCTTAAAGGGTAAAAGAGATATTTTATTTTCAAAAACCCTATTAAAATATTCAACTTTAATTATGGACCACATCTTTTTTCTGTTTAATTAATTAAAATCTAATAAAAGTTTGATCTAGCGGTTCATACATGGTTTAAGGGTTTTCTCTTTAATATCGGGTTTTCAAAGGATTCAAACCCTATATATATATAGGGGATTGTTCGAATGTTAACCCTTCCTTATTGCATTAACCGAATAATTACATCTTATTACTTTGGGGCCCACATTAAAGTAAATCTAAAGGTTGTGGTTTTTTCTTATTTTTTATTAATGTAAGTGGGCCATACATTAATTGAAAAGAGAAAAAACCACAACATTTAGATTTACTTTATTGTGGGCTCCAAAGTAATAAGATGTAGTTATTCGGTTAACGCAATAAGGAAGGGTTAACATTTGATCATATTCATATATATATATATATATATATATATGTATAAATAATCTTGTCATTTTGATAACTTGTCAACATCTATCTATTTTTTTTTTTAAATTATCATTACACATGAATAAAATTTTCTTATTTTTTAAACCTGTAGCAAAACATGTAAAAGCAAGAAAAATTTACAATGGTGTAAAATGTCAAATATATATGAATTTACAAATAATACACGTAAAAGAATAAAATATTGTAAATGTGCAATAATGACATTTGAAGGAAATAACACAAGTAATTGAACTGATTTTTACAGGTTATCACATGTTAATGCAATAAGGGTATGTTAACAAACGATCCTTCTCATGTATATAGGGTTAATTGGAATTCCATGATTTTGATGAAAGTTTCATCATAATTTCAAAGGCTATCAGAAAACTCTTCAAAAGGTCTTCAATATTTTGTTAGAATTATGTCAACCTTGATAGATTTCGTTTGCTTAGTAGGGCTCTGCTAAATTGAATGTCATGTGGGACTTGGTATTCGATGTAGTTTTCAACATGGTTAATTAACAAAATCGTTCAAAATAAAAGTTGAAGGAAAATATTGATGTTATTTTTTCCTGAACGGCATATCTGCTCTTAATTAAACTAGTCAAAGTTAATTGCCCATGGCCTGGATTTGAATTATAAATATTTTATTTTAAAAGACAGTGTCTCTATCAAGTGAGTTGATCTCATATTGGCAAAATTATAAATGTTTCTAATAGTAACAAACCATCCATTTACATAATTTGAAACGTTTATTCATGAAGCAATTTATTTTAAATCCTGTTTTCTTGTGTTTGTTTTCTTTTTCTATTTAATTTGATGGTTCTTGAAAATATGGAAGTCTTCTGACCTATTTTTACACATTTGATCACTCTCTGGATATAATTGTATTTTATGAGATACAATTATATCTAGAGGTTGATCCAATGTGTAAAAGTAGGTCAAATATTTTAGAAAAAGAAATAATCTTTTTATTCTACTCTTAGACTATTTTTAATCCGGTATTTCATAAAATACAATTATATTTAGAGGGTGATCCAAGCTTGATTTGAGAATTGATTGGTATGGTACTATGGTTGTAGCATCCGATCTCTTATACATTAATTAATACCGACTATTTTGTGTACTAAAAAACTTAGAAGTTTGATTTTGGTTGTCTATTCAAGAGGTCATCTCTAATGAATTGATCCCGATCAAGCACGTTAAACTATAGAGATCTCTAGCTGCTCACTACAACCAAACACTAAACGTATTTGGTGATATTTAATACATGAAATTTCTTATAAAGTTATAATCCAATATCTTTCAAATGTAAACTTAACCATGTGTAGTCACGTAGGCGTCACATAATAAACCAACAATATCACATCTTTATCACTCCACATCATCAGTATATGTGTTATCATCACTCTCCAATCACTTTCCTATCAGTTCACGTCATCACCACCTTTATTCAATATCTTATTATTTGATTTTTATTTTTTTAATTATAAATTAAATTAAAAAACGACATAATATTATTAAAAAATATAAAATTACAAAATAAAACTAAAAAAATTACATAATAAAAAAAATACATAAAAAAATTAAACCATATTATATCTTTTCATAATCTGTTCCTTCGTCTTCTAGGCCATTTCACGAGCGCGACCGGTTAAGTGATCAGTTGGAGTTCACAACAATTTCATATCGTTGTTGTGTTGTTTTTCTCCTGTAAGTCGACCGGGCGGACGTTGAGGAGAGGGTGGGGGCATGTCCATCTCGACTTCCTCATCCGACTCGTTTAAGTTAAGGAAACATCGACCGGCGGAGTCGAATTGAGTGGTCGTGTATTTTCCGGACGATGACGTCTTCGTCCGTTTTGAAGTTTGTAATTTCGGGGCGGGTTGTTTGGATCCATAGTGTGTAGACGTTTTTTGAAGATTTGAGTTTATATAGGGTTTAATTTTTTTTTTAGTCTCAAATTAAGATATTATAGCCATTTGAGATATTTTTTTTTGTTATTTTCCCCTTCACATGCCCCTTCACCCGTGATGGCTCTCACACTGCGCCCTGGTCACGTCCCTGTGTAGTGGGGGGAGGCGTGACCAAGCCCCTTCACACCTGAGTCACGCTCAATTACACGTGGTCTAACAAAAAAGCAACTTTTATTGTCGTATAAAGCTTTAATTTCTTTTGTTTCTTCAATAAAACAAAGATTTATTTGTTTTGCATATCAATGTAATGAAAAAAGGGTAATGCATGAAAAGCTTGTTTCAAAATGGGGTATTTTCTCGAAAGGTTTGTTTCATAATGGGGTGTCTTCACCTCAAATTTTGTGTCATGCTTTTGTCTTTGTGAAAGAAGAGACAGGTTTTGTTTGCCCATATCAACGAAACATCTTGTAATTATTTTTGTTAAAAAAAATGATGAAATTTTATTAAATATAATACTCAATCCACATTCAAAGTAACATAGCAATTGGAGTATCTTGTGATTATTTTTCATTTGTTAACAAAATTATAAAACATAACACACAACCAAACTAATTATGTATATCATAGTAGGTTAGTACCCGTGTAACACACATTTTACTTAAAAGTAAAATACCAATTAAAAAAAGATTTTAAAAATATGATATAATTATAATTGATGTAAAAAGTTATGAATTAAATAATTAAACAACAGACAAATAATATGCGAAAGTAGACAGTGAAACCAGAAAAATGATATTGATCTTAAAAAGAAAACTATAAATAATTCAATAATTTATACTACTTTTTACATATCAACTTCTATGCCTCCCGAGATATAATAAAATAAAATTAAAAGTTACATAAATTGGATATAAACTTTCAATATTTTCTTGTACACCAAGTTTGTTGTTATATTTGTAAGTTTTTCATCTTTATCTAAAATTAAATGTTTAATCCATCATTCTAAATCTCTTTATTAAAAGCCAGAGTTTGAAAGTGATGGCTTTTGACTTTTATTTATTGTTATCGCAAAACAATGAGTTAATGGAAATTTTCTTCTTATAAAACCAAAAAAAATATAGTCCCTTAACGTGTAAAAAGATCATTAAAAAACCTATTAAACTATTAGAATCATTTGGATAGAGTATTCCTCAATAGGTATTTTGCGGTCCAATTGACGCAACTTTCTTAACATATGAACCTTTAAAATATAGTCATCCACCTAAACATCAAGCTTTTTTAATCAATAGAAAATTTATTTTATTATAATGCATACATTAAAATAATTGCTTCATATCAAATTTGGAAAGAAATTAATTTATGACAAAATTTAATTTTATATTTTAAGTAATGAGTAAATTAAGAAAATTCGTATAATTATACAGGAGTAAAACCTCTATATTAACATAAATATAAATGTGAGATGCATAAAAAAGCATAAAAAGTGTTTAACATGATCAATGAGCAAAAACTTTATTAAAAAAATAGTTACTAATATTTATCAATTAGTCATAATTAATTGTTTTCAACTCTAAATAAATGTTAGGTAAAATTTAATTTCAAATTTAGAAAAAAATTAGTAATTTAATGAAATCTAAAAACAGATTAAATATATAAGCTAAATAGTGGAAAGAAGTATTTTTTGTTTAGAAGAATATTAATGACCATTGTTAAGATTAATTGTTTGTGACATGTGTGAGTTAGTCTTATGTGGATATCTTAGTTTAGTGACATGTGACAGATAATTAGTTATGCATCATAGTTAGATAATATGTGACATAAAAGTTACTTGTTTATTACAAGTAAAAGATTAGTAAATTTCAAAACATTTGTTACAAAGGTTGATTAAAAGAAGCATTTAAATATTTAATAAGAATAGTTTTAATAAAAAATATTTACATAGACATTGTTTCGGGTAAAAATTAACAAGTATAATTTTTAGCAAAACCGAATTAGAAAAGTGGGGTTTTGTGTTTTACAATTAAAAAATCAGTTTATAAGTAAAATTCGATAAAATTATCCCTAGGGATCCCTTGGGATATTTCAGAATATGAAATGAAATAAATAGTTCAACACACGAGATTTATACGAGGAAAAACCCTTAATCCCTTAGGATTGCCGCCATAAAAACCTCGGGAGGTGACAATCTGTCGCACCCCGAGAAATCTCGTCCCTTCCAGGGCGCGAGCGACAGACTGTCAGGATCGCAGTCTCCGGTCACACAGTTGCGAGACCTACATGTCTGGTTGCATACGTACATCCAGTTACTTGGATAGAACAGTTTGGTAAAATCAGAGTTGCGGAAGTTTAATAATATCAGAACATATATAGTTCATAAGTTGCGGAAGCGTTAATTTAATAGTTTTCAAAATAACATAAGCTTAAAGTTTGCGGAAGCGATTAAAGATGTTTAACAACACATGACATAATAAAATGATAATGTTAAATGTTCTCAATATCCTAAGACACTTGAGCAGATGCATGCGACTCCAGCCTAGCATCCTAATCCTTGTGCGCGTGCCTTAGTTACCTGAGAAAACATGCGAGAAAAAGGTCAACACAATGGTTGGTGAGAGCACAGATTTTTCATAAGCAGTAAACATCCAATGTTTAAAGTAGGAGTTGTGATTTACATATCATTACAATGCAGTATCGATTGATAGCTAGTCAATACAGTATATTATATGCGGGTTCGTACCAAAGCTGACAGTTGTGCCTCCCGCCATGTCCATCACAAGACAATGGCAAAGTGTTGGTCAATATTGCACCCATTCCAACCTCCAGTCGGGTTGGCCTCCCACGCGCGATAGGTGGGGCTTGTCAGGCCCAAATAGTACTATTCAAGATTACCACGCTAGGCGCTACGCGCTACTAACGGTCCGTGGAGTATCGCGAGGACTTTTAGTTATGATGTGGTCCACACATATACATATAGTGATAAAGCATGTCCATACGTAAATAAAATGAGTTGTTGTTCAAAACAGTTGTAATGCAATGTTTTCTCCCCCAAAGGTAAAAAATGTAAAAAGGGGCCGTGAACTCACCTGGTTAAGCAGTTCCGGTTTATGTGTTGTTCGCTACCTGCGAATGCTAGCAATCCTGCTAGTAAGCACCTATAACCATACAGGTGTGAGTATGTGTTTTGTGGTGTGTTGTATCCCATACAACTCCAAGTGTCGGTGTGCTCAACCGAGTGTGTGTGCGTGCTGACTTGTGTTGACTTGACGAATCGTTGGTGACACGTTTGTTGTGTTTAGTTGTTTATGTGTCTTAATAGAAGTAAGACACCAACATGCATCCTATGACTCTAATCATGATGCTTTCACGAAATCAAGTTTTGAAAATTATAACGTTTCCGTTTCAGAGGGGTTCTATATTTAGAAAGTTTCTACTTTTGTAAAGTATGGTTATGAAATCCCATTTCATAAAATCAATACTCTAGTATGTTTGTAAAAATATATGTAAACACTTGAAATATGTCGTTTGTGCATAAATTGCCACTTATGGCGTTTTCCCCAAGTAAAGTTTCCTAAAATAGTAAGTATTCGTTTAAAAGCTCGTTTTCACAAATCCAAGTTTCCCATTATGTTAAAAACCATTTTTAAACATATTTCAATAATCAAAGTTTACTAAAACACTTTAAAACATCAAAAGCCCTCTTTTGATTTACAAAAGTTTCATTATTTAGTAAGTTCTTATAAAATCATATTTTTGACAAAACCAAATACTCAAATGTGTTTCTAAACACTTCAATATACATTTGACAACATCTAGACATGTCTAACATGTCTAGATCATCACAAATTTATGACATGCAACATAAAAGTTTCCTTTTATGGCAAGTTCTACAAAATTATCATCAAATCAACAATAACCCATCCAAACTCAAATCCAACATTTCTAAACTCTAAAATCAGTAGATCTAAATCAATTAACACATCAAATCACCAAAAAATTCGTGTAAACTAGTCACATGGAGTTGCATGTGTTCAAACACACTTGCATGTGTGTTTTTACATCGTGCATGTACGATCTAACCATAGATAAGCACAATAACTACCTTAGAAGTGTAAATCCGTGCTAGAACAGCTCCTGGAACCAGGATGAAGGCTGATGATGGAGCCTTCACTTGTGGATGGCTTCAAAGGATTCCTTTTGAGCTTCAATGGCTTCAAGATGCTCCAAGATGGTCCCAATAATGATTCCAGAGGCTTAGGGGTTTGGTTTCAGTGTGTTTTGGTCGAGAGAGCAAGTGGGAGTTCGGAGAAAATGAGAGAAAACCGGTTAGGAAGTGAATGGGGTTGGTTTTTATAATTTTTTTGATCTGCATGGCCTTCGCGTACCACCGAGGCCGATCAAAACCGTCTTCGCGTACCGCCGAGGAATTCGGGAGTCCCGACTCCCGCTTCGCTTCGCGTACCGCGAAGGATCTATTTTTCCAGTTTTTCGATTTTGTCGATTTGATTTCGCTCGTGCTCGATTCCCAATGTTTATCCTAAACATCTGATGCATGTTTTAGCACATAATCCTATAATAATGTGACAATTGAGTTCGAAGAATTACGTCATCAATGACGTAAGCATCTTCGATCGTGCTTGATATCCATGTTGATTTAGCAATTTTAATTATTGCAGGATGATAGTATGCGAAAAATGAGGAACATGGGCGAAAACCGCGTACAAAACGGAGATACGGATGGTCCGGAATCGCAAAATGAAGTTTCTGTCGAAAAATGGAAAAAAATGGTCTTCGCGGTACGCGATAGAGAAGTTGAGGGTTCTCCGCTGTCACACCCTCATCTCTCACTTTACCTGATATAGTCACTGAATGACGTATGAAGTCGGTAACTGTTGTATCGTGTCGCGGAAGCTTGATGGTGAGGTCGTAGAGATGAGTGTGACTGATTGTTACTTTGGTATCATACATCCATGGCAAACCATACACACTATATATTACATCATAACTATAATATTATACATTAAGTTTCAACATTCTTAAACAACATTAACCAGTTATAAGTTACTAAACGTGTCTTGTAATCGTGCATCCTCACTCTCGTAGTTGTTACCTTCTCCCTGAAAAATGTTTTGTAATATAAAAGATCAGCAAGGATGCTGGTGAGTTCATAGATATGATAACGTTATATGATATGCTATGACATGTTGAATATGTAGGCACACACAACTTTATGAATATGATTCACCATGAAAACCCATAACCAAAGCCTATTTGACTGTAATGTAATTGGCGGCAATACCTGAAGGTAAAACCTTAGCCTCACTCTTAATGCCTATCGTTGCATTAAGCTGTTATCTTGTAATGTAATAAATGGTAACATGCATTCACACAAGGGTAGACGCTATCTACCCGTGAATGGGGTTGTCAGCCCGATAGTACTATCATTGTTATCATCCGGCTCATCCATGAGTTTATTGGTTACAGTTGTTATGTGAGGACTTTTACGATAGCATGGCACAATTTTCATGTAATCATCAACAGGAGTTGAAATGCACAAGCAACATATAATCATGTCATTGTAATTGAATCATGTAACCATAATGTAATTGTAATGCAAACCCCGATCCGCAGATTTGAAAAGGGGTAATGAAATCATATAAGTATACCACTGTAATTGAAATATGTAATCATATTGTTATTGTAGTTAAATCCCCGAGTTTGGAAAGCAAAACATTTAAAAGGGGGTCTATGAAACTCACCTGTGTTGTTGCAATATTACACGCAGCTTCAATTGAATTCTGCATATCATTAAGGTTTTATAAGTTCTTTGTATCCAATTTGGATTACCAGAACATTCCTTGATATTTAATATCAAAGATAATGTAATTCGAGTCATTAAACTGATTCTGAATCACTTATTTATTCAGAATCAATGTAATAAGGTATATTTCTATTTAGTAATTGAGTTCTTATACTCATTTGTTTGTAAATTAATGATAATTGCATCCCGTCGTTAAAACCAGAATCTTAATCGACTTTTAGATCGAAAATCAGATTTCCGGATTACGAAATTGATTGCAAAATCGAGTTCAGAATGCGAAATCGATTGAGAATATGTTTTCCTATTGAATTTCAATGATTAAATTTAGTCCTGTGTTAAAACCGGAGTGTTAATCAGAAATCAGACAAAAATCAGGTCATCGGACTGAAAAACGGTTTGCGAAATCGAGTCCGGAATGCAAAATCGATTGAAAATATGTTTTCGTATTGCAAACCAATACTTAAATTGAGTTCTGTATTGAAACCGGAGTGTTAATCAGAAATCAGACAAAAATCGGATCACCGGATTGGAAAATGGTTCGCGAAATCGAGTCTGGAATGCGAAATCGATTCAAAATATGTCCTTTTTATCGAAAACGGATCATCGGATTGCGAACCGGAGCTCGAAACGCAGTTCAGAACGTAAAACGAATAAAATCAGGGTTTCTGCCGGAATATTCCCTGTTCGGCTTTTCGCGTATAATTTCAGGAATTGCTAATAATGATCAATTATCATTGTCATGCTTCCAATTACATCCCATTATGATTATAATGTGATTAGGAAGTTCAAGTTGTCATGAATTTGCCAATTACGCATGCCGGATTGCCTTTTCGCAGATTTTAGCAATTTGACTTATTGACCTTAAGGATTCTTTGATTTCGTTATGCTATCACTTATTCCACTTCAATTCATCATATAATTGATATTAAGTTAGTTTTGGGCCATTGAATCTGGTTTTTGGTCATTATTATAAAAATTTCGCGTAATTCGGCAATTTTGCATAATGTCATTTGTGATTTGTTTCACCTTGTAATTTCCTTACATATATACACAGATTCACACGTGTATACATATCCAATCATGATTTAATTAATTACAATATTAATTCATGAATTTAGGAAATTACCTTGTAGTAAAGAACGAAATGTCACATCCGCGGTACGCGATGCATGAAAATATCTTAGATTCCTCCGGATTTCTTCGCGGTACGCGAAGCCATTTTGGCTTCTGGTCGCGGTACGCGACGAGAAAGGCGGTGTTATGGATCAGATTGCTTTATCAGATGACATGCAAGATATTTTTTTAAAACTTTCTCTTCGACGCATCAGACACCATCACGTAAAAATCGTCCCTCAAACCCTTAAATCCTCTATTTCGAAGCATTTTGATCATCTAGAACGAGCCCAGGAACGTTTCTGCAAGTCCAAATCAACGTTTTATCCGTAGAACTCCGTCGGATTAGGTAATGGTTCATTCTAGTCTTTTATTTTGATAATGAATGATTAAATCTTGTTTTTGAACGTAATAATATGGTTAGGGTTGTTGATTATTGCCTAGATGATGGCTAGGATTGATTATAAATGACAAACTCGAATTGTTAACGGGTAAATCCTTGTTTTGAGCCGTTGTAAAGCCCGGTTTGCATGAAATCATAACAATGGTTATAATGGTTTAAACCATTTGATTGTGACAATGTAGGTGATTAGTTTGATTAATCTTTGACATGCAATGTGAGAGTTGGGTGTTTCAAACTAATCACAATCATTAACATACTCATTGGAATGATTATCTGATGTTCATGATAACAGTCAGATTAGTATGTTAAACATGGTTATTAAACCTAATCTAATACTACATTGTGATATTTCATGATATTTGGGTAATCAATAACAAGGATTGATCATTCCTAATCCATTAACCTGTCTAGGAACTGCTTTAGCATAATAATCAATAACATTAACTATTTGACTAATCTGAGAATATTCTGGTTAATCAAGATTGTCATCAACATAATATTAGGAACCTGGATCAGTGTAGGTTCCTACATTATCATACATTGTATGATATGATATTAAGATAATCATTAAAAATCTTATATTAGTTGATGACTATTAAGACAATGTCTTTGACATTGGACGTTCAAGAAGATTTAATCAGTAAGTTAAAACATTAATAATTTATTAAACATAAACTAATGCAGAATTACACTGTGAGCATCTGTTGCGAGTGTTCCTACTACTGTGAGACATCAAGTGAGTTTCATACAACCCCTTTTCTTTTTAATGTTTTATAAACATCGGGGTAACTCTGCAAACTGTTTCTGAACATATGATATGCATTCACTGATATCTGTGTGATTTCATGTGACTTTTGTGTGATTTCATGGGATTTTGCCGTTAGCATCTTTATCACAGTATCAAAAGTCCTCATCTCTAGAACTGTATCTAGTGAACCCATGTGGGGCCGAACAAGAATCATTGATAGTACTATTGGCTGACAACCCATTTGCTGGGAGGATTGCATCTCCCCTTGTGTGAATGTTTGGTACCTGTTTCCATTACAACTTCTTAATGTTAGTGATAGACATTAAGATAATGAGGCATTAAGATATTTACCGACGGGTGGTATCTTCGTGAACGAACAACTGTCCGAAAGGAACTAGATACGGGTCCCATGGTTATCCGGAACTGAACTTTTTGAGAACTTACTTTTCATATCATATTGTTTAAATAAACTGTCGAACTCACCAGCTTTGTGCTGACGTTTCAAACTCAACATTTTTGCAGGACAACGGTGACGACAAGGTGAGGATGCACTTCACCTAGCTAAACTTAAATGTATCAGTTTATGTAATCTATTTAGATGTTAAGTTGATGTAACAAACGAAACCCTTGTAATATATTTATTTTAAGTAAATCTGTGTGCTGTGATATCGGTTCAAGTAAGTCACACCTCATCTCTGAGACATCACCACTATGCTTCCGCAAACACATTAGAGTAGCAAGTGACATCATCACAGGTGACGAGAGGTGGGGGTGTGACAGGGTGGTATCAGAGCCACAGGTTATAGAATTTAGGTGGACTTAGAGACCTAGACTATAACCATAGGCTCGTATAGTAACACAGAGAGCACCGAAAATTTCTAACGAACAAAACTTGTTTTGGAATTAAGCTAGGATAATCAGGTGGTACGGATCTCAGTTATGAGTTGCCAGCATAACTGAAACTATCAACACGCGTGCATTGTAGTTTGATTTGATTCAAGCGGAACATTAATAACTAAAGGATCGAATAGTTGTGTTAGGATAGGGAAACATCGGATATCATGTGTATGTTGAATGTTATTATTCAATATTTTCTTTTCATGGTATTGATTCGAGTATTCTGTTTATACAGCGATGGCAGACCAAGGGGAGAAATACATCTATCAGCGTTTTCCTTACGTGATACTAGACGATACACCGAGCTCGAGTTCGGGTTCTGACTCCGATCCGTCGGAGGTATCTGCAGCTGCTTCTCAGGCTGATATACCATTACCACAGACACCACCAGCACCAGTACCAGCACCAGCACTAGCAGCAGCACCTATGCCATCTCCACCGAGAGCCCCAACGTGGGATGGACTCAGACGGATGCGAGGTCATGCTCGCAAGACGACAGGTCTTCCTCCTAGACATCAGATGGCGTCTAGAGATGAACCTGACACCATACATGAGGTGGGGGAGTCATCTCGTCAGGCCGAGCTGCGGGCTCAGGTGCAGCAGGTCTCCCAGGACTTACAGGCCTTGAGACAGGAGGTACAGCAGCATCATACCCTACTTGAGGATACTCGCTCTACCGTGTTGGAGATACTCAAGTCGCACCTGACTCTAATGGAGTAGGTCAATATGATGGGCCTGGATACTCAGGCATGGAGGACTACAGTAGAGGAGCGACTGCAGAGGACCTGGGTGCAGAGGCTTATTGTTACATTCTGGCAGCAGGTTGCGGTGTTGAGTGCAGGAGTAGAGAGGGTGAGAGAGTTCCTGGTTTGGCTTGGGATGGCCAGTTTTGAGACCCGGATGTTAGTGGTGGGAGTGTTTATGGCAGCAGTAGCCATGTTGTTTTCTTGCTTATCGTATTTTCTACGATAAGTATGATGAGGCGGTTCTTTTGGGGATATCATATGTACAGACGGATAGGTTGTTAGTATGGGATGCATAGGGAAATTTTTGATTGTAAAACAGATTCCCCTTTAGTTGGTTTTGATGTTCGGGTTGTTGGTAGTTATTGTACAAAAACTTTTTGGGTTGTATCAAAGTTGATCTAGTGTAATGAAATGGTTGTTTACGTACATCTGTTAGTATCTATTGTGTTGCATGTATATGTATATCAAAGTCTGTGTGATAACTTTTCAATTGTCTGTGTGGCAACATATCAAAGTCCCTTGTGGCATCATATCAAAGTCCCTTGTGGCATCATATCAAAGTCCCTTGTGGCAACATATCAAAGTCCCTTGTGGCAACATATCAAAGTCCCTTGTGGCAACATATCAAAGTCCCTTGTGGCATCATATCAAAGCCCTGTGTGGCAACGTTTCAATTGTCTGTGTGACAACATTTCAAAGTCCTGTGTGGCAACGTTTCGAGGTCCTGAGTGATCATACATCAAAAACATGGTTAATAACATATCTAAGTCGCAGTACTGTGAGCTGTGAAATATTTTAACATGTTTTTGAGTTAACAGAACTGAGTATAACTACAAATATCTGTATGATCTGTGTGTATTGAGAACATGTCTGGACTAAATTCATGTAGTTATACAGTATTCTTTATAATCACATTTCAATATAAATTTTCAGTGTAACTGAATATGATTGAAATTATGTGATAGAACGGGTTATATCCTTAATGTCCTTGAACTGACCTGAGTTTGTCTGCATGTGGGCAGAATTATGGCTCCAAAAAGAGGTCGACCAGCTAGGAAGGCTAACAAGAACACTACTAACTCAGGGCCGAATCAAGGTCCATCAGTACATGTTGAATCAAATCCAGATCCACAGGTTAATCTGGAAACAAATACTGCTCCACCAGTGAACCCGGGAGCGAACACTACTCCACCTGCAGGTGCAAGTGGATCCGAAACGAACGAAGCCATGATAGCACGAATTGTGCGGGAACAGCTATCTGTTTGTGGTGTTTTGATACAACACCAACCACATATCACTGCAGGTTCTGGTGGTGACCACGATCATACTGAGCATAATGCTACTGGTGGTCACGCAGAAACTCATACTACCATTGGTGCAACAACAACAAAAACAACTGCTCCTGATCCACCACGACAGGGATGTACTTATAAGTATTTTGCTTCCTGTAACCCTCCTACTTTCACTGGCAAGGAAGGAGCGGCTGGATTGTTAAGGTGGATCGAGGAAATGGAAACGAAACTGAAAATCAACCAGTGTTTAGAGGAGCATACGGTGTCTTATGCTGCCTGTTCTTTTAAAGAATCAGCTTTGACCTGGTGGAATACCCAGGCAAAAACATTGGGCTCAGCTATAGTCGATTCGATGGGTTGGAACGAATTTAAAACTCTGATTAGATCAGAGTACTGCCCACTCACTGAGATTCAAAAGCTCCAGGAGGAATTCTGGAATCATTCAATGATCGGGGTTGATTGCTTAACGTACACTCATCGTTTCCACGAACTTACTTGCTTACTTCCCGATATGTTTCCTACAGAAGCAGCGTTGATCGAGAAGTATATTAAGGGTCTGATTCCCCAGATTCGGGGAATGGTAACTGCAGCTGAACCAACGACTCTTAAACGTGCAATTCTCTTGACCACAAAGCTTACCGATGAGGCGGTAAGGAGTGGTATGTTGTCGACAAAAACCCAGACGACCGTGGGCCGTAATGATGTCGGTACCTCAAACGTTTCTAAAGGTACCAAATGAAAATGGTTCGGAAAAACCAAGGCCAAGGTTCCGGCTGAAACGAGCAACCCAGTTGGGAGGAATTATGGTGCAGTGGTTTCTGAGAGAAAAGGCTACACTGGACAGGCGCCTAAATGTACTCGTTGTTCATTTCATCATACTGGGCCGTGTCCTACTTGTGCCAACTGTAATAGAGTTGGACACTACACCAAGTATTGTAGCTTGCCTGCTCGTCAACCAAATCAAGCACCACAACAAACCACTCAAACAAATCGGTCATGTTACAAGTGTGGGAGTCCTGATCACTTGATTAGGAACTGTCCAAACAATAACAACACCAATCCGGGAAATGAAGCTGGAGGGAGAGCTTTCCAGATTGGTGCTACTGAGGCGAGACATGATGCTAACATTGTTACCGGTACGTTCTTACTCAATAACCTATATGCATCTGTTCTCTTTGATACAGGGGCAGATAAGTGTTTTATCTCTCCTGAATTTGCATCATTATTATCATTGCCCGCGGTAGAACTAGAAACTCCTTACGTTATTGAACTTGCTAATGGCAAGTTAATCAAAACTAACAGTGTTATTCAAGGATGTTCCTTGAATCTGAATGATCATCTTTTTAATATCGATTTACTTCCTATTGAGCTTGGGAGTTTTGATGTTGTTGTTGGTATGGACTGGCTTTCTAATAACCAAGCTGAAGTAATATGTCAGAATAAGGTGATCCGTATTCCATTAACTGACGGTAATACACTGTTAGTTCAAGGTGAACGAGCTGGTAGAAAACTGGGTATTATTTCTTGTATACAAACGCAGAAGTGTTTATGGAAAGGGTGTCTGGCCTTCCTAGATTATGTGATCAATAACAGTTTTTCACAAAAACGTATCGAAGATATTCTAGTAGTCAAAGATTTTCCTGAAGTCTTCCCTGACGATATATCAGGATTACCCCCAGTGAGACAAGTTGAATTTAGAATTGATATGATTCCAAGTGCAGCACCTGTAGCTAAAGCTCCTTATCGTTTAGCACCCTCAGAGATGCAAGAGCTTTCAGGTCAACTGCAGGAATTGTTAGACAAGGGTTTTATTAGACCTAGTTTCTCACCCTGGGGAGCACCAGTCCTTTTTGTGAAAAAGAAGGATGGATCATTCAGGATGTGTATTGACTACCGGGAGCTCAATAAACTAACAATCAAAAACCATTATCCATTGCCACGTATAGATGATCTGTTTGATCAACTTCAAGGCGCTACCTATTTCTCAAAAATTGACTTTAGATCCGGATATCATCAATTACGAGTGCACGAAGATGATGTTCCTAAAACTGCATTCCGAACTAGGTACGGGCATTATGAATTTCTAGTAATGCTGTTTGGATTAACAAATGCACCAGCAGTTTTCATGGATCTAATGAATCGGGTATGTAGGCCTTACTTGGATAAGTTTCTGATTGTATTTATTGATGACATTCTCATTTATTCTCGAAGCCAACAAGAACATGCTCAACACTTGAAACTGATTTTAGAACTTTTGGCACACGAAAAATTATATGCCAAGTTCTCCAAGTGTGAGTTATGGTTACGAGAAGTGCAATTTCTTGGGCATGTAGTGAATCAAGATGGCATTCAGGTGGATCCCAGTAAGATTAAAGCTGTAGAACAATGGGAAACACCGCGAACCCCAACTGAAATACGTCAATTCTTAGGACTGGCAGGTTATTATCGTCGATTCATCAAGAACTTCTCAAAGATAGCCCTGCCACTAACTACATTGACACAGAAAAACCAACCGTTTATATGGGGTTCTCAACAGGAGGAGGCATTCCAACTGTTAAAACACAAACTCTGCCACGCACCAATCTTGGCATTACCGGAAGGTACTGATAATTTCACGGTATACTGTGATGCTTCCCGCCAAGGTCTAGGGTGTGTTTTAATGCAGAACGATAAAGTGATTGCTTATGCTTCACGACAGTTGAAAGTACACGAGAAGAACTATATCACTCATGATCTAGAACTTGGGGCAGTGGTGTTTGCACTCAAGATTTGGAGACACTATTTGTATGGAACTAAGTGTATTATATACACTGATCACAAAAGTCTTCAACATATTCTAGATCAGAAGATGCTTAATATGCGACAAAGGCGGTGGGTGGAATTGTTGAACGACTGTGACTGTGAAATTCGTTATCATCCGGGTAAAGCGAATGTCGTAGCCGATGCTTTGAGTCGCAAAGAACGAGTCAAACCTTTACGAGTAAAAGCGTTAGGTATGACTATCCAAACTAGTCTAATTCCTCAAATCAAGGAAGCTCAGCAGCAGGCTTTACAACCAACGAATTACTCTGCTGAGGGATTGAGAGGATTAGATAAACACCTTGAAACCAAAACTGATGGAGTATTGTATTTCAAAAGCCGAATTTGGGTTCCTCTATTCGGTAACACTAGAACAATCATCTTGGATGAGGCGCACAAATCCAGGTATTCTATTCATCCAGGTGCGGACAAAATGTATAAAGATCTTAAAGATTTTTATTGGTGGCCTGGAATGAAGAAACACATAGCAGAATACGTGGGTCGATGCTTAACATGTTTAAAAGTTAAGGCTGAACATCAACGTCCTTCTGGGTTATTACAACAACCGGAGATTCCTATGTGGAAATGGGATCAGATCTCTATGGATTTTATCACTAAACTACCCAGAACATCACGAAATCATGACTCTATATGGGTTATCGTTGATCGCCTTACAAAAACTGCGCATTTCATTCCCATCCGAGAAGATTACTCTATGGATCGACTTGCTAAACTCTATGTTAATGAGATTGTATCTCGACATGGAGTACCAATCTCTATCATTTCCGATAGAGATAGTCGATTTACATCACGATTTTGGCAAACTCTTCAGAATGCTCTGGGCACACAAATCAATATGAGCACAGCTTATCATCCACAAACTGACGGGCAAACCGAACGAACTAATCAAACTCTGGAAGATATTCTCAGAAGCTATGTGATTGATTTTGGTGGTAGCTGGGATGTTCATCTTCCACTTGTGGAATTCTCATATAACAACAGCTATCACACCAGTATTAAATGCGCTCCATTCGAAGCACGTTACGGGCGCAAATGTAGATCACCTATCTGTTGGTCAGAGGTAGGTGAAAATCAAATTATAGGCCCAAAACTCATCCAAGAAACAACTGATAAGATCGCACTGATTCAAGAACGAATTAAAGCTGCTCGCGATCGTCAAAAGAGTTATGCTGACAATCGACGTAGACCCTTGGAATTTCAAATCGGTGATCTGGTAATGTTGAAAGTTTCACTATGGAAGGGCATCTTCAGATTTGGGAAGAGAGGTAAACTTTCACCAAGATTTGTAGGACCATTCAAAATTCTTGAACGAATCGGATCAGTGGCCTATAGACTTGAATTACCTCCTGAACTTGGTAACGTTCATGATGTCTTCCATGTATCAAATCTGAAGAAATGTCTAGCTGATGAAACCTTAATTGTACCTCTTAAGGAGATACAAATTGATGAGAAACTTCAATTTAGGGAAGAACCAGTTGAAGTAATGGATCGAGAGATGAAGGTACTGAAACGCAGTCGCATACCTATTGTCAAAATTCGATGGAATTCACAGCGGGGACCAGAATATACGTGGGAACGTGAAGATCAGATGAAGCAGAAATATCCACACCTATTCTCATGATCAATTGTTATCAAGTAAGTCTCTACTAAATTTCGGGACGAAATTTTTCTAACAGGAGGAGACTGTGACAATTGAGTTCGAAGAATTACATCATCAATGACGTAAGCATCTTCGATCGTGCTTGATATCCATGTTGATTTAGCAATTTTAATTATTGCAGGATGATAGTATGCGAAAAATAAGGAACATGGGCGAAAACCGCGTACAAAACGGAGATACGGATGGTCCGGAATCGCAAAATGAAGTTTCTGTCGAAAAATGGAAAAAAATGGTCTTCGCGGTACGCGATAGAGAAGTTGAGGGTTCTCCGCGGTACGCGATGCATGAAAATATCTTAGATTCCTCCGGATTTCTTCGCGGTACGCGAAGCCATTTTGGCTTCTGGTCGCGGTACGCGACGAGAAAGGCGGTGTTATGGATCAGATTGCTTTATCAGATGACATGCAAGATATTTTTTTAAAACTTCTCTTCGACGCATCAGACACCATCACGTAAAAATCGTCCCTCAAACCCTTAAATCCTCTATTTCGAAGCATTTTGATCATCTAGAACGAGCCCAGGAACGTTTCTGCAAGTCCAGATCAACGTTTTATCCGTAGAACTCCGTCAGATTAGGTAATGGTTCATTCTAGTCTTTAATTTTGATAATGAATGATTAAATCTTGTTTTTGAACGTAATAATATAGTTAGGGTTGTTGATTATTGCCTAGATGATGGCTAGGATTGATTATAAATGACAAACTCGAATTGTTAACGGGTAAATCCTTGTTTTGAGCCGTTGTAAAGCCCGGTTTGCATGAAATCATAACAATGGTTATAATGGTTTAAACCATTTGATTGTGACAATGTAGGTGATTAGTTTGATTAATCTTTGACATGCAACGTGCGAGTTGGGTGTTTCAAACTAATCACAATCATTAACATACTCATTGGAATGATTATCTGATGTTCATGATAACAGTCAGATTTGTATGTTAAACATGGTTATTAAACCTAATCTAATACTACATTGTATGATATGATATTAAGACAATGTCTTTGACATTGGACGTTCATATCATATTGTTTAAATAAACTGTCGAACTCACCAGCTTTGTGCTGACGTTTCAAACTCAACATTTTTGCAGGACAACGGTGATGACACGGTGAGGATGCACTTCACCTAGCTGAACTTAAATGTATCAGTTTATGTAATCTATTTAGCTGTTAAGTTGATGTAACAAACGAAACCCTTGTAATATATTTATTTTTAAGTAAATCTGTGTGTTGTGATATCGGTTCAAGTAAGTCACACCTCATCTCTGAGACATTACCACTATGCTTCCGCAAACACATCAGAGTAGCAAGTGACATCATCACAGGTGACGAGAGGTGGGGGTGTGACAAATAACACATAAGTTTGATTACTGATTGATCACCAACGTTCGTGAGACTCGTGTGTGTGTTTCGATAATTCCCCGAATTATCTTCGATAGTTTGTGTTCGTTGTTACGAACCATTTGCATGCTTGATTAACCATAATCAACATGTATTGCACAATCCAATAATTCCCCGAATTATTGTTTTGCGTTTATGTTTGTCACACTTGGTTTCCAAAAACCCAATGTGCAATGTAAGATTCGATAGTTCCTCGAACTATCGTTTCGCAGTTGTTTGTGTTTGAATCATCTAATTAAACATAATTAAATGAAATGCAACAAGTATGAATGTGAAATGTAAAGAATGTAAGAGTTACAATTTACCTGAAATTGCCGGGTGTCACACAATCGTCACTCTGCCTTGTTCTTATTAATATAATGAAACAAAATTACAAAACAAGAGCACAATTGATCGATCTCTAAGTGTTGCAAGACTCTGAATATCACGAATGTAAGCAAGAAGTAAGCAGAAGTAAGCTAAATGTGTACGGTGTGTTCCTAGATCGACCATTGCCTCAATTTATATGATAAAATTATACAACGATAATGTATTCGGTTCCACAATTTCCGCTCCACTTCCTGGTCATGCGCCAACTTAGTCCACATAACCGTTGGTATCTTCTTCGGTTAGTCAACGTTTTTCTCCATAATCCGGCAAAATAGGAATATTAGTTTCTATTGACCTGTTGACTCAATTCAAAGATTAGCACCACACGATTAATTAATAAATAAAAATAATTAATATAAAATCATTATTTATCAATTAAGTCGTCAGTTCATAGAAATTTATGTACGCAAATATTCCTACTAATTCGGAAATATTTTGTATCCTGAATTATTCTTAATTATGAGGTAAAATTTTACAGGTACAACAGACATTAAAAGCCAATGTGGGAGTGTGGGACCGACCCACTTGGTAGAGGCTTTGCCTCTTAGAATGGAAGGTCATGGGTTCTAACCTATGCAATGGTGTAATTGGTGTAATGGTGTATATATATACAGGAGAGGTTCTTAAGAAAACCTTCATTTTAGAAAAAAACAAGAAAACTAACCACAATAATTATCAATTAAACATTTTTTTTTCATTTTTTTATTTTTATTTCCTTTTATTATAAGATAAGAAATGTAAAAAAAGAAAAAAAAGAAAAAAAAAGAAAAAAAATTAAAAAAAATATGTAATTTAGGTTATTACATATATATAACTTATATGTTACACATACTGATTACATATATGTAACTGTATAAGTTACGTACGAAACTTTTTGAGTTACATATATTTAACTTCATGATCTGCATATTTTTTTTCAAAAATTTCTTTTTTATTATAACATTTTAACCTTATAATAAAAAATTATAAAAAAAATTTAAAAATTTATTGGTTAGTATGAGTTTTCTTGTTTTCTCCAAAATAATGAGTTTTTTTATTAACATTCCTCTATATAGACACACACGTTAAAAAATAAAATATTAAGTAATGCATGAAGAAGAATAAAATATAAAAATATAAAACAAATAAACAAAGATTAAAAAAAGGTTAGACGTGAAGGGATGTATCACTGCCAATATTTGCTTATTTATCACTCATAACTCATAAGTAGTTAAAATAGCCATAAGTTATGAGAAAGTTTTACGCACACAATGTCATTTTTTCATGTATAGCACTTGTACGATAATATTACAGTCAAAAAAGAAATATCCATTGAAAAATATTGAATTATATCCTAAATTGATGGGCTAGTGTGATTTATCCAAAGACGGTAGGCTTTTAAACGAGCCGAAGAAGTTCGTTTATTTAATAAATGACGAACACAAACATAAAATTTGTGTTCGTTTAATTAAATGAACAAACATGAACACACCTAGTGTTCGTTTATTTATGTTCATGAACTGTTCAGTTATGTTCGTTTATTTGTGTTCGTTTATGTTCGTTAACTATGTAATGTTAGTTTATGTTCGGTTAACTATCTAATTTACGAATGATTACGTTTAAGAGACTTGTCGTTTGTGTTCGTTTATGCTTGTTCAATTGTTTTCGTTTATATTTTGTTTAATAGTGTTCATGTTCACTTATGATTGTTCCATAGTGTTAAATAATGTTTATTTATATTTGTTCGTTGTTTTATTCGTTTGTGTTCATGAACAGTTCGTTTAATTTATTAATGAACGAATACAAACGAACACAAACATATTCATTTTCTTAATAAACGAACACGGACACAAAATCCATGTTCGTTAATGTGTTTGTGTTCGTGTTCAGTTAAATTTAAACGAACAAACACGAACATGCCTATTTTCGTATTCGTTCGGTTTGTTTACAGGCCTAAAAGACGGTCTTGAGAATTCAGCTGTCATGAACGAGTCGAGAAAAAAAGACTCATAGCAAATTGTAAATTTGTGATTTTCTGTTTTATTTTTTTAAATATAAATAAATATATATAATATAAAAATATTTTAAAAATTTTTATGCTTTTAAAAAAATGGCCTTGAACGAAGGTTACACATGACCTCCCATGACTTTATGAGTTTATCTATGCCATTATGTACTCTTCGAAAGCATTAGATAGATCATGCGTGAAACTTCATCCAAATTGATTCTTACAAGTTTATAATAAATATTGTCCGTTTTAAATTTTTAGTATTACTTTTATTAACCGTAGGAACCCACTTATGTGTTAAATCTTTGGGTCCCTCTTAATACCCAACTAACCAGGAAAAACAGGTAAAGCTGCAAGCAATTGCGTTGATACGTGACTTCCAAGGAAAATCACCCTAATTAGTGGAGAAATAAACTTGAGACAACCGCTTCTTTGAAGGTTCCAATTTTTGTCTTAATTAATGCATGCTTAATACTAGATGCTTAATTAATACTAAATATTCTCTACTACCATCCATAAATATGTTAATTGCAATGATATACTAATTAATTAATCACAGAAACTTAACGTATGTCTTAAAGTATTCAATATTAGCACTCCTGCTTCATAGCAAGATACAGTTGCAAGCAAAAAAACCACCAAATATTTCAAAATACAAGACCAACTTATTATTTAAACTTATAAAAATATATTTTATTAATTTCCTCTTCTGGGAATTGAAACGACGACGTTGGTCTTCATTCATGGGCACATTGGCCTACCAGCTTGAGTTTTCATATCCGCGTAGCATGAGCCACACATCTCTTTGTTTCCATACTGCCCTGGAGGAACACAGTTGCATCGGTTGCAGCACACCATGCAGGCTCGATGGCATCTGTCTTGTTCCGAATGCAACTCACACCTTAACCCACATGATGAAAAGCATCCTACATACAACCATATATATATATATATACACGATAATCAATTATAACATTTAATTTAATTCTTAAAATTTACGAATTTTGGCCATGTTAAATGTATACCTTTAAAGTCTGCTGGTGGGCTTGATGGCTTGATGACTTGTTGATTGGTGTTGCATGGTGGCCTAGCTGGACTGGGAGCTGGAACGATTGTTGGGGGGTTAGCTGGTGGCGGAGATGAGTTGGGGGTACTGGGTGGGTTTGGTTTGGCTGGTGGTTGAGGATTGGGCGTTGGTTGGTTAGCAGGTGGTGGCGATGGGTTCGGATTGGGTGGTGGTGGGGTTCCAACAGGTACAGGAATGGTTGGTGGATTAGGGGATGATGGAGTTGTGGGGGTGCTGCAGGGCGGTTTGCTTGGAGCAATGGGTGGTGGAGTTACAGGTGTTATAATATTAGACGGTGTTGGTGCGATTGTTGGGGTAATGTTTGGTAGATTACCAGGGGTTGGAGCTGGTGCGGGTGTTATAGCAGATGGTGTTGGTGTGATACCAGCTAAAGGTGGTGGAGTTGGTGCACTGCCAGGTGCTCTACCGCCAGGTGGTGGAGCTGATGGTGTAGGTGTGATGGTGGGTGGGTTACCAGGTGGTGGAGCCGATGTGGGTGTTATCTTTGGTGGTGTAGGTGTGACGGGTAGTGGGTTACCAGGTGGTGGAGCCGATGTGGGTGTTATATTAGGTGTAGGCGCAATAGTTGGAGTGATTGGGGGTGAATTACAACCTGGTGGAGGTGTGATGGGGAAAGAATTACCCGGTGTCGGTGTTGGGGGATATGTTGGAGCCGAAGGTGCGGGTTTTGGGGGATTAATGGGTGTCGGGGGATTTGTGGGAGTTGGGGGATAGGTTGGGGCCGGGGGTGTGGGTGTTATGGGATTTGTGGGAGTTGGTGGATAGGTTTGAGCCGGGGGTGTGGGATTTGTGGGAGTTGGGGGATAGGTTGGAGCGGGGGGTGTGGGTGTTATGGGATTTGTGGGTGTCGGGGGATAGGTTGGAGGCGAAGGTGTGGGTTTTGGGGGATTTGTGGGTGTCAGGGGATAGGTTGGAGTCGGGGGTGTGGGTGTTGGGGGATAGGTTGGAGCCGAAGGTGCGGGTTTTGGTGGATTAATGGGTGTTGGGGGATAGGTTGGAGCCAAGGGTGTGGGTGTGGGAGGATAGGTTGGAGCCGGAGGTGGGTGTTTTGGGGGATATGTAGGGACCGGGTGTGGGTGTGGGTGGATATGTTGGAGCCGGCGGAGGTGTGGTGTTGCATGCTGATGGCGTAACAATGGTGGGTGCTGTTGGTATGAATGGAGGATTTTGTGGTAACAAAATTGGCGCCGCAAAGCTAACATGCGTCACCTGTAACACAAATCATTCGTTCAACCAATAACAAACAAAAGTCCATGACATAAGAAAATAAATACATTAGGAAAAAAAAGAAAAAAAAAAGAAAAAAAAAGAATTCAGTGGTATATTTGTCGATATAAACTTCATAAATTACATATATACTCAATTTAAAAAATAAATTACATATATTCACTTATCTTTTTTTAACGGCTAAGCTTACTCTCCACATATATTACAACATAATTACACCTTTGTATGAGATTGAACCCATGATCTCTTATTCTAAGAGGCAAGTCTCTATCAAGTGATCTAGTCTCACATTAGCCTATATCCACTTATATAACTCTTTAAATTGCATACATCGCCTTATATAAAGTTTTAAATTACGTATGTCCACTTATATAAAGAAGGAAAATTATAAGAGAATGATATATATGTAATTGAACTTTTAACTTGAGTATATATACTTAAAATTGTAAATATGAGGATATATGTGATTATTTCTAAAAATATGCATGTCTCCATTATATCCTTCATGTTACTACGTACAAAACATGGATATTATAATAATACTTTGTAACATCTAATTTAGTAGCTTAGCTTGTACATGATGCAATAAAAACTGACACATTATGTAATCAAGTTGAACATTATACAAACATAATCAAAATATACATCATCAAATGAAACAAAAGTTGTAAAATTTGCAATGAAATCAGTAACTTGTGAAGGAAGAAACATACAAATGTTGCAACCAAGGCAAGAGCGGCTAAAGCAAAGGAAGGAGACTTCATCATCAAGGGAAGATGCTTATTTACTTGATTCTGAAGGAGTTAACATGGAGTTGTGATGTATATATAACAAAGAAAAAAAGAGAGTGGGGTAAATTGCATTTACCTTTTTACCTATTAGTGGTAAAAACCTTAAAAAGTGGTCAAATGCCTTTTTTTTACTTCCGTATTATCATCATCTCATGTGGCCTAGTTTTCTTTTTTTTTTTTTTTTTTTTTTTTTTATATATATTATTACCCTTGTAAGTTGTAATTATACGTCAAATATTTGGGTTGGATTGAAAATTTTCGATTAAAGAAACATAAAATCAGTAGTAGTAGGATCCTAATATCTAACCTATACGTTCAAAGCCCGGCATCACCCAATTTTCTCTAGTTCACATGATTTATCTCCCTCATTTTGGTCTCATGTTGGTCGTGGGACCATCGGTGAGGGCGCCTAATTTTGTCACCATTTTTTAATATCTAACCTATGTGACTATAGATTAGGTTAATGTAGAGGTGCTCAAATCGAGTTTTTTTGGAACCGGAACCGGTTCCGGTTCCAATCAGTTGCAATTCAGGCCAAAAAAGTCAATACCTGTTCCGGTTCCAGTTCCGGGCTTCAACCGGTTCGGGTTTGGCCAGTTCCGGTTCGGGTTTTGGCAGGATGCAGGTGGAACCAGTTCCGGTTTTCCCGACTCCCTGGTTTTAATTTGTCTACAAAACCGGACCCGTTTGTACCCATTGGTTCGGGTATGACCGGTTCCGGTTCCGAGTCCCTTTTTTTGCCCACCTCTAGGTTAATGTCTTAAATGGTATGACCGTATGACTTATGAGCGCATTGTGAACCCAAGCCCAACGGCTGATCAACTCTACAATTATTGACTGAATTACTGAAATGAAAAATTACCGTATCGAACAAGACAAAGCACGTGGATGTGCAAATCACATTCACGATATGCATGTGGCAACATATCTCATTCTGTGTTTCCTCTAATTCTACTGGAGTATGGGGCTATGGACAAACAAAAAGCAATCTCCCAAAGTGAAAATCATATTCATTTAATTTTTATTTTATATAAAGATTTTAAAATGTTGCTGGGTCAATGTGACAACCCGACCCGGAAGTAGGCTTGTATATACACTATCTATATAATACGTCTTTTGCTTTATGATAGTGCATCCTTTGATGATAAACAGTGAATATTTAGACCAAGAAAAGGTATTTAAAATATATATTAGTAACATTCTACAAAACAAGAAACAATATCGAATATAAAAGGTCAGACTTGCCACTCCATTGTAAATCGTAAAGTGTGTGCTTTTCTAAAACCAACAATCTCTAAACAGAAACGCAAGCTAAATAGTAAACTATTCATATTATTAAAATGCGGAGACAATCCCTGATATCAAAATGCATATTAAAAGAACCATAACGTCAAAACCTAAAAAACACACGTGTAAGGTTAAATATACGAAGGTTTTGTACATGTGTCTTCGAGTATTCCTTGATCATTTCCTCTAAGAAGAGGAGTTCCTCTAATTCTATGAATTTTTCTACAATACTCTTTTTTTCAATATCATTCAAAAACAAGTTTCGAATTGCCTAGTATTCCACCAATTAATAACCCATGATTCTAGACTTTTTTGAAATACACCAGGGCAAAAATACTATAGAAGCAAGGACTTCTCAAAGAAACAATCCAATTAATCAAGATACACAACGAGGTTCGTATTCATACGATTTTGCACTTCTCGACAAATATAATATGTTTCATTATTCTAAGCGGTTATTCTATTTTGGGTAATAAATAACTTGTTATTCGTAACTATTGGGCTCGGGAATTTCTATATAACTTAAGTGACACAATAAAAGTTTTTTCTCTTCTTTCATTAACTGATTTATGTATCGGATTTCATTCACCCCATGGTTGGAAATTGATGATTGCCTTTGTCTACAAGGATTTTGGATTTGTTCATAATGATCAAATAATATATGGCCTTGTTTCCACTTTTCCCGTCATTCTGGATACAATTTTAAAATATTGGATTTTCCGTTATTTAAATCATGTATCTCCGTCACATGTAATGATTTATCATGCAATGAATGACTGAAAAATGATCTACCTAATCCAATTATAATGCTTCTTACTTTACAGTTGAACATAAGAAAAACATTGAAAATCGCTTTATATTTATACCCATTCCGGAGATTCATCCTATATTCCTATATATAAATCGAGTCAAATTATTCCTGTAAATAACAAAATCGTGGATAGGAAACTCTATTTGTGACCTTCTCCAGTTTATTGCATAAATTTTCGGGATCAATGATTGGATATATTAGAGTTGAAACAGCTTAGTAAAAAACATTAATAAAAACAAAACGTTAATACAAAACTTGAATAACAATAGGCCTAAAATAAAAAAATAAAACATTAATAAAAATAAACATAAATGTTAAAAATAAATAAATAAATAAAATTTCACCTCACGCAAGAATCAAATTTGCACCTTAATTGTGGATACCTCCGTGATGCACAACCTTTTAAACAACCATTGCAAGTTTAAATATATGTACTAATCGACTAGTCTTGTTCACATACTCATTGAAGACGCAAGTCACACTCAAAGCAAAAAAGACGAGCTTTGGGTCTAGACGCAACATGCTTGAAAAGTGAGTTTTCTCAAGCAAGACACAATATAAATATACCATTTTTAGAGAGTTTTAGAGATGTTACATGCTAGTTTAGGCTCTTTTAGGTTGATTCAAGGTTTGTTTAAGGCTAGTGTGACCTGTTCAGACAATTTTTTGACAGAATTAGATTAGAACTTGGCTAAAACGTAGCCTGAAAATGCAACTCAGCATCTAAAATTTAGGCTTTTAAAAACGAGGTGTAGGCGTTTATGCTTCACTTGGGCCTTGACACATGCCTTTTGGGCTTTTGATTCAGAGCTTTTGAAAAAAATAATAAACAAACAACGGGGTAAGTCCCTTTAATTTGAGGCTTTAGGGCGTATGTTCAAGCCTATTTATAGGGAACTTCATAATTAAGTAAAACTCATGACATTACCTTAGAAAATATGTCTCAACATAGATTCGAGTGCAAGACCTTTCGTAGGGAAAGTTTTAAGACCCAAAACAAAAAAAAATCTATCAATAGGTAAAAGCTAAACACCAATAAGGGTTTTCAAGATGTGGGCTTTTGGCAATTGGGTTCTTACTAGCTAATTTTAGTAATGGGTTTAATTTGGCCACATGGCCCACATTTAATTTTGAAACATACTTAACTAGTTAATATTAGTAGGGGTGAAAGAAAGGTTCGGTCTAGGAGAAACGGAACCAACTCAACATTAGAACCAAAACTGATGGTAACTGGCAGTTTGGACTGGTTTTAGAACCCATTTTTGACTCTGGTTTGAACATGAACAAATTGGTAAAAACTGGAATTGAACTTATAATAATCTAGTTAAAACCTGAACCAAAATCATAAAAATAGGTATAGGTTTAGAACCAGATTAATGCTTTTTCACTTGATAAACTGATATGAAACAGAACCGACTTGAGAAAAAAAAAAACCTATTTGTGCACTTTCGTTAATATGGCCTTATAGGTGTTAGACTTTAGAAGGTTGTTCACTTATTTATTATTATTTTGCGTTAAACCTTTTAACTTAAAAACTATTTATTTATTTATTTTGGATGCTAATGCCGAAAAAAACAAATTAACCGGAAAAATATTTGCCATAAAAACTGTTTATTTCAATTTTCAAACATGTTTTGTTGAGCCTAAATTGGCCCAATTCAAATGAATTTGGGCAGCTATGCAAAACCAAGTCTCACCATGCATAATCCGGACCCAAAAAGTGGATCTTGAATGATGAATCGATTCAAATTTTCAAACCCTAAAACAAGTATCTCAAATGAAAAGTAACGTTTATGGGATTAATTTAATTAAATATATATAAAAAAATTAAACGTACAATGTATACAGCTCGATCCTAATTATTTCCTCGAGCCAAAGTATTAAGTGGTAATCACCCCGTTAAATCCAAATTAATCATCCAATTTGGATTAATTATACAACACAAAAAATCAATTCTAATATCAAGCCTCAAGTATCATGCATGCTATATTCACCACCACAGACCCGATTATTCAACCGTGCCCAACCCGACCTGATTCCTCGAAAAACTCATTCCGGCCCAAATTAGCTCACGCCACTTGCTCGCCGATCAAATCTAGCCCAACAACGAGAAAAGAAAGCCCTTGAAACAACAAGAAATAGAAATGGATCCCATGTGCTGATAAAAGGCTTCTTGTGGCAGCAGTCAACAGCAGAAACGCGAGAGCAAGCTCTTTTCGGTAGATCCGGTTTTTCTTCTTGGGCTCGACCGGAGCTTCGTGCTCTTTTAGTTTCCCAAGCATTTCGAGCCCAGATTCTGATAATCGTCTTTGGATTTTGTCCTCGTTGAAAGATTTTGATTCCCTCTCTACAAAAGCAAGCAAGTCTGATTCAGATGACCGGCCCGTTTTCTTGGTGACGACCCATTCGTACGCGCTTCCGAGCTGGAACAGCCCGGAAACCATTGCGTTGAATTTGGTGACTGACATTGTGTTCTCAAATAGCAAGTATGGCATTAAGAAGGGAAATGCTTTTGGTGCAGGTAGGATGTTTAGAATCGACATGGTTACTGGGACATAACATATGACCCAAATGGGCAATTCGGCTTCGGGTATGAACATCGTTAACGGGAGAATTACGCAAAACAGTGTAAACGAGTAGAACGGTAGAATTAACTTTCTCAAAAGAAAGAACAAGAAGATCAAGTTTGCTTTTTTCCACTTTGATACCTGCATTGATGATAACTCAAAATGTTATTAACGGAGATCAAATATAGCTACTGACCCATTTATAAAATGGGCTCGCGTAACAGGTTTGGGTCAAAACAAGTACTTGTTTAGAAACAAACCTTGGATTTAAGAATGGCAGGTAGGCAAAGTCTAAAAAGTTGCATAGGGCCTGAATGCCATCTGTGTTGTTGTTTCTTGTAAGCTTCATAAGACTCGGGTAATTCGCAAAGGACTTTAACATCATTTAAGTAAACAAATTTCCAACCATTTAGATGGGCCCGAACCGCGATGTCCATATCTTCGACTGTTGTTCTTTCAAGCCAGCCACCGGATTCTTCCAAAGCCTTAATCCGCCAAACACCAGCAGTCCCGTTGAACCCAAAGAAACTGAGAAAATGCCCGTTCACTTGCTGTTCAACCTCAAAATGGAAGCACAAATTGATGTTTTGTAGCCTTGTAAGTAAATTTTCATCTTTATTTACAAAGGACCACCTGGCTTGAACCAAACCCACATCTGGTTTCCCCTGAATTCAAAGATGCACCAAAAGTTATCAAATTTGAGAATTCTTGGAGTTAGTAGACACGGCGATATAGGGTTAAAGGTCAAAATGGATTCAGATCAAACAAGTGCTTTTTATCACAATTGTCATAAACTTTAACCATCTGACTGGTTATGGAGAAAACACTAAACCAATTAATTTATGCTTAGGTAAATGCAGGGTTGCCATTGCAAGATTGGGTAAAAATGGTTTAATTGTAACAAGTAAATTTTATAGTGGCTACAATGAGTCGAGTTGGGATGACCTGGAAACTTTTTTTTTTATTCATTTTTATTATATAATTGATGCATAAATGTGATTATTAAACTACATTATTACGCTAATGATCTTAACTTTTTGTAAACGATTTACAAGGGTGTACACATTCAAAATCCATTTTTGGTTACTCAACTCATTCTTTTTCATTAGAGTTTTTCTATTTGACCCATTTAAGAGGGAGTGGGTTCCAACAGAAGAAAAAGAACCCAAATTGACGAGTTTTAACTTTTTTATTTTACCGTGAGAACCCATTTACATGTTAAACCTCCAAATCCCCCCCCCCTACCGAACAGGGCAACCAGATCGGTAGTCCTCTAGGTTGTCCATCTTAAGACTTAAAGACAGCCACTACACTTTCTGTATAACAAAAAATGACAAAAGGCAGAAAATAATAATAATGACAAGATTATAGTTACCTTGAAGTGAGGAACTGTGAGTTTAAGAAAATCAGGGTTGGGCTGAAAATCTGCATCCAAAATAGCAACGAATTCGTAATTTTTGACGTAATCACAAGACATAGCTGAATGAAGATTTCCAGCTTTGTAGCCTGTTCTTATGAATCTATGTCTGTAAATTATGTTAACCCCTTTTTCCCTCCATGAATTCACTTCGTTTCTGATCAAAATCTGTAACAGTTCATCACTTGAATCATCCAAAACTTGAATCAAGATCCTGTCTTTTGGCCAGTCCAGTTCACAGGCAGATGCAATTGATTGTTGATACACCTTTACGTACATTAAACCGACAAAAGATTAGCATAAAGATCAGTTATGCATTTTTGAGGTCAAGAATCTGGGAGTCTTTTGATCCGTTTAACACGCACATCTCAGATGTTTGAGGTTTCTGGTTTAGCAATTTAATCATTTAAAAAAGAATAATCCAAACCAACCTAGTTTAGTAAATAGCTTAAATTGGCATATTTTTAAATCCTAAAACCACTTCAAAGTCATCAACAAATTGCAATTAATTACTTACCTCTCTTTCATTACACATGGGGATCTGAACAAGAACCATGGGGAAACTGGAAGCATCTTCAATATCATAAGTTTCATCATCAATTGTCGGTTTTATGTTCTTGAACTTAATCCAAAAACACCCAATTCCGAGTATGAATCGATCAAGCGATTGGATCATAAAAAGCACAACACAAAACTGAGATAACATCATAATAGATGGAGCAATATACTCAGCTCTGAATGATATCCAACCCATATACGACCAATGCAACAGTCCCATCACATTTGTGGGATTGAATTCATAAATGAAATTCAAATCCCATTTCTGATAATAAGCAATAAATTCAACAATCAAAGCAATAATCGAAATAGCAAGAAATACTCTGATGAATCTGTAGATCAATCTTTCTTTGTATTGAACTTCATCTCTTCCATTATCTGCTAAAGCAATTCGCTTTTTTACAGAAATCAAAGTTTTTGAAAACCCCATTGCGATCCATGGAAAGAAACACAGAATTCTATGAGCTTTGAGCAAAAGCGTCCATGAAAACTGCTTAGTGCTTGCTGTTTTTTGCTTTTCAAGAAACACAGATGTGTCTGAATCATTCAGTTCTACCAACGAGATATTGCTTGATTTATCGATTGTGACAATCACAGAGCTTGGTGCCATGCTCTTGATGCTAATTTCACAAAACCCAGATGGATTTTGGACAAAATGAGATCAAGAAATCGAAAATTGAACGGCGATTTAGGGCTATTTTGACTGGGGATTCATGTGTGAAGGTTTTTGTGGTGAAATCTGGATCTTGAAAGTTGAAAATGGTGTTTGAATTTGGAGAAATTAAAGGGTTTATTAGTGAGGCCTGCGAGTTTAATCGTGAAAGTATGTATAAATAATAATAAGGCTGGATGAATGTGACAAGGAAGATGCAAACATGACATCAAAAAAACTGGTCAACACAAGTGTGGTTTTCTAAAGTTTCAATCAGATGTGCTGTAAACATAAGTTGTAAATACACGTCTTCAGATTATTATATTCTAATGTTCTGACTATTATTTTTCAAATTTGTAAATTAATTTATAACTATAAATTAAAATTTTGTTTATAATAATAATAATTACTTTAATTGATTATTATTTAGAGATCAAATAATGATTTTTTTTTAAAAAGAAGTTTATAACAAATCCGGTGGGAGTTATTTACAAGTATTTTACAATTTAAGTTTTTGTTTATCTAAAATTATCAAAAAAGCATCAATTTAATTTGATATTTAGATATTTGTTGCTATCATTGGCGAAGGTTAATAGAGGCAGAGGGAGATCCGTTTCCCCTTCTTTTTATTCTGTATTGTTAATTTTTCGACTGTGAGGTTATTTTTTGATTTAAGTATGTTTCGCTCATTCGTTTCAAAAGACTAACATATATTGTGGTTCTCGTAAATTTTCGTCCTCCTCTTAAAACGATCAAACTCCGCCACTAACCGCTATAAACGTTTCTAGGTGCCAAAAGAAAAAAATTCTTTCACATTTTTGTATTGTAAACTTAATAATGATTAGCATACATAGAGTAATGAATAAACCAAGAACAATGAGTTTTTTATACAAAAAGGAATCGATGAAAAAATATATATTAAAACAGATGTTTTTAAAATATTTATCAAAATAAATATTTTTCATTATTTTTTTGTTTTTCTTGTAAAAACTTTGTTGATGTTTTTCCATAACATTGTTATACCAGGAAGCTGGGTTTTAAAAATTTGATGGGGAGATTGAGATCTCAACCATTTTGGTAGATATTTTTTCACTAATTCAAGCTATTTATATGGAAACTCCCAATTTAATGAGACGAAAAACCTTGAACAATCAAACTATAATATGATAAAATCGTTTGATGTATTCCAAGGAGAAATTCCAATAGAAATATCCAATATAGAATAAAGAAACAATCTCTTAAAATATCTAGAAAACAAGAAATATTTACTAGAAATCCTCAAGATTTTTTTAATGAACGATTTCAACAATCCTTAATTCCCTACCTTAGACCCAAATCCATAAATGTGGTCGCCACCAACATAGCTGAAGGGGTATCAAACACCAATAACAACGAACTTTTAGTAATGCTTAAACCTAATGATGGGGTGAACTTTAGTTAATATGCCTAAAAGATTGATTTTTGTGATAATTGTTTATAGCATCTACTTCTCATTCACTTGTAATGCCTTAAAACAACATTTCAATGTACTTAATTTTTTATTATTATTGAAGCATGTTGAAAAAGGAGACCAAATTCTTTCATTGTTCCTCGTTGCTAAATAACTTATGATACTCCCTCGGCAGTTTGACATATACTATGTTTTAGTGGTTTATAAGGTTGTTACAATCTTCAAAGAATAAAACAAAATAAGCATAAGACACAATGATCACATGTCGTATATAAAAAAAATAATGTTCTGTTTGAGGGCTCTTCATAATTTTAAAATCAGCGTAGGTTACTGATCGAGATTTTAAAGATCTTTTTCCAAAGATAAGTTGACAAGATTACCTTTTGTAAGAACTTGTAAAGAGCATATGCATAAATTTTGATTTTTTTTTTATAATATATTTCTTATAACAAACTTGTGCAATATATAAACATGTTTTAGTAGAAAATATATCAACTTTTTTTTTAACTGCATTTGATCTCAACGTGTGAACCACTGATTTTCAGGCCACGTCACCAAGGTCTAGTTACCATGACTTCCGTTGAGACCCCACCACCACCCCAGGAGGAAACCGCACCGGAAAACCCCCTAACCTCTCAAGGACCCCTATTTTGCTTTGGGAGGGATTTGAACTCATGACCTTCCATTTGAAAAGCCAAGAGATACCGCTAGGACAAAGCCCCTTTGGTAGAGAATATATCAACTTTTAACTAACCCAACTTTCATCAACTCTTTGGTATCCACCAAGAGTTTATTCTCATTTATAACTTCTTGATTATTATTTATCAAAGTAATGATCATTTTTATAATCTTCTCACAAATAAGGCACTGATCATAAATTTATACCTCAATAGAACAGTTTTCATCCTTACTGCTATATTTTTTGATCTTTGGTACAACTTCTTAGCATCACAATCACACCAATATTTTTATATATTTTTTTCCGAGATCCTCATGATTTGCTTGAACTTATTCTTACTTTCTAGTTTCTTCTTCAAATTTTAGTAATCTCAAATGTCATGCCCACTCCTTTTAGGAAAACCTGCAAGACTTGTTTGAGTTCTTGCCACAAGAATTGTGTTAGATGTTTTCTTTTTGTAGCATTCTATGTTCAAAATTTTGTCCTCTTGCAACAAACCCCTCAACCCAAATAATCAACAAACCAAAAGAGGCAATTAATAACAACACAAATAATTTTCGATGAGACCCTCAATTAAGTTGGAGAAAGAGATTATAGGCAACGACCTACAAAAATCACTACAAAATATATGATAAAATAGTACAAACTATGCAAAACAATTGTAGAATTACTCTAAAGAACTCTAAAGCCTAACTCTTCACAAAGAAAAGAATACAAGATAACCTAAAAAGTGTAGAAATGTGTATACATGTGTGTGTACTGTTCTTATTGTTTATTCTTTCTAGTTACTGTCATTTAATATTTCGTTTTTCTTTTATAACTTTTAAAGTATGATGTTTTACAAGACTTTAAAGACATTGTTTCATTGTTTTTATTTTTATCTACATTTTATTGTAACTTTCAATCGAGACTGATTTGGATTTAAGCTCTCTAAACTCTAAAGTAAAACTTCTCAAAGTTGATTTGTTCCCTCTAATATTTTTTTTATTATTTAAATTTGTGCAATATTCGAATATACCTTTGTGATATTTTCTTTTAATGTTTTGATTTCTAAGTTTAGCGGCCCCAAAATCATATGTTTCTACATGCATACATACCTACCTAACCATGTGAATTTTACTATCAAAAAGCACAGCTAATACACGTTGTTAATCGTAAATGTGAAATCTGGGTTTTGTCTTTTGCTTATTCGATTATTTTAGATTAACATTCTTTAGACTCGGTACATGTTACTTTTGAGGACGTTAATATTTTTCTTGGTGTCGTTGCAAACCTTTAATTTTATCAGTGTTTAATATTCAAGTTCCCTTTTTTTTATTTTTTTTTTATACAAAGTTACCGTTATTAGTGAAATTTACTTGGTGATGTTAATAATTTTATCAGTGAAATTTACTTATCCTTGTGTGAGATACCCTGGGTTCAGGTGTTGTCATATAATCTGAGTCTTGCTCAGTGATATTCTGGGTTCAAGTGTTGCTAGCTAATCTAGAAAAAAATCAAACTGTTAGTGGTTTTTAAATATAAGTTTAAAATCGAAACAAAAAACAAAAAACAAAAAAAGGAAAGAAAAAAAGATACATAACATCTTTCTGGAACCGTGTAGGTGTCTTTTTTTTTTTAATCCGTTTTGTTTATTGATCGTAATCATTATACAGTGGGTGCTCCTTCATTTTGCCCTAATAAGATAGAGTAGTTAAATCTAAATGGCTAAATGTCAACCTTAACGCTACTTAGTAGGTAGCTTCAATTGACTTGTAATTTTCAAAATGTGGAAAGCGAGTAAATAGTTTTATTAATTATGCATAAATTGGCTGGATTATGTTGCTTCCAACTTATTATTAGCTGGTAATTATTGTAAACTTTGAATGGGTCAGATTTAAGTGTTAAATTTATCACAGTTAATATATAGGTTAGTTAATATGAGACTAACTCATTTGATAGAAATACCGTCTATTAAAAGAAAAGTCATGGGTTTGAATTTAGGCAAATGAAGATTTATTTAGAGTAGACGTTGTGTGCGCACGCGTGCGCGTGTATAGGTGTAAATGAATCAAGTAAGAAGTTCAGGTCAAGTTTAGGAAGCAAATGAATCAAGCTAGCTCGCAAATTACTTTAGCCCTGAAATATGGTTTGTCTAGTTTTCAAGCACAAGACTGAGCTTCATATGTCGAGTTTGAGCCGACTCATGAGCCTAGACAAGTTTTTTATTTATATAATTTTTATTTACTGTATTAAGTGTATATTTATAAAATTAATTGTTTTTATATATAAAATCATGAAAATATATTCAAATCATATATTTTATATTAAATTTGGAAAGTATAATGATAAATATATATTAAATTAGAAATTAAAATGCCGAGCTCGAGCCATAACGAGCTTTGGCTCGGCTCGGCTCGTTTACACCCTATTCAGGTTAAAGATGAAATTAAATTAAAATTTTGCTGCTAAAAAAGTATTTAATATATTAGCATTGAGAGTTAGACAATTAACAAATCCATTTAGAGATAAAGTGTGAAGCTTTCCTGAAAATAAAAGATTTAAGCTTCTCTAATTAATATGAACGCAAAAGAAAACATACAAGTATATAACCATTGTTGGGATGACACTAGTTTTCTTTCATAGTCCTATGTTTCTAGGTATTTATTTCAAAACATAAATAACAATTACACAAATTTAATTTTTCTTCAGTACCAAAATCTTGATCGAAATTTAATTGTATACCTGTCAAATTAAATATTAAATTTATTCTATGAAAGTTGTGTATTCTATGTTTGGTGAAACAATTAATGTGCATACTTATATTTATTATATAAAACTTGTGTATACTGGTTCATTATCTTAACTAATGATAAGCAGGAGTATTTTTTTAAATTTTATTTAAAATGAGAAGTTTTCTTTTAAACCATTGTTATATGAACTAATATTAGTTGAAAATTAAAATTATCATTTATAGTCATATGTTATAGAGCACAAAAATAAATTTTGTTTACTTTAAATAAAAGTTATTTTTATACCCTTAAATTATAAGAAATATAATAGATATATAATTAATAATTAATATCAAGTTGTAGTGAAAAAAAAATTGAATATATATTATGGCAATGACAATTTTTTTTGACTTTTTTTATATTACCCGCTTTATTAAATGATCATAGCTTCTTATATAGTTATATACGAATTCACAAATTCATTTAAAGGTATATGTTACTCATTAAGTTTCGTATGTAACTCATAAAGTTACATATTTGTAACTAATATAATGTACATATATGTAATAATACATACATTCTTTATTACATTTTAACCTTATAATAATAAAAAGAAGCAAAAAACAAAAAAAATTTGATTAATAATGATTGTGATTAGTTTTTTAAGTTTTCTATGAAATAAAGGTTTTCTATGAAACTATTGGTGAAAAGTGTATCTATCATATTATTTTGTCAAAAAGACTAACTTAAACTAAAGTGTATCTACATATGTAATTCAGTAAAGATAAATTTGAATATTGAATCTAGAAACACAATACTCAATTGATATCTGACCCTAAAAGATGACACTAACTTAAAAATGGTTATGAAAATAATGTTTTGAAATATAATTTGTTTTTGAAAAGTTATTAAATAACTAAAAAAACAAATAAACTAAAGAAAATGATCCATTTATATAGATGAAACTAATCAAAGATCGTTTAACATTTCTTGAGAATAATTAACAAGTTTTAACTGGATCTAAAGATACACTACACTAAAGAATGAGCATAAGAGTTATGTAAAAGTCAATGAGGTTTAGGTTAGATAACCTGCTCAGTCTCTCCAAACAAATATTATCTGACTGTAACAAATGTTTTACATGTATGAAATTAAGTCTGGCAAAATATGCGGGTTAAGTTGGGTAACGGGTCAGAACATGTGCGGGTTAGGATGGGTGTGGGTCAAGACGAGTTTTAAGCAAAATCCGTTTGGGTTTAGACTGGTCGTTTTAAAAAAAATCAATTTCGTACAAGTTAAAATGAGTTGTAACTAAACAAATAGTTTATTTGAATAATTTTTAATGATTTTCTCATTATATATATTGTTGATCATCCTTACCCATTGAAATACATTATGTTCACATGGTTTTTAAGTTAATTGTCCATCTTTACCCACTTTGTGTTAAGGTGTTACCATCTCAACACATACTATGTCATAATGTTACTCATTTCAACCCAAAATACAATAATTGTTTACCCAATTCTATCCATTTATCTTGTTATGGGTCAAGATTGCCAGGTATATATGAAATGGTGAAAAGAAATCATCCAAATCAAAATAATCAATATCTTGCACAACAAGTAATTAAAAGGATAAGAATGCAAACCTAATAATCATATAATTTATCTAAAAACCTTAATTGGTATATGGCTTTTTATAACCAAATTACACAACAATATCTTATGGTTTCCTAGAACAAGCTAAACCATAATTAGACAAACACAAAGTCTAATCCTAAACTTTGAAAACTAAAACATCAAATCATTAAAGTTAACCAATATTTAACCAATGCATAGATAGCATACAAGATTTAGCCAAGAAACATATTTCTAATCTATACTACCTAATAAAAGAATAACAATTTTGCCACATGTCATCATTTTAGGCTATCTACATCATATGTATGCCACATGTCAAAATTATATTAATTTTAAGAATTTTAAAATTTAATTTCATTTAATCAATACAATTAATTCATTTAAATGAGGTAAATTAATTAAGTTCAATTATCATTAAATGATAATAAAAATACAATCATGTGAAAAAAGCTCCAATCTCACATTTGAACAAAAAAGATGAAAGAATTTTGTTAAATTGAGATAAGAAGAAAAGACACACTCTGCTATGAGGTGTAAATTAATAGAATTGTATGATCTTGATTTAATAACAAATTTTTTGACACGGTTAACTATACTTTATTTATTCATAGTTAAAAATAAGGATGGTCTAATACTTTTATTTTTTAATAAAGATGATAATATTATTTACAGTACGTCCAATGTTGTATATAAAAAAGTTTTAGAGATTTATAGTTTGCATTTTTAATATGAAATGTATTCTTATATAGTAGATTATGTAATTATTTATTATAAATATATTTTAATTGTATAAGTTTTTGTACCCAATCCCATGTAATACATGGGTTTATAACCTAGTAGTAAATATACTAAAATTAGCCATGAACAATGAAAATAAACTCATCAAAACTACCAGAAAACAAGTAACAAGCATAAAAAGTTGAACAAACTTGAACTCCAAGTCTTGGCCTCTAATTTATACAAAGCAACTTACTGATCACCATTGTCATTCCAAAGTCAAAAGATGCAAAAATTTGTCTAAAACCAAGTTTAAATTGAAGAAATTATAGTTGCTACATGATGATGCAGTCAAAAACCACTACAAGATGTCAAAAATTATTGGATCTAATTAACATGTGGAATTAGAGTTCAACACCATTAAGCTCTGACAAGTGAACCATGACTAGAATGACTAACGGTTCGTGATGACCCCTGAAATCCCAAAATTTTAAATTTTACCCCTGAAACCTAATTCATCAACTCCTCATGATCTCGTTATATGTTCATTTATGAACTGAGATATGCAAATCCATTATAAAACTTAATAAATAAATTAAAAAGATGAATTTGTAATAAAAATAATTAAAAACTGGGATCAATAACTGCTAAAATTATGTTTGTTTTACAAAACATCAATATGCTATAATTCTATAATTTATGATTGATTTCAGTTAAATGAGCTAGCCAACAAGGCAACTAATGAGCGAGCCATGAGCCAGCATTAGCTTGGGCTCAGGCTTAAGCTAGTTTAACTGTGAAATGATTTTGAATGAGTTTCAAGCAAGTCATGAGCCAGAATCCCTTAAACAACCCTAAATTAAATCATATACTTTGGAGAAAGATGGAGCTATCAAGCTTTTGTAGTTTCTAACTTAACCATTTAAGAAAGTTTATTATTCTATAACACTGTACTTTTAAATAAATCTTTTAAGTTAGTGAAATCCAATAGGGCTGATCGAGGATTTAACATGATAAAGCGGAAAAAAATTGCAAACAAACCTATAACATATCAACTAAATTTAAGACGGCAAACATATATCTGTATTTGAAGTTGTGAACTGCCGGTACGTGTCAGTCGAATAAAATAGAGCCCGTAAAAAATCACTAAAATATGGTTTTAGCGGATGAAGCCGGCAATATATTATAATATCTATTATGATAAAATCTCGTGTGTTATACGCATTGAAAAAATAATACGTTATATATATATATATATATATAGGGGATGGTTTCTTTGTTAACCCTTCCTTATTGCGATAACCGCATAACCCTGACATTTTTTGCGTTTTTTGCCCGAATCTTTGTTTTTTTTCATGATCTTTATTATACATAAATAGGGAGGTTTCTTTTTTGTGTTATTGCTAATTCATCACCGTTTAGAAGTTATTTACAAGTGTAAGTAAGTGTAAGTACTTACACTTACTTACATTTGTAAATAATTTCTAAACGGTGATGAATTAGCAAAAACACAAAAAAGAAACCCCTCATATTTATGTATAATAAAGACCATGAAAAAAAAAAGATTCGGGCAAAAAACGCAAAAAAGTGCTAGGTTATGCGGTTATCGCAATAAGGAAGGGTTAACATTTGATCCATCTCCTATATATATATATATATATATTATACGTTGTCCATTATCTATTATTCCTTAACTAAATTTTAAAAATATAAATAATTAAATAGTGAAAGAAACAGGAAAACCAAAAAGCATATGATCTAGAATTGTGATAAGTGTGCAGAGTTATTTTTATTTGTTAGTATTAATAGATATGAAGTTGTGAACTATTTTTTTTTTCAAATCTTAAAGAATAAAATAAATAATATATATACGTTGAAAACAAATAATCTAAACAATTAAGTACTCAAAAATTTGAGAGCCCAGTACGTTTGTCTCAAAATCCTACGATTGAAGCCAACATTGAGTATACATTGATTATGGTTTTTAATAATATATACTCCGATTAGAATGTGTATGATTTGGTTATATTTCTTTTATATTATCGTATTATTATTAATAGTTTTCTATAATATATTACATAAATAAGTTAAAGTTCAGGATTATAATTGATTTTTTTTAATTACTGATGAGAAAGAGAAATTTAATACAAGTGTATCTCTTATATATTTTGATGTATTACAAGACTTTGACTTGTAAAACGATGACACAATAATGATATCTTAATTTAATTAGTTGTATATTTTCCTGCAAATAATTTATTGTTTGAATTTGATAAGCATAAATAAGATTAAGTTGTTATGAATAAACAATGTTATGGAAGTAGTGTATGTGTTGCCTCCAAGAATTAATTGGATAAAGAAATTTACATTCGCCTGTTATAAAATTTAGTCAATATGCTGTTATTGTTTGCATTTAATAAAATAAAATATACCTTATAAAAGGTTTATATGCATAAACTAGCTAGCTAGAAAAGAAAAAAAGTAGGTAATAATTGGGTTTAAACGTGCATGTGTTAGCATGAATTATAAATTATAATTCAAGAATCTGTTTTTAATGATAATCGACATCAAATGTACTAATTAATCACATGATGAGCTCTTTTTAATTATTATTATTGTTATTATATTATTACTAAAATATACTAACATCTCATTGGGTCCTGTTTTTATTATTTCATTGCACAATATAACACTGAAAATAAATTATAAAATTAAGCAATAAATAGGTTTTGTAATTATATTGTATTTTGTATAATTTAGTGGTGATCCACCATATGCAATTTCTCATGCTCTTGTTTTGAATTTACTTTTATTTCTAATATTTGTTCAATAATTGATATACGTACACTTACCATTTAAAATACAAAGAACCATACCTTCAATAAATAAGTATACTCTTTTTTTTAGCATATTTCATCCTTCTCAAAAATTAATAACTTGTCATCCAATATTTATGACTTTTGAGTTGTATATTTTAACAGAATATGCATTAAAAAAAATTTCATTAAGTTGTACCAGATAAGTATAATATCTAACTAGGTTAGAATCACGTGTACCGTAGAAGATTGGATCAAACATAATATTAAAATAATTACTTTTAGTGGAAAAATACAGAAAATAGCTGGAAAAAATTATATAATTGTAAAATTTATAAAGTACATATTAATTAGTAAAATAATAAATTATAATTAGATTTCAAAAAAATAATTTTTAACATTACTATAATTTAATAGGAGAGAAAAGAAATAAATTATTATCTGATATAGTTATTTAATAAAAAACGAGAAAATAATAATAAGAACCCAAAAAAGTGACAATCTTATTTTACTTTATTAAAATAAATATTATTATGACCTTTTTTAATATGGCAAAAGAATTATTATTATTCTCTGTATTTTTTGTAAGAAGTCTAATTTTATTATTGTTTTTCATTGTTTGGTTGTGGGAGTTAGACAGAAGTGGTTGCCAAGTCCGGCCTTGAAGTAATCTAGACGTAGACGTGGGTGGAAGTTAGTTATTCCGTCGGCGGCGTTGACCGGCGACAAATTACTCATCTTCCGGCCGGCTATCACTCTTAAGCTTTCTACTCCTTGCATGTCTACAAGATTATTTCATCAAATCCAAAAAATTAAATATATAAATGATAGTTGTAAAATATTTACTTGATAATATTACATTGTTATTATTTTAAGAATTTGTTTGTATAAAATTAAAAAAAAAACAGCTATAAGGATGGAGGCCAGGAAAGCTAGGCATTCCACTTTGGTAGGGCTGTCGAACCGAACGAACACAAACGAGCCTTTGTTCGTGTTCGTTCGTTTAACTTTTTACTTGTTCACGAACGGTTCACAACGCTAACCGAACGAAAATTCTTGTTTGTGTTCGTTCATTAAGGAATTGAGTTTGTTCACGAACGGTTCACGAATACAAACGAACAAATATTATATAAACAATAAAAATTAACAATTTTAATCTTAAGCAATGGAGATAATCATTTATAAATATATAGATTAAGATATTATAGTATTAAACTAAAAATAACTTAAGTATTATGGTATTAAACTAAAAATTAAAAATTAAAAATAAACAGCACATTTGATGAATAAATATAATAAATGAACTTAGCCGAACATAAACGAGCGTAAACGAACATGTTACCAAACGTTCACGAACACAAATGAACGAACATGACCACTGTTCATGTTCGTTCTTTAACTAAACGAACGGAATTTCTTGTTCGTGTTCGTTAACGAACGAACATAAACGAACTTCCTGCCACGAACTGTTCGCTGAACGGTCGGTTTGTTTACAGCCCTACACTTTGGTGTTAATATTAAGTGGTGTTTCCGTTTCTCTTCATTCTTTTCAACTTGTTTGACCCTACTGTTTCTCCACTCCACTTCAAGAGAAACTTCTTGTGCTACTTCTTTTTTGCCGATATCACAAGCGATCATTCTTGTATACATATATACAAGGTCAAATATTAGTATTTGTTTAGAGGAATGGGAAGAAACGTTCTTTCTAGAAAGAAAATCATACAATGCACCAATTTCTGTACTCGTTCCGAAAGAGAGAAGAGGAAGCAATGCGAGGGTCTTTAGAACTTAGAAGGATATGATGGGCTCAACATTCAGACATATATTTTCGATGCTAAAACCCTTCAGCTTCATCTAGAGCCAGGCTCGAAAGCGTTACTTATATCATTTTTTTTTCATGGCTCCTCTAGGGATGGAAAATTGAGTTGGCCATGGTTAAAAGAAATCAGATAAAATAATTAATTAAGTTATTATCGTTATGGTTTGATTAGGATTAACTATTTATGTGAGTCATGACTGTTCTCGTTATCATGGTTGATCAACTTCTTATGAGTAAAAGTAGTTGTTTAATCTTTATATACATAAATACTTGCCCTGAATGCGATCGGAAAATAATAATAAAGATATGATTTGTTAATAGAAAAATAAATTATATCAAGAAAATCTTCATGTCCATTTAAAATGTAGTTGTTTGAAAAACAGTCATTTTAAGGTTTTATTCCTCCAAATAAGCAAAGACTCACATCACGTGATAATGTTCTGAGGTATACACAGCATAAGTTGTTTAATTACAAAAACAAGGGTTTTTTGTAATCATTTTGCTAGGATACTTTATAAAATATTTAACGCTTAAAAATAATAAAATTAATTATAGAAAAATTATATTTGTGAATAACCCAAAGCAAATTGTTTTTCAAAGCAGGCTACTTGACTTGTTTCTAAATATGTTAAAACCTGCCCATTTTGTTACCTTTAAGAAATATAAAGATCCACCAAAAGGGAGGAAGCATGAGATATTGGTTTTGAAAAGCAATGTTACCTAGTTTGGTTGGTCATGAATGTGCCAACATTAACACGTGAACTCATCTCAAGGTCCCTTAGCCATGGAATCCCCATGTCCATGTGCACCCTAATTAATTCTTCCACCAAATAGCATAAAACACACCCTTGTTATTTTTATTTATAATTTTTAATAATTTCAAAATAAACCAGCATTACAGTGAAGCAACCCTCCATTATTATCCCACATAAACGGATCTTATATCTCAATAAATACCCACAAGTCCAGCCCCTGGGAAATAAATATAATAATATTAAATATTAATTAATTATTATTATTTTAATTATTGTTAAATACAACAAATATGGCCTTTTAAGCTAAAGATTCCAGCTTTTTTTACAATTACCCTTCATATTAAAGCAGACCCATCAGGTGAGCCACTCAATATAGCCAACAAGACCTGACAAGGGACCAATTAGGCAAAAATACAACAGATTTCGTATATAAAACCTAATTTTTTGTACCAAAATTGTGAGATACAAATGGAGATGCAAGTAAAGTCACAATAATGAGATGGCGTATAGTTTATTATATAAACCGAAATTGAACACATTCTTTACAGGCTTTGCATATGCATACCAGGGACATTGGTAATAAATGAAGGGGCCTTTAAATGTAACACAATTGCCCGCGTGTCCCACGAGTGATTCCCACAACCTGTAGAGACTACACAAAAGAACAAGAGATTAATTATGTAAGTTAGCAGTCAAAAAATGTTTATAAAAATCGTTTGATGATAACGATAAGAACAATAATGCTTGTGTGTTAATGTTCCATAGGCAGTTGGTGAGACGTCTGACTCCTGAATAATAGACTTTTGTAACCATAACTGCCACTTGAAAAATCAGTTCCTAAAAGATATCAAACATGATTTATAAAGATGTACTACTAATTCAATAGATTATATAAAGAAAGGAAAAATGCCTGATTTGCAGGCATCTAAATTCAACATTTGGAAGGGCCGGTGTATTCATAAAAACAAGACATGTAAAGAGGGTCGGGTTATGAAAACCATCTGGCATATTAAATGACACAAAAGTTATGTCATTCTCATAAAATGAACGGGTTACATCCAGTTCCAGATAAAATTGTCATTTATTTTGGGCCATTATGCTCCCGACACTTCTGTAATCTGCTCTCAATCATTTACAAATTTAATGTTATACAGTTCCAGAAAAAGAATGTGTATTTCCTAAATGAAGCTACATAAAGTCACTAGTAGAAGTGACAAAACAGGTGGGTTGGATAACATGTCAAAACAAGTGTGGATCAAAATGGGTCAGGTTGAGCAGACCCACATCATTTTTTACCCGTCTTTCAAATTAACTAATGTGTAATTATATACATATATATATGATTGCAAAATCTTTGTTATTTTAAGATAAACGAATGTGATTTAATACGTTTATAAAAATTTAAACACTTCTGTTGACTTCATCCCTTTGGACTTGTTTCCCTTTTAGCTAAACACTTCAGCTAAACCAATTTGACCTGCTAGAAATAAAACAATACCCAAATTGACCCATCTATAAGTGATTTTACCAACTTCAAGCTACAGGACATCTAAACACTATCACTTCCAGCATCCCTTATTACAACTAATTTGTTCTAAAAATGTAGCATCACATAATTATTTATTAACTTGCAAAGCACACATCCTAGTGGGTTGATATGGGCAGAAATTAAATGCATGCTAAGAAACAACTTGTTCAATTGGGCTGGAAGATGTTTTTGTCATGGGTCATGAAATAGACGCTTGTTTTCAAGATTTGCTAAAAGCACAAAGTCCATATCACAATTTCTTTGTTATTATATATTGCTTTTTTTTAGTATATAATAATTACAATGTATAAAGTATCTATAAAGTATATATTGTGTTTTTACTAATAATAATTCTGACACAAAATTTACACTTATAAAATGGGAATCAGATACAAAAACACAACAGTTGAACTCCAAATTCCAAGATTTAAACATATCACAATACAACTTGTTTATAGAGGAAAACCAAGTCTAGGATGCTTGCCAACTTGACAACTTGTGACATCTTTGCTAAATTTACTTCCGTAAATATATTAACATATATATCTTGTGACAGAATGTCCATAAGAACTGAACCAATCGTCTCTAAGGACTAACAATCCAAAGGACTAAAACGAACTTCCCAAAGGACTAAAAATGTCACGAATGACGAAACCAAATGTTCAAAAGGACTAAACCAAATGTCTCACAGGACTGAACCAAATGTACCAAAGGACCAGATGTCAAGGACTAAACATCCTGTGACTCCCCCTAAAAAACTTTCTCAAACCAAACCCCCAGAAGGACTGGAAACCATAAAATCTAACAGAAAAGAAGATTGAACCAAAATTGATGTCAAAGCCACAAACTGAAAATTGATCTCACAAGGATGGAGATCGAACTAAATAGATGTTTCTAGCCCAATATTCACCAAAAGGTTGTATCAAAGTTGCTACCAAATGTAGCAACAACATGAGTTGAGGAAGGTCTAGCATTTCGAGCACAAACACGTTGAACAGGAACACAAACATTGTAACCACTTCGTGAACTACCTCAATGCCCCCCTTGGAACCCCCCTTGGCCTATTAAGGAACTAGTGTAAGCTAAGGACACCGGAGATGAAGTGTCTTCATGACGAAGAATGTGGGCATACATCTCCTGAAGAGACGAGATAACAAGTACGTTTAAAAACTAGGATCGAATGGAATCAAACTCTATTTGTTGGACTAATCTTGTAATGTTAAAAGTTAAAGGGCTTAAGTTAGAAGTTTTGTTTAAATTAGTTTTGGATTTGTTTGAGTATTTTAAGGTTTGGATTAGATTAGTTTGTTTTTCCAGCATGTTTTTAGAGATAAAGTTTGACTTTGTTAAGGTTAGTTTTCTTATAAATAGGGGTTAAGAGTTTAGGGTTAATTGTACCTCAATATTGATTCAATAAAGCTTTGTTTTTTTTCTGAATTCGTAATCTGTTTTGAGGATACCAGCCATCAATTGGTATCAGAGCTATCAAGCTCAACCTATCGACCGTAGAAGACTCGATTCCAGGCGAAGATTGACGGTCCTGTTAAGACGACCACCTGTTCCGAGAAGAACTCAAAGGGTCTCATCCCAGGTGACGAACGTCGCTCATCCAGACGACGTAGAAGGGTTTGCTTCAGGCGAAATCGAAGGTTGATTTCAGGCGACGACGTGCTCCAGGTCGAAACTGAAGAATCGTCTCAAGCAGCTGGGTTTTTAATCGTCGACATTGAAGGCCTGCTTCAGGTAATCGAAACCAAAATCTTGTTCGCATGCTAAAACTGAAGTCGTAGAAGGGAAAAGGGGTTCGATTGGGAGCTAGGAAGATTCAATCGAATCTTAATTGGGTTCGATTGGGTTTTGTGAAGATCTCGATTTGTTTTTTTTTTTTTTTTTTTGAACGATTCCAGAACCTGTGTGGGAGGAATCCAACCTGTGTGGGAGTAATCAAGACCTGTGTGGGAGAAGAGAACCTGTGTGGGCTGAAAAAATACCTTTGTGGGAGAAGAGAACATCTGTGTGGAAGATCTGAGTGCTGCTAGAACCTGTGTGGGAAGTCTTAGAACCTGGGTGGGAATTTAAATCCTGTGTGGGGTGAGCTGCTATTATGGCAGAAGGTGCAATGGTACAGGTTAAAGAACAATCAAGTCTCTCTCTTCAATGTCCAAAATTGACATCTACAAACTACACAACATGGGCAATTTTAGTTGAATCGATTTTGCAAGCTAATGGGTTGCACGAAGCTATTGACCCAATAACCGGAGTAACGGTTGATCAAAAGAAAAAGTTCACCGCAAGAGCTTTTATTCTCCAATCCTTACCCGAAGATATCTTGCTACAAGTAGCAAAGCATACCGAGGCTAGAGATGTGTGGGAGTCAATTCGGGTTCGTTTTCTTGGAGCGGATCGGGTACAAAAGGCAAGGCTTCAAACTCTTAGAACCGAATTGGAGAAGCTTCACATGGGAGAAAGTGAGACAATAGATGAGTTTTCGGGTAAGATCTTGGCGGTGGTAGCAAAGTTTAAAGAGCTTGGTTCATCAATCGAAGACGAGGTGGTGGTGAGAAAGCTACTTAGTGCGGTTCCAACAAAGTTCATGCCTATTGTGGCTGCTATCGAGCAATTTGCTGATTTGGATGATATGCTCTTTGAGGAAGCCGTGGGTCGATTGAAAGCTTATGAGGAGAGAGTTAAAGTGACAAGTGTTCATGATCAAGAAAAACTATTACTTGCTAAAACCGATGAACAAGAGAAGAAAGAAGAGACTTGTTGTGAAAGTTGTGGACGAGGATGCTCAAGTCAAAGTAACAATGGAAGAGGTAGAGGTCGTGGTCGAGGACGAGGTCGGTTTAGACCTAATGAAGACCGAGGTGAACGAGGTGCAAATAGGGACAAGAGCTACATTCGATGCTACAATTGTCAAGAATATGGACACTATGCGTATGAGTGTCCAAAGTCAAAGCCAAAGGAAGAAGAAGCCAATTTCGTTCAAGATGATAAGTTTGGGCCAGCATTACTTTGAGTAAGGAATGAGCATTACAAGATTAGAGGGGTGATTGTTGGACTAATCTTGTAATGTTAAAAGTTAAAGGGCTTAAGTTAGAAGTTTTGTTTAAATTAGTTTTGGATTTGTTTGAGTATTTTAAGGTTTGGATTAGATTAGTTTGTTTTTCCAGCATGTTTTTAGAGATAAAGTTTGACTTTGTTAAGGTTAGTTTTCTTATAAATAGGGGTTAAGAGTTTAGGGTTAATTGTACCTCAATATTGATTCAATAAAGCTTTGTTTTTTTTCTGAATTCGTAATCTGTTTTGAGGATACCAGCCATCACTATTTGTAGGCCGGTCAAGAAACTAATAAAAGCATTTTGTTCACATTAGGTATTTAGGTTTGCATAGCATGCACATAAGCACCAAGAAGTAGATGAAAGTTTAACTCTTCATACGCCTTTTTGAAATCCAAAACATAAGGAGTTGGTGATTGATCAGTTTCTCCTCCTATGAAAAGACTTGCAAACACTGTAGATTTTGGACATGTTACTTTGTCCAGAATATAGAAATTCGAAGCAATCCATCAGCTCTTTGACGTAATCAGAATGATTGATAAGTGAAAGTACAAAAGTGTCGACAAAATTCTTGACATGTAAGAACAACCGAGCATCGATTTATAGCCACTGATATTTGGTATTATCTGTCAGAGGACCATATGTGAGATGAGAAGCCTTCCCTATACTTCGCATATAGATACAAACAGTTTTGCTCCAGTCAAAGAAATTAGAGCCATTAAGTTTATTGTCAATGAGTCGGGTTGCTACTGGTATAATTTCCAATTTGGTAGAAGTGATAGTATCGGTGACAAAATTAGTAGCTTTACTTGAGTCACTTTTGGCTTCATTTTTATCAGTTGTATTTAATGCAAAACCAAAAGAAACAGAGACTAGAACCAAGAATCAAATAGTCGGAAAAGCCAGAAATGGACCAGAGGATCAGGAAGTTGTTTTAGCGGTCTGGACAATTATCAAAAGGACCGAAGGATCTGAAAGTTGTAAGAACTTTGGGTCGGCTAAGTTCCATAACCTGGGAGAACACCTCTGCAGCATTTGACAGACTAGCATCATGTAACCATACCGTCAAGAATTCACAAAACAATCCTCTCAAGTTACTAATTGGCCTGATCACTATTTATTGGGTGTCTTCTTAAATGGGCTCAAGGATGAGCTTAAGACAGAGTGACAGACTTCCGAATACATAAGCCCAGAATCATGTATAAGGCCATGAGCTTAGACTTGGAACATGAAACCAAGGTTAGCCATGTCAAGCCTTGGAAGAGTTCAATGTGGTCACCAAAAACAAAACCATCCCCTGATCCTGTCATATAAGTATATAACTATAACCCAACTCAATTCGCCAACAATTTCAAACCTCCCATTAGAATTTCCAACACTAAAAAGCCATCACGGTGCCTTTGGGAGGAATATTTCAATTGCGGGGACAAGTATGGCCCCAGGCATCGTGAAAAAACATACCTTCAAGTAGCTGGAGCCTGGAGATAGATGAGGACTTAAAAGATACAACCTATCATGAAGCCACAAATTCATATGAGGTTCAGACTGAAGTAGTTAGGATCAGTTTGCACGCAATCATAGTTGTCAAGGGCGCAAGGCATACTCAAGGCGCATAAGCCTCGCCCTGAGCTTAGACGCAAGGTGCAAAAAAAGCAAGGGCTTTTTTAAACCAGGTGCATAGTATTAAATTACCATTTTTAGAAGTTTTACATGTTTTAGGCTTAAAAGTCTTTAAAAAATATATAAATTCTAACCATAAAACAGTTAATAATCTAGTTATGTAGAGTTCTTAAAATATAAAAATCCTTTTCTGGTTGTTTTAAACTAGTTTATGGTTAATTTTTTTTGAACCTTGCCGGATCTTCCAAAATTTTGCCGGAATCTCGCCGGAAATTCGCCAGAATTCGCCTAGGCTGCCACAAGGCACCTTTCATGTGCCTGGCTTTTTTTTTTTGCGCCTAGGCGAGCGCCTGAGGGCTTTTGACAACTATGCATGCAATACTTGGCAAACCAAACCTAACCACCATGAAGATTCATGGTATGCTTAACACCACTGATGTACTTATTCTAGTTGAAAAGGGCTCAACCCTTCACATATGTTGGTTAATGGGTAAAAAATTAACCACCCAATTTATGGAATCATTTGGGGTTCAAATAGGAAATGATGATGTTATCCAATGTAGCAAGGAGATACATGTACATGATATTTACAGTAAATGGGAAAAAATCTAAATGGTAGTGCATTACCTTAGTACCGCAAAATCCTGTAGCTTCCAGCATTTTGAAGTTGATCTAACCATACCCACTTCTCTACAATTAGTAATCACTCAATATGCATCAGTGTTTGAGGAGCCACCAACATACTCTTAATCATAATCACTTGTTCGCTTGTACAAAGCACTTCAAATTGTGATTTTGGCTATCAAGTGTTTACAACCTTGGCTTTATCCAAGAAGAGATGAAATAATTTTAGTTTTGTTTTTGTAATTATATTTTATGTAATAAAAACTTCTAGATTTATTTACTTGCTCCTGCAGTTTTTTAACGGACCTAAAGTTCAACCCGTTTTGACCCAAGCTCGCTTTGATCTATTACCCAACCCACCCTACACATGTTACGATGGATGAATTAGCTTTTTATGATCAAATATAAGTTAACATTGTTGTCTTCAAGTAAAAAAAAGAGAGAGAGAAAAAAACAACAATAAAATCATACCCATTTGTCATCTTGTCGGCTATATTAGCTATTTCTCACTTATCTCAAAAAACCTCATTTGTTTTCTTGTCTAGCCTTGTGTGCTCACACATCCATATCAACATTCTCATATCTACTCCCTCAAAAGAGACGAATTTCTAAATTCTTTAAAATGAAAACGTAAGCCCTCAATATCGAGCACTTTTAGGAGTTCCCTAATCAGACTAGTAAGTTAGTTAGTTAGTTAGTTAGTTAACCAAAAAGACACTTGTAGAATCAAGAACCTAGACGCCATGATCCAAATTAATCAAGAACAAGGCAGGCTAAAGGGAAAGCACATAACCACACATGAACGTGAATGCAATATGAGCTGGCTGGTTTAATAATTATGTATTTATTGTCAAAAATTAGTTTTTTTTTAACCCTAAGTAACCAAGAAATCAAATTCAAAATCAATGTTTGGCAAACATCCAAAACTTATGACACAACTCTAAATATCCCACTGAAACTTTATCATAGCAAAAGAATAATAATAATAACCTGAAGCTTAGTGGCTTTAACTTCTTTCAATTTCAGGTTTTGAATAGGAGAGCAATGCATGAGTATACTTGGAATGATTTTCTTTTCACTGAAACTCTTTCCAGCTTAAATATGTGACAATTTGCCTTCTAGAAATCTGTCATCATATCCCACGTGTTTAATATTTTTACTTTAAGTGCAATATGTTGTTCCAGATATGCAGTTTGAAGTTACTTATTTCAAGCTAATTATTTACGGTGGTTCAAAACTACAAGCGTACTTTCATGGTGATATAAGCTGATCAAATTAGCAATACCCCCAATTTGGTATTACCAAACACCCTTAGACATGTTTACATCTGTTTTATCAGTGGGCAATTTCTTAACGGTCAGAACTATGTTCAAGCTTATCCAAACACCCAATACTGATGATTAGGCCATCAGGTCATTAAATTAATTTCGGTTTCATGTTGGTAACTTGGTATTCAGGTACTCATGGCAGTAATAATAACAAGGCTAAACATAATTCTCAACCAAAATCATGTCAGTGCATTTATATACATACAACAAAAAAGCCCTAATATCAACATCAAATTGTTCACGGTACCAGTAACAGGGGCTCGGAGACTGGAAATTTGAGATCAGTTCGTCCACCTTTTTTGTAATCAAATTTCTTCACGATACCAGTATCATATGGTTTAGTTTCATGGAATTGCGAAGATATAAACGAAATGCAACCTCTGTAAGCCCCTGATTCTTCAGCGGTTGTGAAGCCTTTGATTAGACCCATTTGGCGCATGTTATCTTTGATGGGCATGCGTCGTTGAAGGTTCACGGATTCCATCTTTATAATAGTTTCTTCGAGGTTCATCAATGAAACAGGTGCCGCCTTGACTTCTTGAGCCGTTCGAAGTTCGAACGAATACAGCCAATCGAACCTTCCACTCCTAGTTTTCTCTCTTTTTTTTTCTTTCTTTCCAATAATTCAATGTATATATTATTGGCACCAAACGTATTGTCGTACCTCTGTCCTTTGACTTTACAAATGAAAGGTCATGTGTTTAAATCTTTCTCAAGGTGAAATAAGGGTTCTTAAGAGGTCATGGGTTTTTTGATGCGGTTTCCTCTTGGGGTGGTGGTGGAGTCTCAACGGAGATCATGGTAACTGGACCTTGGTGACGTGACCTGAAAATCAGTGGTTCACATGTTGAGATCAAATGTTGTTCAAAAAAATAAACAGAGACGATATAGGCCTATACAAAACGTATACATTAGTATGTAGGTGAAATGTTAAAATAAAAAAGTTATGTGTGTAAATAACAGAACCTAGTATAAATAACCATATTTAGTTTTAAGTTAATTCATCCTCAAAAGATGAGATCTTGGCTATTTTAATTAAAAATTTACCACTTGTTGGATGGCTTTCAAAGTGTCATTTCATCTAGTTAGTTCTTACACTTATTTACTTCTTTTAATAACTAACAAGTCATTTTAAGCTCAATCAAAGCGTAAGTCTAATTGTAAAAGGTCACCTACGCTCGTAAAAAGTAAACACATGTGACCCGACATGCCCATCATTTCAAATAAAACCCACCATCTAATGACCCGTTAAGGTAAAACTTGTTGAAACCAAGAAAAATAAGACCAATAATTATTGAGAAACACCAATAACATTATATAACTGTATTTAATTAAATTTTGATGATACCGTGAATAATGGGACCAATAATCACTAAAAAACAACAGTAACATCATGAAACTATATTTAGTTGTATTTTGATTTCCACAACCATCTGTAACTTCATGAATCCGGAGAATTGCCTCAACTGGTAATGGCTCACCCTCCCAATGTGGAGGTCATGGGTTCAAACCTTGTTGGGAGCAATTTAATGGATATCCAGGTGAAGGAACGAATCAGGGCTTTAATCTCAGGTTCGAACCTAATGGGGGCGAGGGTTTACGGATTCCATCCGGTTCCCGCGCATCTGGGGGCACACGTGTCTCAGGTCGGAGATCGAGGATCGATCTTAGCTATCAATCGCCAGGATAACTGAAGGTAGCACGACGAGACAGTTTAACTGTCGTTCAAAAAAAAATCTGTAACTTCATGACGTAGTTAGGAACATTAATGTCACCATGCATAAGTTTATGACCATGTCGCATCATTTGATGATGTTTTTATCTTTCTTATATACTTTATTTTAATTAAATTATTTTTTTAAAATTTTCTTATATCGTAGCATACGGAACATAACATTGTTTTCTGCGCACAGATTTTAGGGGGTGTTCGTTTTTTTAAAAAAAACATCTTCTAGCCTCTTATGTCTGCGCCGCGCAGACGCGGGCAGAGGTTGACCCTCTGCAGACTGTTTGTTTTCTCGAAGACATTTCATTAAAAAAACATCTGTACAGCCTCTTCTTGGCGCAGACATGAACCAAGCTCTTTTGAGCTCTTCCATCCTCTTCTCACTTCATCAACCCAAGTACCCTACACAGCCGGCTCCTCCCCCCCCACCTCCTCCACAGCCCGCCTCCCCACCGCTGCGCCCTCCTCTGCCGCGCCTTCCGCCGTCGTCGCCTCCTACCGTCGTCGCACATGGTGGGGTCGAACGCGTTTCCCCTTTTCCGGTCGTCTCCTTCTTAATCGAACGCCTTCTCTCCATTTTCCGGTCGTCGCACCTCCAATCGAAGGGCCGTCGCCTCCTCAATCGAGCGGCGCCCACCTCCACAACCTTCACGACCGACGCCCACATCCACCGCCTTCACGACCGTTGCCGATTGAGGTGGAGGATCTGTGGTGGTAGAGGTTCTGATCGGAGGAGCTGGTGGTGGAGCCGTGGAGGATCTGATCGGAGCAAGGTTGGGGTGGAGGATTGCAGACGTGGTTGAAGAGGTTAAAGGGGAAAAAATCAAACAATCTTTTTTAAACAAACAAAAGAGGTTTTGTCCACCTCTTCTGCAAAAGAGGTTTGCAGATGTGGTCCGCAAACTACAGATATTTTACCTCTGAAAAAACAAACACCACATTAATTTTCATAACCAATTTATCACCATTTCATATCTGTTTTAGTTATGATTGCATGGTAACATGCTAATTTTGTTTGTATAAGCTGGTTACAAGTATGTGTGTAAACAAGCAGAACCGAGCCCAATGTCGTTAAGTCTCGAGCTCGGCTTATTTTGAATTAATAGAATTCGAGCTTTACTCGTTAAAAGCTCTATTTTCTAAGCTCAAGTTTGGTTCGTCTATTTTTTAATTAATTAATTAATTAATTTTATTTTTTATATATATATATATATATATATTTTCAAATACCATATAAAATATATGATTTAAATGTATTTATCATGATTTATATATAATAATAATTAATCTTATAAATATACACTTAATAAAAAAAATATAAATTACATAAATAAAAATTTGTTTAGGCTCACGAGCCAATTTGAGCTTGATATGTAAAGCATGATCTCAGACTTATGATGAAACAATTCATATTTATGGGATCACGCACATTTATGTCCTATCCGTTCAAGTTTTTTTATACATTTGTTTTATATATTTAACAATTATAACCCCTGAATTTTAAGTAACAGATTGAGATTGAGAGTTGCCAAACTGTTAGGGTTATTAAACAGGTTAACATGTATGAATATGAAAAGTTAAAAACCGAACATTAAATTATAACAAAAAAATTTGTCTGAAAATATAATATTTTACTTGTAAGTTTTTTAATATCATGTGATAAGTTATACTTCATTGAATCATAATATATTGTTATTTATGTTGCTTAATACATTTTCTATTTTGTTTCTAATCATTAATTTTAGTGAAATCTAAGTGAAAATATAGCATAAATATATAACAAAGTTCACAAAAAAAGTAATTATACATTCAAATAAATTTCTCTATTTCAACTTTTGAAATTATAAAATAATCACTCAATAAAAATTGAGTTTTTGATGCGCAGGACAACGATTTATATTAGTAAATTACTCCTCTAGTTTGCTTTTTTATGAGGGAACCGAACATTATTTTTGAATATCAAAATTAATCACTCAATACACGAATTGGGCCTTATTACTTTTTTTTAACTGGGTACGACTGATTAGGTATTGAGTTAAATTATTAATTAATAATTGGGTTTAATAACAAGTAATGCACATTGTGCTATATGAGTATTATTTTATTATTTGTAGCTTTAAAATGATTTTAAATTGGGATTCATCTAGTTCGTCAAAATTTAATGGGAGTTGAGGACAAAATTTCTTAGGGGTCCGTCAAGATCAGAACGTATGTGTAACATTAAAAATCAAATGTTCATGAGTATCGGTCAACCCCCGTACCCAATTAGTAGTTACGCCTCTAAATATAATAAAAGTTAAAAAGTTAGAAATATCTCTATTCTAATAAAAGGGTAACAAGTATGGACACTTGTAATCTCCTCATGAACTCTAAAAATATTTTTTCCGTCTCTCTCGCCTATTAGATATTAATTATCTTTTGTATTAAATATTAATAATAAATCATTTTAAATAATTACATTATACAATTAAATATAAATATATAGATCTTTTTATCTCTAAAATTAATTAAAACTTATTAAATCATAAGAAATTTTCAATTATATAATATTTTAAAATATAATTTTATAATTTTTAACGTTATTTGTACTGTGTTAATTTAGACATTCAATTGTTATTATTTTATAAACAATTAGGTAAAATCCCGTGTATTACACGAGTTGAAAATTGAAATGTTATATACTTTGTAAGAAAACTTGTTTTAAAATATTTGTTTTTTTAAGAAAACTTATTTTTACATAACTTTTATTTTTCCTAAAACTACAAATTTAAAATAATTCTTTTTTTTTAAATTCATTTATAAAAATTTTTCATACTTTGTAAACTTTGTTTAAGTGTGCTTTTTAATAAAAAAAAAAAGTTTTCATTTTTTTTGTTAGAACTATTTTTTAATATGTAAAAATGTATATAAAATCATTAGTCATTAGATTTAAAATTCTTTAATAAATTAAATATTATAATTTTAATTATCATTTAATACGATAAAGAATGATTGTAAAGATTAAAAAATGATACGTGGCAATAATTTCTTTTAAAAATTGACACGTGGTGTCACACCCCCAAATTCCCACGTGCGGTGTCAGACCACACGGGTGTGACGTGGCCAGGATCATAGCTCTTGGTCATATATAACGACTCTATATGAGTTACACAAACATACAATTTTGTAAAATATATCAAGTTTCATAAATACGCAGCGGAAAAGTTCATGTTTAAAGCAGCAGAATAAATGTAAAATGATTGCAGCGGAAATGAAAAGTGTATCAGACACTACATGGTTAATATTGTTTTAATCACAAAATCAAAATGCAAGCCTAGGACTAGAGTCTAAATGCATGAGACTCTCTTGTGTATCCTCGAGTGCATCCTAGCTTGTAATCATCAATTACCTGAGAATACATGTGAAAATGTGTCAACAATAAGGTTGGTGAGTTCACATGTTTAGACAGTAATAAACAGTAAGACAGACATATACTGGGTATGTTTAATTTGTTTGTTGGATCCACGATCCGAAGTGTGTCAGTTCATCTTACCGAAACTCGATTGTTTCCTTTGCCTCCCCGGGTCATCGTTGAACACGGCGTCAACATCGATATTACACTCGTTATGACCTCCAGTCAACGTTGTTGCCGAGTGGGGCTAGTCAAACCCAGTAGTACTACGTAATAACGACTCGTTTGTTACACAACTAACGGTAAGGATATGTGATGACTTGTTGCAATAATAGTTACACTCAAAATAGTTTTACAACATACCAGTCATATATCTAAAACGGTTGCATAGTATTCTCACCCCAAGAGTTTAACAAATAGTTAAAGAGTAAAAGTGAGGCTGTAAACTCACCTGAGTTTAGCAGTAGCGTTCGTCACGTGAACGGTGTAGTGAACCTCTTAGCGGTTACCTATATCACAAAGGTGTTATGAGATTGTGTTCATATTCGTGTGGGTCTCACAGGACCGTATTCGTGTTGGTCTCACAGGACCGTGTTCGTGTCCACACAACCCCAAGTTGTTACGTGGATCGCATTGACCGTGTTTGACCTAACGACCCGTTGGTGACGTGTTTTAGTTCAAGTGATCATTTAACGTGCGATTTGTGTCGTGTGAGCACCAAAATCGCATCCGTGGGATAACTTACTATTTATAGAAAGTTTCCTTTTTAGGAAAGTTTCTAAGTCTAGCAAGTCATACAAGCAATCATTTTCCGTTTGTTCTAATGTGCATAATTGACCTATATAAACATGTTGTCACATAGCATATAGCTACCCGTTGTCTATTAAGCATACTATAATACCCGAAAAACTTTAAAAAATATATACTTAAACAAATTAGAAAATAATTAAATTTTATAGGTATATATTCAAGTTTGGAGTGATTAACATAACGAAGTTCAGATGAATTGAGAACAAATTCGAATTTATTTAATTACAAATTCCATCAGATTAATAACGAGTTAATTATAGAGCACTCGAGTTATTTAGTTATATAACCGATCTAACAGATTACCTATAGATTCAAATATTACGCAAAAGATTGAAATACATGATCCAGTCAGGAACCGACTAGAAGAAATATGAGTGTTAAACTGAGTACGTAAACCGTATATGATTCGATTTAAATTATATGCACTAGGCTACGGTTACACTTTGGAAATTATCTATCATAAATTCACAATGTTACCTAAAGAAAATGTTTTCCTCATAATAATCATAGAACTAATATAGTTAATTAGGAGTATTTAATTGAGTTTTTATGAAACGGTCGAGCCATTATTTCTTTGAAACAACCATGAGTTATATCTCAAAATGATCAACCACTTGTAACATTCGTCTGTATACCTTCATTTCACCATCTGAAACTTCAATACAACTTTGATCTTTGGCCAAACTCACACCAAGAGAGCATCATCACGTCAGGATGTGGTTGCCATTTCTACTGGAATTTAATACCAATGTGAAACATCCTTTACACCCGGATAAGAACCACCGCCGTGATTCGGTAATTCCGATGTATCAACTCCAGCCGAGGATCTACTATCAAAATTGTAAAGAAACAGGTTTCAAACTTCAAACTGATCATTATATATGTTCTATATATTCACGAATTTCTTGAGTTAAATTTCATAATGTTGAAATCTGGAACTTGTTTATGACTAAGTTTAAGGGAGATGAAAAATAAAGCTATGTTAATATAAACAAGAATCGGGTCTTACTCGATCAACCTCATCCACGTTTTGACTTTGGGAAATCGAAGTTGTAGGTGATTTACACCTGGTTCCCATATTATTTATATATTTATATGTATTGGCATGCCATCCATATAATCAATTTATTTGAGTCATTGTAATAATAGACATTCATTATATAAAAATATTTATATAATCTATGTGAAAGAATGAAGAACAGACTAATATTTGAGGCATGGTTTGAGAATTCAATTACGTTGGTATTTCATCATTGTAATTAGTTGTCTATAACATAATTTTAATTATTAATAAACATTTTTATAAAATAAAAAAAAATCTGACTAGTTAAACATTAAAAAGTTCAAATTACCCAAAAATCTAACCAATTACGTACACAAATTATAATTCATTTAAACTAACGTGAAATCAAACAAAACACAGATTTCTAAATAATCGGATATTTGGACTACACGCTTATTATTCTGATTACTTGTTGATTATTGCTAAGGCCCAGGTACGGATTTTCTTTTCATCACTTATAGTATATTTTGTTTTGCCTACCGTTTTGTACGGATCCTGTTTAATTAAATCATAGTATTTCTGTTTCTGTAATCGTTTATTCCCGTTTCTATATAATATTATGATTTGTTATTGTCACGATATGATATCGTGTTTCCCTGCTTCGTTTATCATGCAATAGATTTAGATTATATTGTACTCATTATTGCATGATCCGAATATGATATTAATTGGTAGTTTAACTACCCTACTGAACCTACTGAATTTATGATCTATTACCCGAGCATGCCCCTACCTGTAAGGATGACTATAGGCCCTTCATGGCGGCAACCATGATGTGGAACCACCCGTGGCGGTTAGTTGAGTTCACGGCGTCTCTATTTAGTACTCTTATAACACACTTGTGCACCTACTGAATTCTGGAGAGGCGTATTGACTCGTCCTAGGATAATTTTTAACTGAACTTTCTGATTTCTGGGAGATAGTGACGTGTATGCCAACATTAACTATCTCATGTGTCTGGTAAGCGGGAGTAGCTACCCGTAAACCTTACACTTTTATATGTACAGTCGGCTCGTGGTATATTCTGGGATTTTCCCACTCTTTCTGACTTACATTATAACCTATATTGTTGTTTCTGAAAGGTTATATTCTATTCAAGTTAGACCACTGTTTACTGTTATGTTTCTGTTACTGCCTTGTTCTAGTATCTGTTTCTGAATATTATTCTCATTACCTTCACCACTTTCTAAATTTCTGTAAATTACTTTTGTTTATCCGTTACTGAGCATTCTTTGGCTCAGTCGTATTTGTTTTGTGGTGTTTATATGTATTATATAGGTAATCCAGGAAATCAGGCTGGGAATTGAGGAACGAGAGACAAGAGTTATCAAGGATTTATTTTACAGTTAATGTAATAAACTTTATTATAAGACTTTGATTTATGTTTTTGAGTGACTTATGTAAGACTTTTATTACATTTTAATCAATTTTGGATTGTTGCATTAATTCTGATCTCCGTATAAGTGACACGTCAGCCCTAATCGGGTTGGGGTGTTACACATACTCCTTGTTTAAAAGTTACTATTTATAGAAAGTTCACATATCTCATTATACCAGTCATCAATAATCCTTTTTAACATGGTCCTAGGACTCTCAACATCATCATCATAACTCAAACTTGGCCAAATCGGCCTTTATGGATAAGTTCATTAGCCAAAGTTTCTATTTATGGAAACTTGTAACAAATATTCATGTTCCAATCATTCAAATGAATCAATACACCCAATATCATCATGTTAAGACCAAATAGTCATGTCAAACATACTACAACATCTAGTTCATAATCCCTTAGCCAATAGTGCCAATCACTTCTTTTAATAATTTTAATAACTCATATACACCAATAATCATCATATTAGTTCCAAATCATCATTTTAACCATAAATCATAGTCCTAAACACATGCATGTTGCCATTTTATCATCTATTCACATTTTGTTACAATAAAGTTTCTAAAAATAGCAATATTCATACATACTCATTTCTCGACAAAATTAATCACAATGGACCTTGTAGATCATCCCCAAGAACATCAATAATCATTTATTAGCATTCAAATCGTTCTAAAACATGTTAGATCATGCATGCATGCAGTTAAATGTAGCCATTTCTAACCAAATCATCAACTACCCAATAAATATAATAATGATCATCATGGATCATCTTCATAACATCAAATCAAGCATTCAATCATCAAATCCCAGATCTAAATAGACCAAAATTTCGTGTATGTGTCATCAAATGTGTTGCATGTGTGGTTTAAGCTTGCATGTGGGTGATTTGAGTGTTATTGTGTAATCTAGTGCAAGAAACTACCTCCAAGAGCTTCTTTAGAGCTTGAATGCCACTGGAACAGATCTAGATAGCTTCAAAAAGTCCTGAGATTGCCTCCACAGTAGCTACAATGTGGGTATGGTGGTGGATGATGCTTCCTAACTTCCTTCTAGCCTTCAAATCTTCACTCCCAAGCTTTCAAGGTTGCAACAATGGCTCCAGAGGTTCTAATGGTGATTTGTTGTCACACCTCCAAATTCCCACGTGTGGTGTCAGTCCACTTGGGCGTGACATGGCCAGAATCACAGCTCATGGTCATATAGAACACTCTATATACGTTTCAAAAAGCATTCTTTGACATAATTACAACCAAACAGTTTGTATAATAAAGCATCGGAATAATGCACATTGTACAGCGGAATAAAATACGTTTTATAATGCAGCGGAAATAAGATTGTCAGACACTACATAGTTCTAATACAAAACATAAGTTGAAATTGTTTGATCAAGCGACACGACATAAATGAATGTAATTCCTATGCTCATGTCCTTAGGTGCATCCTTACTCCAACGCAGCTAATTACCTGAGAATACATGTTTTTTAAAAAGAAAGTGTCAACACAAGGTTGGTGAGTTCACAGGTTTTGATATACATAGATAATAATCAGAAAACGTGTGCATGTTGTTTATTAAAATGTTAGTCCCGAGCCCTAGGCTCCAAGCGTCAGTGCGTCACTAACGAACTAGACTTGTTAGTCCTTGCCTCCGCTATGTCTCGTAATAACATAGCAAGATAGGTCGAGATTTCACGTGTCCCGACCTCCAGTCAGTATTGTGCCACGTGGGGTTCGTCACACCCAAACATATATATTCAAACTCACCTCGTTGTTTGCACATTAACGGTAAGACTTTGTGAGGGCTTGTTACGATTACAACACTTATGTTTGTCTAATAAACCAGCATGCATATAATGCTTGTACAAGTATAGTGTTTGACTCGATTCAACAAGTATTCTCCCCCTATTTGAAAAGTTTGTAAAAGAGTAAAAAGGGGGCGTAAACTCACCTTAGTGATTATCAGAAAATCGAATGCATAAGCTCCTGCTTGAGAATTGTGTCGGTCACCGGCTACCTATATCGTATACCATACGTGAGTTCGTGTAAGTGACCGTGTTCATGTTCGTGCTTGTGTTTGTGCTCAACAACCCATGGTTGTTATGTTTGTCCATGTCGGTCCACATTGACCGTGTTTGCTCGTGTTTGACCGTGTCAAGTCAACGACCCGTTGGTGAACCGTGTGTCGGTTGTGATTTGTGTAACATTCGTGATTGTGCTCGTCGTGTGCAAAACGCGCAAGTCGCGTTCATGGACAACTTACTATTTATAGTAAGTTTCCATTTATAGCAAGTTTCCATGTATAGCAATTTCTATAGCACATATCATTTTTATAGTTCTAACATGATTGTTAGCCCTACGTGATCATGTTAACACATAACATGTTGTCATAAGCGATTAAAAAAAGCATACAAGTCATTTTTACACATTAAAGTTTTTAAAAAGGAAAGTTTCTAGATCTAGCATGATTATCATCGGAAATCATCTTATTTAGCATACGTCGATCACATCATATCATGTTAAGCCATTTATCATGCTTAAAACATACCTAGCATCCCTAGATCGATATTTCACAAAATAAAGTTACTAAAAATAGTAACTATGACAAATATCATTCAAATGGTTACTCTAAGCATTCCTAGACCATCTTTATACCAAATATCATCATATAATATCATTTAACATCACCTAAACATGTTCATCTAGTCAAAATCATCATCTACTAATAATCGGGTCACAAAAGTTACTATAATTAATAACTTGGTCTAAAATGACCATAATTCAATCCCAAATCAAATCTCTTAGCATTATAACATCATATTATCATCCAAATAAACAACCTATACACATGCATGTTCATAATCTCATAAATATCACCATGTTGTATTGTAAAAGTTACTAAAAATGACAAGTTCGTCATATATCCATATTTTATCCATTTTAACAACATCAAATCATGTAACACATTACCAACATCATCAATAATGATTAAAAATTCATCTAACAACCTTAGATCATGCATGCATGTAGGTATTTCACCCATTCATGACCAAACCAAGCACCATACATATCCATATCATCATAGATCGTCATGAAACATCAAAATACATCACCAAAACAATATAGATCATTAAAATCAGTAGTGAAACCATCAAACCCTGATTCAAAATTCATGTGGCTACCTTCCAAAGCTTCAAGAAGATAAGAGTGGTTCTTGAGCAGCTCTTTGGATTCCTGAATCGTCGGGTTTGACGGGAACAAGAAGATGGTGGTGGTGCTCAAGCTCCTATGTGAATGAAAGGCTTCAAATCTTCAAGTCTTGAGCTCCAAGGTGCTCTTCAATGACTTCCAATAGCATTCAGAGGTTGAAGATGAGTGTAGTAGGTGATTATGACGAGTAGAAGTGGTCTGGAACTCTAAATGGTGATTATAGGGTGGTTAGGAATGATTACATCTTGGTTTTGTAAAGATTTGTCGTCTGACAGCCTTCGCGTATCGCCATGGAGGTCCAAAAGATGCTCGGCGTACGGTGATGGATTTCGGGAATTCAAACTCCCCGCCCACTCGTCGCGTACCGCCATGGGCCTCTCCAGTGTCCTTAGCGTACCGCGACGGGTCCCGGAAGAGCCCAATAGGCCCAATTTCAATGGTTTAGCCCGTTTTTCGTCGTTTTCTCGCTTACGGACTATTGTTCGACATCGTTTGAGCTTTCAAGTTCAATGTTCGGGTGTTTCGTGAGGTTTCTAGTGTTTTGTTACACAATGTGCTAAACGTTCACCAACGTTCGTGTTTTCTTAGACATGTGTGTGTGTTGCGATAATTCACCGAATTATCGTACTTGTGTCAGTGTTTGTACTGTCATGCCACATGTCACACTTAATTAAACTAACTCTAGTGCCACATATACAATTATCAATTAAATAAACATTTAATTAAACAAGATGCTGACCTGGAATTTACGGGGTGTCACATTTGAATGTGGAAATAACGAGCATGGAGGGTCTGGAGCTCGAGAAGAGAAGTGTAGGGTGGCTGGAAATGATTGTGTCTAGGTTTTATAAGTTTTTTGCGTGTCAGACTCTTCGCGTACCGCCAAAGGAGCAAAAGTAGATGCTCGGCGTATCGCGATGGTTTTCGGGATTCAAATTGCCCGCCCACCCTTCGCGTATCGCCAAGGCCCAACCTGAAGTCCTTGGCGTACCGCGACGGGTTCCGGAAGAGCCCTAGTGTTGTGAAATTAGGGTTGTGGTTCGTTTATTTAACCAACGTTCGTTATTTAAGACACGTACGAGCGTTTTACGATAATTTCTCGAATTATCGGTTTGCTGTGTGTGTTTGGACTGTTGTGCCACGTGTCACACTAAATTCACTAATTCTAGTGCCACGTATGTAATAATAACACAAATTATTATTAAAATAAAATAAATGCTGACTTGGAAAATGCGAGGTGAGACACGTGGCAACAATAGCCTAATAAATTGACATGTGGCAAAATATTTACTCTTTTATTATAGAGTATAGATATATTAATAATATTAAACATAGAAATCTTTGTAAAAAAATGTTGTTTATAACATGTTATTTATTAAACACATGTAGTACTTGGGTTTCTAACTTAGTTTTATTCTAATATAAGAATAGCTATCTTTGACTTTTGTCATTTCCATATGAACCCTAGAAATTGTTTTCCGCCTATATTTCCTAATAAATACTAATTAACTTTTTGTATTATATATTAATAACTAGGTTAAATCCCGTGTATTACACGGGTTTAATATACAAAATGTTATATACTTTTTGATAAAAAAATTATGTCTATAAAAAAAATAAGAGTTACACTTGATTTTTTATAATTATAAATATTGTATTTTAACATTCAAATTATACTATCAAGTTAAATATTTTAATATATTTAAAAATAATTAATGGAAAATAATTACTATTACTATTACTATTACTATTACTATTACTATTACTATTTTAATGAACATAATTTGAATTTAATGATAGTAAGAGTCCTAAATATAAGTTTAGATAAGAAAAGAAGTTTAACTAAAAACTTTATAATTAATTGCAGATCAACTTCATTTGCTTAATAATATATTAATTATTTTTCGTATTTATAATTCACAATGCATTATTAAATAATGGATATCAATAATTAAATAATAGATACACATTGAAAAACAAAAACTAAATGACAACAATGATAATAAATGTTACCAATTATTTATATTTTTTTAAATTAAGAGTTATAAACATATAATAACAATTTAATATAAGTTGTTGTCAAAAAAAAAAAAGAAATAAAATATATGAATATTAAAGTTAATTTTCATATTTCATTATATAATAATATGAATAAGTAAAAATATTTATATGCTAACATTTAATAATATTCCTATACATAAAAAGAATTAACTTTTATGAATTATAATTATACCATAATTTGTAAAATATATAAATAAGTCATTAGTTTTTGTAACTTACCTAAAAAATGAAAAGATTTAAAAGTTTTATATTATTTAATAAAAATAGTTAGTTAAAATATAAAAAATATATGAATATACATGAAATAATTTAGGTTTTTAATATTCTTATTATTAATAAGATCATTATTTGAATAGTTTACGTTTTGTTTTATAGTATATCTATTTTATTTTATTATAAAAATATATGAATATACATGAAATAATTCGGGTTTTTAATATTCTCATTTTTAATAAAATCATTATCTGTATAGTGTACAATTTGTTTTATAATGTATCTAATTTATTTTATTTTGTTTAGTTATTTGCTTTTTTCAATATACTCTAAAAATATTATTAAATTTCTACATTGAAAGTGTAAGATATTCATGACTTAATTATTTATTTGTATACATAATTTATTAAATATAAGAAAATAAGTTAGAGTAATAATTTATCAAATTTATCAATTATCACTATTAATAAATGAGTGTTAATAAATGATTTAATGTTACAAGTTTTAGGAGGGAAACAAAAGCTTTGATTTATTATTTAAGATAGATTAAAATATAATTAAATTATACAATTACATATAATATATATAGATATTCTTATCATAAAAAATAACTAAAACTTAATAATCATAAGAAAATTTCAATTTATATAATATATTAAAATATAATTTTATAATTCTTAATATATTTGTAATATGTTATTTTTAAACATTCAATAGTTATTATTTTATAAAAAATTAACAATATCAAACATGCATATCTTTATTAAAAAATCGTTGTTTATAACATGTTAGATTTATTAAACCCATATAATACGTAAGTTTTAACCTAACTAGCATAATTAATAAATAAATAGTCAGTTGGTAAAATAAAAACTCCCGCAGCGGAAAAAGGGTATGAGAGGAGTCAGGGGGTCTTTTTCAGTGGGGTTTCCTCTTAGGGTGGTTATGGCGGCTTATGTGAGGTCCAGGTAACTAGACCTTGATGACATGAACTGCAAACAGTGGCTCACACGATTGAGACATTCGTCGTTAAAAAAAGAAAGTTGGTAAAATAAAAATTTTAATTTTGACAATGGTCAACACTTCGTGACCAGCCCTTCACCGTTTCGTTTCACCTTCACGTCGCAATACAAACTCGTCTCGCTATCGATTTTCATCTTTCCCCTTTTCGGTCGCACTTCAATTTCTCTCTCCCGTTAAATCTCCGACCGCTCGAAATCCGGCAACAAATCTCCCCGTTTACGATTCAATCTTACCTCATATCTAGATCTATACTATCTTCTCAATTCGTCGTTTACCATATCGTTTCGCTGCATCTCCACACATAAAGCCCTAATTCAAATCCACACTCATCGTTCAATCATCGGTCATTTGAGCTTCTGTATATTCAGGTTTCCGTTGTTTGGTAGCCGATCTGGAGGCGTTGTTGTGCATACTATATTCCACGATCAATCATTCAACCACCTAGGGTTTCTGATTATTTAGAATTTAGAAAAGGGGATCGGGAAATTGGCTACGTGATCGATGTTTGCACGGTACAAAGACTAAATTTGATTAAAAAGTAAAGTGATATCGTTCATTATGATGATGGAAGAGGGCTATGATGTATGGGCGGTGGGAAGGTGAGCTGTGGTTCCATCGGTGGCACATGTGGCAGGTCCCGTCTGTAGTTTCGCTGATAGCAACTCGGTTACATATCCATAATTGTACGTGTATCTAATAGTTTTCTTGATTGGTATTTCTGTTTGAGCATGATTGTAGTTAGTATAGAATTTGAGTGTGGGTTTTTAGTCATTCGTTTTTTATTCATTGAGCTATATGAATTAATCTGTTCTTTTTTATTAAACTGTCTATACATATCATCAAGTTATAGCTATGTGGTTATCTTTGAACTTTGTTGTATCTTTGGATCATCCACTGCTATAATTGGACATATTTTACTCGTTTGCTTGTCAATGGTGGCGTTGGTTGATAATTGAAGCTGCTAAGTTAGGTGGAACATTATTAGGCGTGCTATGTTTTTTTGGTGTTACATTTTCCACATCTAACATAATACGCGTGCGTCTAAAAATTTAAAAGCAGCTTCCTTTTCTGGTGGTATAACTGATCTCAGAATCAAAATTTTAAGCCAGAAAATGTGAATATGTAGTTTCAAATGCTTACTTTAATCTTATTGTTGTTTTCTGTCTATATATTAATAATCTTTTGATTTTCTGCTACCTGAATTGTTTTTCATCAACTATACGTTTGCTATATTTGCTATTAAATAATATCAATATATTCTGTAAATATTTCAATTTTAGTTATTCAAGGCGGGCTAAAAATAACTCTATTGGTTTGATATGGTTTATTTCTTGCAGATTGGGCAAAAGATTGATATTGGTGACTCTGTTCTGTTTAAGCATTTCCCTTTGTTTTGTGGAAGAATTCGTAAATTAAATTTAGGAAAAAAAATAGTTTAAGTTTGTGTGAATTGGTTTTTCCGGCCTGCAGCCGTAGGCCGCAAAGAAGTTGCTTTACTGGACGCAGGAAAAAACAAGTTTTTTTTACGCCATTGTTGTAAAGTCACGTCTCTTCATAAACTATATTAACGTAAGTATTAATGTAAAATTTTTGTCTTGTTTTATCATCTTATATGTTAAAAAAATCTAGATATGATACATGGTTTTCTTGACAGTGGAACCACAGAAGAAATTGGCATTGATAGAAATGCATGGAGCAGTGCAGACCGGAGGTCGGTCTCCAAAACCCTTGAATGGTCCTAATGGTTCAGCACAACTAAAATCTAATTCAGATAACATACAAAATATTTCATCACATGCAAAGAGTAAGAAGAGAGAGCATGGTGTTCACAATTCAGAATCTGTAAAACGTGATCGGCTATCTAAAGTTGACGATGTTGATTCTAGTCAAGTTAGACCTGAACACATATTAAAAACTGAAATTGCCAAAATTACTGATAAAGGAGGATTGGTTGATTGTAGTGGAGTTGAAAAACTAGTGCAGCTCATGCGACCTGAGAGTCCTGAGAAGAAACTAGATTTGGCTTGCAGAACAATGCTTGTTAATGTAATTTCAAGTACTGACAGACACGATTATTTAGCTCGATTTGTTCATTTAAGGGGCTTGCTGGTTTTAGATGAATGGCTTCAAGAAATCCACAAGGGCAAGATTGGTGATGGTAGTCCTAAAGAGAATGATAAATCTGTCGAGGAATTCCTTTTTTCTTTACTCTGCGCACTTGATAGACTGCCCGTGAATCTTCATGCTTTGCAGACGTGCAATGTTGGGAAGTCTGTGAATCACTTACGAAGCCATAAAAATTCTGAAATTCAGAAGAAAGCCGTAAGTCTAGTTAGCACATGGAAGAGACGTGTAGAGGCTGAAATGAATATTATTGAAACAAAGTCTAATACCATTCGAGGTGGTTCTTTGCCAAACAAGTCAATGGTTTCAGAAGTTCCTCATATGGGTGGTACTAGACGTATAAGTGGTGGTTCTTCTGAGGTGGGTCCCAAGAATTCTGCTTCACAACCTTCTGCATTAAAAGCTCCACAACCAAAACAAAGTTCAGGTGAAGCTATCACCAAATCACCAACATCTCCTGGGTCCACAAAGTTGTCGCCGTCATCAGCTGCTAAAGAGGGAAGGAGTTGTAGTTCAAGTCAATCTCCAAATAATAGTCAATCTTGTTCTAGTGATCATGGGAAGACTGGGGCTTCAAGCGTAAGTAAGATCTCTAGTGCTGATCCTCATAGTAAAAACTCGAGTAACGGTTTTCATGGATCAACAATCTCGGTAGCACAAAAGGAAATTGGAAAAAGCAGTAATTTGGGCCGGAATTTTGCATCTGAAAAGGGATCACCAAGTAGACATACAACAGAAAAGGTGTCTGATGTAGATAATGGCAACAGCCAGAGTCTCGTTGTCAGGTTGCCGAACGCCGGTCAATCACCTGAAGATTCATCTACAATTTCTGTTAAGGGCTCTTCTCCAGTACCTTCCATGAAACAAGATCAAAAAGTAAGGGGAAAAATTGATTTATTACAAGGAAACAATGTTTCAAACCCAAACCCAAACACAAACACGGGTAATGATGTGTCTAGTGAGAAAGGACTGATAGTTCATGATGAAGAACATGGTAAGAAAGATGCATCCTTTGGCAGTGGTCCATCATCAGGGGCTACACCCAAACAAGGTAAGCTATACGAGCCTTCTTATAGCTCTATTAATGCATTGGTGGAGAGCTGTGCCAAATTCTCTGAAGCTAATGTATCTCCATCAATTGGTGATGATGGTGGAATAAATCTTCTTGCCAGTGTGGCTGCTGGTGAAATGTCAAGATCGGATGTGTCACCAGCATGTTCCCCTGATGGTGATCATAGCGAAGATAATATCAGTGTGGCTAATGGTCATGCCTCGGTGGAGCATCTTGGTTCTGTATGTGGGGATTCTAATAATAATATGAATAATATGGGTTTAATGAATATGACACCTGAGGCTAAGCCTGCTGATTTGATGGAAGATGACACAAATATTAAACCTAACAGCCAAAGTCCTATAGAGGAAGACAAGTGTCCTGATGATAAAACGATTAGAAACACTGTAGGCCTTTTAGATACGGCTGCTACAACTGTAAAACCCGAGACCACACAGATTAATGAAGAAGCAGCTTCTTGTTCATCTTCTGATATGCATGAGGATGAAAAGAAATCTGTGCACAAACGGCTAACCGATCAACCTGTGGCCACTACATCTTGTGGTGATGTTGATTTTGCACCAAAATGTGAAGAGATTGATGGCAAGAAGACCTATGAAAATATGACATCTGTCAGCCAACTTGCATATGAATACAAGGAAAAAGACGATAAATTCCCTGTTGTCTCGATGCAAGAAGTAAGTGCGTATGGAAAGGCTTCCAATGTAACAGAGGCCAACTGTCTTGAAGATCGTTCAGTAAAGTTGGACTTTGATCTGAATGAAGAAGTTCTTCCTAGTGATGATTGTATACAATGTGATGTTGAAAAGGCAGTTCATGCACCCAGCCCATTACCTTCTAATAATAAGGACTGGTCTGGTCTGATTACTGTAGCTGCTGCTGCAAAAGGACCATTTTACCCTTCTGAGAGCCTATCAAGAGGTAAACCAGAACTTGGCTGGAAAGGGTCTGCTGCCACCAGTGCATTCCGTCCGGCAGAACCACGAAAGGTAGATGTTCCTGTTCTTGATAACCGCACCAGTAAACAGGCCCGCACTCTTTTTGACTTTGACTTGAACGTTGGAGTTGATGATGCATCATCGGGACTGGATCTTGATTTGAATGCATGCGAGGAGAATCCTGATTCTGTCTATTTGTCTGTCAGTACCTGCAGTAGATCTTCTAGGTCAGCACTACCTGGAAGGCCAAATTCTTCACGTGATTTTGACCTTAACGGGCCAGGCATGGATGAAGTTGGTGGTGAATCGTTAACTTTTTCAAAAAACGGTATGCAGTTTATATCTGGTGTGCCTAATGTCAGAGTGAATAGTGTGGATATAGGGAACTTTTCAACCTGGTTCCCAGCAAACAATTCCTACCCGGGAATTACAATCCCATCTCAAAGAATGTTGACCCCTGTGCCTTCCAGCACATCACTTAATCCTGAAATATTCAGGGGTCCTGTTTTATCATCATCTCCAGCAGTAGCGTTTCCATCTACCGTGCCATTACAGTACCCGCCTTTCCCATTTGAGGCCAATTTCTCATTACCATCGATTTCAAATACATTTTCTTCGGTTTCAAGTGCTTACGTGGATTCTTCATCATCCAGTGGTGGGCCGTTGTGTTTCCCAACTATTCCATCAGTTGGACCGAACGGTGTGGTGTCAATGCCTTATAGGCCTTATTATATGGGTCTACCTGGTGGTACAAGTAATGTTGGTCCTGATGGTAGAAAATGGGGAAGCCAAGGTTTAGATTTAAATGCAGGTCCTGGAGATGATAAGCTGCCAGCCAGTTTAAGACAGTTACCGCCCGGCAGTGGTGATGAGCAGTTAAGGATGTTTCATCAAATGGCAGCAGGTGGTGGTGGTGGTGCATCAAAAAGAAAAGAGCCTGATGGCAATTGGGATGGTGATAACAGGGTTAGCTACAAACATCCACATCGGCAGTAAGAAATACCTTGTTGCGATGTGTGGTGAGTGTTCATCTTTTAAATTGCTTTCTGGCCAATTGCTTCGGTTTAATTTTAATGTGTGATATGATTTTTGCAGGAATTTAATCCGTCTGGAGAGAGGTTTTACTTGGTTTTTATGCAATAGATGCCGCCAGTCCTGTTATGACAAGCTGTAACGCATAGGGTTGAGTTGTTGCTTGAAATAGAGTGTGGCCTGTGTTGATGTTGTTTAACTAGTTGCAAAAGCATTCGCCCACCTGAAACAAAACCTGATAATTGGTTTCGACGGATATATGTAGAGTTCCACATCTGGGTTTAGTAATTTGTTACTTTTTTTTTTTTTTTGTTTATTGCCAAGTCACATTCTATCAGTCAAAACCAGCGGCCAAAAAGGATATTTCTGTGTATTTATTACAATATTTATGAGGTATCCATAAATGTATGTACGATAAGCTGGACTCTGAATTAACTGAATGATGTGAATGTTGTAAATTATAATGAAGGAAAACCCTCAATTCGTCATACGATAAACCCTAGCGACTCAAACTGGTAATGTATAGAGATATCAGACCCACAGAGTTGGCCCTGATATCGTATAATTTAAAATTGAGATCCAATAAACTGAATTCTATGACTGCAGTATGTTGCAATGTTATACAGTATTACAGTATTACGATGTAAAATTGACGAGATTGTATTAGCTGAATGTTATGGTTATGAGCTCATAACCGTTTTTTAAGGAATATGGTGGTTGAACTGGTGGGGCGGGTCCGACAGGGTTATCGGGCGATAGAACTGGTTTTTTATAGGTAATTAATAAAATGAAATCCTCCTTTGTAAAAATTATACAAAAAACGTTTTTTTTTTTTTTTTTTAATTTTATATAGGTTTGTTACATTGTTTGACATATTTTTTACATGTTTATTTATTTATTTATTTTTACAGATTTGGTACGTTTTTTTTAGCTATTTTATAATTGCTATGTTATTCTAATAAGAAAGCAATGAAATAAGTCACTATCTCATTTTCTCTATGGTTTGATTAGAAAATAAAAACATGTACCCTTTTAATCATTATCATGTACAAGGGTACCATTCACCCTAAACATTATATTACATATAATACGTAACACACAATTGTCATTTAATTTCTTTCTACATCAACACCATCATCCTCATCCTTGTAGTACTTCAACAATGGTGATCTCGACATCGAAGATGAATCTGGCTCCATAATTTCATCATCTTCCGTGGCCTCGTTTGCTTTGCCCCACATAACCGTGTAGAAACCGATCGATATTATCGTTGCTCCAATCACACTAATTACACAAACACACAATTTAATTCATATAAGTCCGATGGTTAGTTGATTCACCAAACGTCCCCAAAAAGACGTCATGTTGGTTACTGGTTAGGGGTTCAAATCATGAAGAGTACATGTTGCAATGTGATGTATTTACCATAAGAAATATCTAGGAATGGTGGTTCAGAAAAAAAAAACAGAGAGTATAATTAGGTCCTGTTTAAGATTGATTATTTAACTTCAAAATAACTTTTTTATAAAAATGCTTATTAATTTATAACCTTTTGAAATTAAGTTTTTAAAAATATGTTTGGATTTGCTTTTACAAAACTACTTTTTCAAAATGACCAAAAAATACATTCTTATATTGACAACCATTTTAAGGTTATAGGTAGCGATGGTGGGTTGCAAAAACGGTGGTGGGTGGTGCGGTGGTGGGTGGCGGCGATGACGCCTGGTAGTGGTGGATGGTAGTGATGGGTGGGAGTGAGTGGCGACATTCCCGATGGGGTGGTGGCATTCGCATTCGGTTGCTGCATTGGTGGTGGTGGCAAGTGTCGATGGTTGTTAGCGGTGGCGGGTGGCAGTGGCAGGCGGTGGTGTCTGTAGGTGGCGGTGGTTGGTAGATTGGGTAAAGGGTAATAGTGGAGATAGATTGGTAATTTTATGTTAATAAGTCATAAGTAATTTTGAAAAGACAAAATATTTAACTTTTAAAAATCAACTTATCACCATTTTACAAAAAAAAGTCATTTTTCAAAGTACTTTTAGTTTGTCACACAGTTTTATAACTTATTGAAATACCAAACACACCCTTATTTTACCAAATGTTTTATAATACCTTCCAAGATAGAGATCGTCCCCGAGGAACATAACACCCATGGCTACGGCTATAGCTATCGATAACGGTTTAAACATTGCAACAAATAATGGCCCTTTCAAGCGCAATGCCCATGTGTGGACACTATTGTTCAAGCACGAACCAAGTACGCCCTGCAAGACTCAAGAAGCCCAAAAATCATGTTTAGTCACCATTAAACCGATTACAAAACTGAGAAAATTGACTTCATTTGGGTGCTCACCGAACATAAAATTGAGGCTAAGGCTATGTCGGGCTTGATAGTCCAAGCACTTGAATCTGGCTCGGTAAAAGCTCCCACAATTGCTGCCGAAAGACTCACTATTAAGTTGTAAACGAAGACCACAGTTAATTCTGCAGGGTACTCCTTCATGATTTGTGTCTGCAGGTTATATTTTATTTTTAGAAAACATAATATACTAAAAATAGTATTTTGAAATGTATAGAAACTTAATTCAATAAAAATATAAAATTGTTAAAATTTTGTTAATATTTGTGAGTTTTCAAGTCATTTTTATGTTGAATTTAACTTCAGGGTTCGACGTTCAAGTAACCAGTGGCGAAGTATGGTTAAAGGGGGTGTTTTTTCGCTCCTTAATGTAATTTTATGTGTTTATTATTCGAAAATTTGATATGTGTTGAGTTCGCGTCCCCTAGATTTATGAGTTCGACCCCCCGGTTCTCCTTATATTTCCAGCCAAACTCCGTCACTAAAAGTAAAAAGAATCCCAAGGAATAATTTATAATCAAATAACATTTTAAAAAGATAGGGTCTTGTAATTTTCACACTCAATCCTCAAACTTCACAACCTTTATACGTCTTGTATAGGCTTATACGAGACGTAAAATGGATTAATCATTATTGTCAGAATTAGTCAAATAATAATGGTTAGTTACATGAGTTATGGGTGAAAGTGTGAAACCATACCTGAAGTATGTACCATAAGGGGACCAAGATATACTCGGAGGTTAAAAAAAGCCCACCTAAAGCCCAATTTGATTGTGAAGAAGTAAGGGAAACCGATGTAGAAGTAGAGGATGAAGCCCAAATAAGCTTGGGCCCTCTATAAAGTGTCACAACAAATGCACCCGTCACAGAAACAATTGTGCCCAGTAACTTTGCACGACTACTTTTCTTTGAAAAAGTTAGCGTCTCCATCCTGTTTTTGGACATATTTACAAAGTGGATTATGATGCAAATGGATAACCCATCAACTACATGATCAAGAAAAGGACACCCATTGGACACTATGCTACACTAGATAACTAATATCGTCACAAAAAGTGACACAAATAAACGTCTTTAGTTCAATTTCGTTTTTGTTCCAAGTTTTATTAATTATTGAGATAGAGTTGACATAATTGTATTTGAAGCAAGCAAACAAACAAATAAACATATAAAAAAAAAAATCTCACTATTTAGCAGGGTATGAGAAATGTGAGATAAACACAAATCTTGCTCATATCCTAATGAAATAGAAAGTCTTGTTAGATTTAGGGTTGCACCTGCAAACGAACTAAACAAATAAGAACAACTAGTGTTCGTTTGTTTAACAGTTAATTTATTCACGAACGAGTCAAGAACACTTATTGAACGATAATTCTTAAATAAACGAACACAAATTATTTAAAAATAATTTAAAAATAAAAATCAACATTTTCATTCTCAAATATTAGAAATAATCATCTTAAAGTCAAATGCTTGATATAAACAACAAAACTAATTTTCTTATCACAAAACAAAAATTAAAAATAATAATCGTAATTGAAATTAATTTGAAGTAACGTTTCAAAGATCTGAGTTTTAATTTATTATTTTTTTAGTAAGATACAATTTTTAAATTACTAGATTTTTAGTTTAAATTTTTTGATATTTAACTAAAAATAAAAAAATATAAAATATAAAACATATTTAACAAATAAACATAACAATCAAATGTTAACGAACATAAACGCACACATTATCAAACATTTACGTACACAACCTATGTTTATATTCATTCATTTAACTCAATGTACAAAATTTTTTGTTCCTGCTTGCTCATATAATAAACAAATAAACATAAACAACCTATCATGGTTCATAAATTATTCACCGAATATTTGGTTATTTTGAGGCTTGAGCCCATCAACTTTTCTAAAAGACCCCATAATTGGATTTGAGGCAAGAAAGAGATAAAAAGGCAAGTGGGTTTAAAAAATGCCCACCAAAAATAACTTTTCATCTGCTTGAAGTTACGTAAAATACTGGAAAAAACCAACTTAACGTCTTAACATGCCGCTATTATGAAGAACAATTAACTATTAAGAGCCCAGTTTTGACTTTGACTTTTTAGTTCAAATCATAAACCATATGTTCATTTAAATTCAACTTTGAAGCTCAAAATTTCAATTTCATTTAAGTACAAGTCTTTTTGATGCTATTATTAGAAACTGAACCTGAAAATGACAGCAAGGATGAACGTAAAAGCAGGAACCAGATTACTGATGGCGGAAGCCAGCGTCGGCGAACTGTAAATAATTCCGGTATATCCCATCATCTGCGACGTGCACCTGATCGATCACCGGAACCTAAGATCAATCATCATACCATATGAAACTAATCAATCAATAAAAAGCCAAAAAAACGTTACCCGATGATCCCCAGAAGCCCGATTTTGCTCACGATCGAGATATTCACCGGCGGAAGCACCCGTGATCTGTTTTCCGGCAAAAAAACATTAGTACTGAACTGGGAAATTAAATTGGAAAACTGTGTTTACCTGCCGGAGAAAAAAGGTGCCGGAAGAAGGATGACGGCGGCGATGGCGTATGAGTAAACAATAAAAACATGGTAGCTCATTCCCCGGAGTGTGGCGGCTTTGTACAAGGTGTTGAGTCCGACGTTGGTGCACTCCATGGTGACCATGGCGGCGAACGGTAGGATATCGGTGTGACAGTGGTATCTCCGGTCGCCGGACATGTTTAACGGTGTGTAATCGGTTGATGAGAGAAGAAAGTGATGGAGAGAATCGCATAATTGTATTGGTGCGTTGTGATTGTTTTTAATAATAAAGAAGAACAATTGAAAGCTTACGTAAGATATGACAAATAAGTTGCTTGTGTGACAAAAAAATCGACGATGAAAGTTTGTATAGATGCTACTAAAATATCATTTAAAAGTTCAAAAGTTTGGGTCTGTTGTGGTTTATGAGTTTATCTAAAATAAAAATTAAAAAAACCAAATATTCGTTTTTATTATACTTCACAATCTTGACCCATAACAAAATAAATGAGTAGAATTGGGTTAACATTGTATTTTGAGTTGAAATGACTAACATTATGACATAGTATGGGTTGAGATGGATAGCAACTTAACACAAATCGAGTCAAGATGTGTAACTTAAAAAGTAAAAACTATGTGAACAAAATGGATGTCAACGGGTAAGATTGATTAATAGTATATTTAATAAGAAAATCATTAAATTATTCAAATAAACTATTCGTTTAGTTACAACTCATTTTAACTTGAGCGAAATTATTATTATTTTTTTGAAAAGATCCGTTTAAACCCAAACGAATTTTGCTTAAAACCCGTCTTGACCCGCACCCATCCTAACCCGCACCCTTTCTGACCCGTTACCCAACATAACCTAACGATTTTGCCTGGCATAGTTTTTATTACATATAAAACCATATATTTGTGTATACCTAGAGGTGAACAAAAAAACCGGTTTGGGTTTACAAACCGGTTCCATCCAAACAGGTTCCCAAACCGGTCCGAACCGCCGGTTTGACATTTTCATCTCCCAAACCGGTTTCAACCCCTCCAAACCGGTTTCAAACCTATCCAAACCGGTTCCATGGGTTTGACATCCTTATCTACCAAACCGGTTTCCAAACCGAACCGGTTTTCACCCAAACCGGTTTTGACCATCCGTTGACCAAACCGAACCGGTTTGGAGAAAAAACCGGTTTGTGCAACCCTATCTATACCGTATGTGTGTATGTCTTTTTTAATTTAAGCCCATAATATACCTAAACCTCATGTAATTTCAAATGTTGAATATTTTAGCCTAAATATTTTTTTGACCGGTTTTTATCGGTTTTGGGCCGTTTTCGGTTTGGTTATAGTATTTCTTGTTACGATTTCTTTGAGAAACCTGAACCGATTGTACCCGTTGGTTTAGGTAGGATCGGTTCTGGTTCCCTTTTTTCGCACCACTACCCAAATAGACTCCAAAACTCAAACCGAAACCCAAACCAAAAACTCAAAATTGACAAAATCAAACCCAAAATGGGTATTAGAAACATAAAAACCAAAATTTTGGTTTTGGGTTTAGATAGAGGCAAAAACTGACTCAAAATGAAACATGCACTCCCTACTTGCAACCAAAACTAATTTTAAAATGTGATTTTATCTAAACTGCCCCATTTGTGGTGCACGCATATCATGTATATATGTGTGGGCCCTTAAGGGACAAAAGTAAAAGTGCACTAATTTTAACGTTATATCAATTATTTTGTGAAAATAACGTTAAAATTATTGGGATGATCAACTTCAAACGATAACTTTGAGCCGGAGACTCTTTCGGAGCAGCCTCTCTATCCCAATTGGGATAGAGTAAGGTTTGTATCTATCCTTCCCCCCTAGACCCTACTGAAAGTGGAATATACTGTGTAAGGTTGTTGGTTGTATATGAAAATAACAAAATAAGATTGAGTTTGAATGTTATTTAGAAGTTTATCAATTTTATTTATTTTAATTGTGGTATGGACGTCATATTAACTACTACTGGCCGAGGTAATTGAAAGAGACCATGTCCCTGACAACATTGATTTCTCAGCGTGTATAAACATTTAAGAACGGTATTTTCAAGTGACAACATCGTATTTTGGATTAGTGACAGCAACGGTTGCAACGGTTAGTGTTGAAAGATCTTTTTCTTCAATGAAACATATGAAGACGGAATTGCGTAAGAGGAGGAGAGATGAATACATGAATGATTTTTGCATTTATTATGTTGAAAAAGAGTTATTTCAACAAGTTTTGGTCGAGAATGTAATGCAAGATTTTCAAAAGATGAAAAGTGATAGAAAATAACTCTTCTTTTCTTTTTTCTTTTTTAATTTGTTAAAACTATAGAATTTATATTATATATTTTTTATTTCTATTTACGATTTTTATTTGATTGGTTTTTATATGTAACAAGTATTACCTGACCGAATGGTAAAACCGACTCGAAAAAATGAAGTCTGATACTACGAAACTAGAACATACACATTAGGGGTGTTCGCGGTCCGGTTTTTACGGTTTTTAAGCGGAACCGTAACCGAACTGTTAACAACGGTTTTTGAACAATGAAAACCAAAACCGAACCGTTCAAAATAAAAACCGAACCAAACCGAACTGTTATCAACGGTTTGGTTCCGGTTTGATTTGCGGTTTGGGATTTTGATCCCGTTAAAAATAAAATCGAATCAAACAAAACTTTTATAGTTTAACACAAAATATATACACAAAGTCCATATGTATATTTTTAATATCACGAATTAATCAAGAACTCAATATATGCATACACACATATAGAAACATCTATATATGCATATATACGCATGCACACACATATACGGTCCGGTCTGGTTTTTTACGACCGGGTTTTTATGAAAACAGTAAACCAAACCGTTTATTACGGTTTATAACTTTTGAAATCGACCGACCGAATGTTTGAAAAAACCAACCGTGAAACCGAACTGATGAACGGTTTGGGCGGTTTCGCGGTTTGGAACCAAACCGTGAACACCCCTAATACACATACAATGAAATTATTGGGAAAAAACGTAGATCCGCCAATTATTAAGAATTATATAATGATTCATATTAAATATAACACAAAAGATTTATACGAGTTTGAAGGAGCCTCTTTCAAAGATCCCCAACTTATTACATTAAAAACATAAACCCTAAACCTTAAACCAAATAATAAACAAAATAGTAAATTCATCACTGAAGTAGCTGCGCAAGGGAGCTGAGAGATGACGACCGGCAGAAGGTGAACAAACCGGCTCCAGGAAGTTGAAAAACTCCTAATCTTCATAGGCGGGAAGGAGGGAGACATGTGATAATAAACCTTTGAATCCCCAAATACCCACATAAAATGTTGAGACAGGGGAAGGAGGAATTTACACAATGGCGACCCCCCACCACCCTTGCACCAAGAAGATATTTGACATGTTATAATAAACCTTTGACCCATGGAAAAGGACTTGCTGAACCAAGCCCTTCAATTGCTGCGGGTATGAGCCTTTAAGATTATCCAAGTTGTCGTCAGAGACACTTGAAATAATATCATTAAGTATAGGGACACAGGGATCCCCCAGCTTTTCATAGGCGGAACCCAATAGGTCCACGGCGGGCATGTCAAGTATATGATAATCCTCTAAACTTTGGCCCTCTTGAGATAAGGCATACCCTTCTCTTATACCATGTTGGCGGCCCATTAAATCGGAGGAAGAGGTGATCTTATCAATAATATGTAAGTAAGGGCTGCTCAAACGCAAAGCATCAAAGGACCTGGGAATCCCCTGTTGGATGAGCCATTTCTTGTCAGCCTTCAAGAGCGCGTTAGAGGCTTCAGAAGACCTTAAATCCCCTTTTACTTTTCGCAGCTCAATCTCCATCCTCCGCAGGGAATCCAATAAGTCATTATTCTTTTTGCGGAGATCTTTATTGTCTTCATTGCGCTGAACAAGACGTTGATGAGTTTCATGCCTTAAGGAGGTGAATTGTTCCCTCTCCTGAGTCAAAGTAGCCAGCAAGTTATTAATCTTGGACTCTTTCTCCTCCAAAATGTCCTGAAGCTTGAGAGAATTCACGCGGTCAGCGCGCAAGTCTATAACCTGACGGCGGAGAGCAGCTAACTCTGATTTGTCGGTCTCACTCTCTTGGCGTAACTTAAATAGTTCGGTCACAGTAACCCCATGCTCTGCGCTCAACCTCTTCATCTCTATATCCATAAGCTCAGACCGTCGGCCTAATTCGGGCAGGCAAGCAACCATGGAGCTAAGGGAATGAGCCAGATAATCACCAAGATCTTGCAAAGAAAGGTTCTGCGTCCTCTCAGCCACAGCAGGGGGAACCCCTCGAAAAAGGAATTCTCGACATAAGTAAGGGGCATCTAAGAAAGACCCTTGTTTGAGACCCCAGTCCGGAACGAATGGGGCAACAGGGTTAAACCCAGGAATGTATCGGGAATGTGAGTGAACAGGAAACTCAGGAGGAAGAACGGGGGAAGGAGCGGAAGAAGTTGAGATAGGAGGAATATTTAAAGTAGAAGAAATGATTAGAGGAGGAGAATCCCGGGAAGTAACAATAGATAGAGAATAAGTGGAGATGGAAGAGTCCACGTTGGAGGTAGATAAAGTGATAGGGGGCGGCGAGGACAAAGAAGTGGTAGAAGACAAGGGGAGACAAACGCAAGGAGAAGAAGAAAAGACACTCATAAGAGGAATAGCGGAGGAGGTTCCGGATGAATTTAAAGTGACCGGAGTAGAAGGAGAGGTCTCTTTAAACTTTTTGGGGGATGAAGAGGATTGGAGATCTGCTCCTGTAAAAAGAAAAAGAAAAAGACATTCGTAAAATTTCTGAAACAAGTAAAATATGAAAATAGGGATAATAATAAAACCTGAAGAAAACAATACACATACCAACACGCTTCCGTGTATACTTATTCATCATAACAGAAGATAATTTTTTGGCCCGAAGTTGGGAAGCCGAAAGCTGAGGAGATGCAGAGAATCCCGAGAGCGCCATAGAAGGAGGAGTTCTGGAAGCAGGAAGCCTCAGGGGAGAGGAAGCGGCGGACGCCAGAGAAACCAGAGGGTGACCAGCGGATGAAACAATGGGCTCAGAAGAAGTCACGGCGGGTGCTGAGGAAACTAAAAGCGGATCTTGGGATGTAATGATTTGGCCAGTAGACGTCACAACGGATTCCCGAGGAACCAAAGGTTGGCCCGCGGAAACCAGAGGAAGACCCTGGGAAACTAAGGGTTTACCTGCAGAAGGAGAAACAATATCAATAAACCCTGGAGTCGAGTCCGCAGTGGAAAAATAGAGTACATCGGAAGCAATCAAACGGGCCACATAACTCTTGGATATACCTGAAATTAAAGGTATGTCAATTGAACTCAAATCAACATTCGGAGATAGCCCGCGTGACGCCAGGGGGTGGGTGGGGTAGACCCGCCAACTGAAATCGCGGGTGGAGGAGAGCTAATAGATCCTCTCGGAGCGTTGACAGGGACCAGAGAAATGGATTTCGGAGGAAAGTCAGAAGGAGATACCTTAAGAAACAAGAACGGAAAATAAGTCCAAGGTAGTCCTAGTATTAGAAAATTTTAGTAAAATAAGAAATTACCTGTTGAGAAGAACTTCCAGTAGGATCACTTCCCAAAACACCTGTCCGCGGAGGGAAAGCTACAAAACGAGCAGTGAAACGTAGAAAAGGAACCTCGCAAGGATTTAGAGGTTTCTCCTTGGGAACTAAGAGTCCACGACGGGTATCTGATAACACATCAAAGAAATATCCTTCCTCTAAAAGAAAAGGGAATCACAACAAAATCAGAATAAAAATTACTTATGTATATAAAAGAAGAAGGAAAGAAAAAGGACGCACCTCCCTTCTGATTAAGGTACACCGGTTTCGCGGAAGGATGGTCCCAGAAACGGCTTATCCCGGTAGCTACAAGAGCGTGTTCAGGGATATGTTGAATATCTATGGGATGATTGCAAAGCCACTTATACAACCTCAAATGGGCATAACTACTCTCAACAGGAGCAGGGTCAGCAATGGGATCCATAGGGGATCACCATTGCATTTTGCCTGGGAAAACCTTTTCATCAATATAAAAAAATTTGCTTCTCTAATTCTTGTCTTTTGAACTGGAAGGTACCTTAAGAATCATGGACGAACCCCCTCTTTTGTCAAAAGAATACCAATCATCCTTCTTCATGAGCTTGAAGAATACTTGGAAGAGAAGGGGAGAAACGTTTTCCTGGATACTCCGTAGTACGAATTCGTAATGATAAAGTCGAATTAACCCAAGGGGGCTCATTTGAGAGATGTGAACACCATATCTCTCTAACATTTGAAAACAAAACCTACTTACGGGAAGCCTGAAGTGAGAGAATCGGAAGAAGTCGGCATATAAGCACACCTTGCCGGGCGGGGCATTTAGAGCTGTTTGTCCCAATCCAGGGAGTCTCAGAAACTCCTCATAATCTGAGGTCACCCAATTTATCTCATGGTTAGACACAGATAGCAAAAACTCTTGGATGAAGTAGTGGCAGCATTCTTGAAAAGCTTTGCAGATTTGGAAGCCATCGAGACGAAGAAGAATCGTGCGGATAAGCAAAAGGAGTTCTAAGAAAAAGATAGGAATAAATCCCATCGCCGTAGCTGCGAAGGCATTATATACGTAGGGGAGGGAATTATAAATTTAACTTTTGAATTTCCCATAAAGGCGGGATATTAAGGGGGAGAATCCCAGACGCCGCCGACGGTTAAGAAGAGATAGCCGTCTACTCGTCAATATGAGGTATCATGAAACTTCAAACCTCGACGTAAAAAAAATAATAATAAATAAATAAATAAAAATAATAATAATAATAATAAATAATAATAATAATATGAATGTATATATGTGAATAAATATATACATATGCATAAGCAACTTACAAATCCCCTGATTTTAAGAACGAATAAAATCACTGGTCTGGGGGGACATGAAGGCGTAAGGTCACTCATAAAACAAAATAATACTAATGGTCAATATGGTAGAACCCAACGATTGATGCACGTATACATATATGAGTATATAAATATGTGTACATATACACACCAAAAAGAACGAATAAGACAAAATGACGAAAACGGTTATGGTGGGCCCTACCTTAAGGGACGATCCCCAAATCTTCTTAACAAACAGATATAGGGACCCACTACTTCTCATATGAAGGAATGAAAGAGAAAAGAATTCGATCATTTCTCTCAATCAGAATTACACACACACACCAAAAGAAAACCCTAAACAATCACCTCTGCTCTCGAGGAAGTACGTTGACATTGCTTTGCTCAATAAGGGATGATAGCATAAAGATCGGTTAATCGGAAGATAATACGGGAACATTCCGGTTAATTCATCTTCAGAGTTTATCATTGAGATCTTACCAAAAATGCAAACGTGATGAAGGTGACATATTCATTACAGAAGAAAGTACCACCGATGGGTTCATGTTTTCTTGGCAAAGGGGTGAACAAAAAAACCGGTTTAGGTTTACAAACCGGTATTTGATTGATCTCAAACTGGTTCCATCCAAACCGGCGGTTTGGCACAGGTTCGAGATTTTAATGTCAAAACCGGTTCCTAAACCGATCCGAACCGGTTTCAAACCCCTACAAACCGGTTTCAACCCGTACAAACCAGTTTCGATCCCTCCAAACCGGTTTCAACCCGTCCAAACTGGTTTCAACCCGTCCAAACCGGTTACTATAGGTTTGGCATCTCCCTCTCTCAAACCGATTTAGGACCAACATTCACCAAACCGGACCAGTTCCTAACCCTAAAAGGTTTGACAAAAAAAACCGGTTTGTACACCACTAAGGGGGAAGGGGGAACAAGTTCCAATTGCAGCTGGGCAAAGGTTCGGATGCTATGAAGAAAACCAAGGTTGGGGGTTCTGGGATTTTTATTATTTTTTAATATTTGAACTAAACTAGTAAAACTGAAAAGGAACATAAATTTTAAGGTTAGTTAGCATTAAAGATAAAAAATGTTAAAGACAGTCTGCATCATAAAGAGTAAGTTTTGAAATTTTAAAAACAATTAACTCTCCATAATAAAAATAAGAATACATTATCGTGTTGCCTAATTATGACATGTCCCATCTTTATTTTATATGCTTCATTTGATGGTCACAAGTTGCAACTATGATAGGCACCTTACAAGTCTCAATCAATTTCTCTATTTGTTTTTAATTATGTACACACATGTGAAGATAAACTAGGATTAACCATTGGATGTTTTCTTTTTCCTTTTTCTTTGGCTTTGAAAACGATCGTTGCCCCTTCATAATTCACCCCCTATAATTGCAATCAACATCACCCGAAAAAAAAAAAAAAAACCTTAAATCAATCAGTTAAGTTGGGAATCATGATGTGGTGCGGAACATATTTTATAGCTTCTACCTCTGAAACTAGGGCTGTAAACAAACCGAACAAACAAGAATAAACCATCATTCGTGTTTGTTCATTTAACTTTTAGCGTGTTCACGAACGGTTCATGAACGTTAAACGAACGAAAATTCTTGTTCGTGTTCGTTTGTTAAGAAATTGAACTTGTTCACGAACGGTTTATGAATGCAAACGAACACATATTATTTAAACAATAAAATCAACATTCTTAATCTCAAACATTAGAGATAATTGTTTATATAAATATAAAGTTATATCCTTTATCTAAAAATAAAAAAAATAATTATCATAAAAAAAATTAAAAGTAATAGTTGTAATTGAAATTATCCTAAACTAATGTTTCAAAAACCTTAGTTTCAAATTTATATGTTTTTAACAAGATACAAGTTACAAATGACTATGTTCAAGCTTAAATATTATGGTATTAAACTAAAATTAAAAAAAATAAAAATATACAACACATTTAATGAATAAATATAATAAATGAACATTAACAAACACTTACCGAACGTTCACGAACACAAATGAACGAATACGACCTTTGTTCATGTTCGCTCATTTGACTAAACGAACGAAAATTTTTGTTTGTGTTCGTTCATTTATTAAACGAATGAACATAAACAACTTCCTACCGAACGATTGACGAACTGTACGCGGAACGTTCGGTTCGTTTACACCCTTGTCTGGAACCTTTCTAATAAAATTACAACTAATCGTTTATGGGCCATGGGATAGAACTATACATGTATACATAACTACATAAGAATATTTCAAAATTGGGCCCAAATAGAGTGGATATGTTCAACTTTCCCTCCTGAGTAGTTAATATTTAGAGCTAGAGATGCACAAACTTTAAATCAGGTTTCCGTTCGGTTTATACCCATTTGAAACCTATCTCAAACAGTCATGTTGGTTCGGTATAGAACACTTTTATTGTTCTCGAAAAGCGTCGAACCCCAACACTTAATAAAAACTAGATATTGATATTTGACAAATGCATTCTGTTCTAAAAAATAAAGCAATATTTTTGTTTATAACTCAAATAATACACACTCTTGAACTTTTGGATACATAAAGATGTTATTTATTTCCGGAATTTAGAATTTTCTGGTGGTGTTATACCTGAATAATAGCACATTTGATGAGGGCAGTTTGATCAAAATATTGACCCTATTCATTTTTGGAGAAGAGGAGCGCTTTCCGTTGATGATTCGAGTCGAGTGACATCGTTGACAGTCAACTTACTTTCTTTGGATTGTCCATATAAAACAGTATAAACTCCTAGAGCAATAACCACTGCTCCAATCACACTGCAAGAAAGTCAAGATCGAATCTTGGTCAACATTTAATTCAGTCAAAGCATGTGATAAGATCTTTGGGAATAGCCATAATCTTGAACATTAAACTTAATGAGATGGAAGTTAGTTATATTTACCTGCCTAAATGGAGGACATCACCAAGAAATATGATACCCATGATTACTGCAATCACCATTGAGATGGGTTTGAACATGGACACAAAAATCGGGCCTTTTTTGCGTAGACACCATGTTATAAGGCTGTTGCGGGCTGCAGTGCCAAATATCGCCTACAATGTAGCTCCATATCAAATGATTTTTGAGAATAAATATAAACTCATCTAACTATCTCCAACTTTAATCAAATTATTATCTAATTACTTCATTCTGATTCTAAAATTTGGCAATAATCACATTAAAAACATGTATCCAAACGACCTGTGTGTTCATGGTCTGCTTACCGCAAAAACAACTGATACCCACTCAGTCTTGTTATCCAATATCCAAACTTGTGTGTTTCGTTCAAAAAGAAGAGTAAAAATTGCACATTGAATTGTCCCGAAGCAGCAAAACAGGAAAACTACTGTAATTTCATCTGGATACTCCTTAACGGTTGCGGTCTGGATGAGAGAAACAATAAGCTCTAAAATCTAAAAAGATGAGTGATCTTGAATACAAGCAAGTGGTGTTTTATGAAAATTTTACCTGAAAAACATTCCAAGATGAAGAGCAAATGCTAGTGATTGTAATAAGTAAACCCCCAAGTATCCAATTTGACTGTTGGGATGAAAGTAGATTCTTGTTTACATCATGATCAAGAATCGTGTTGAATAGAGGTGGACCTTGATATAAAGTCATTACAAATGCTCCTGTTATAGCCACAATAGTGCCCAATGCTTTTGCTTGACTTGTTGACTTTCTTATGTCAAACTTCTCAATCCTAAATGTGTAAAATCCCAGTAAGATAATAACATAAACACAAGCAGTTTTGATTCGGTTATCTCTTGCCTCAAATGGGGCCAAAATAATTTTTGATCAGGAAAAATAGTCAAACCAGGTTGAAAGTTGTAACATTTATTTTTAATGCATACAACCTTCTAAGTCATTTCATGAAAATTTAGATTATTTTTGTAATCATAATTTCTGCATCATTTATAAAAGATTTTAAAAAATGGACAAAAAACCGTAGGTCGCCTAAACTAATCTAATACGGTCCATTTTCACAAGTACTATGACTTTATGTTTTTTATTTCTTTTTTTATATGAACATACAAAATCTTAGCTATCCTTGGATTACAAACACAATTAGATGGCAATTTTAAATAGCATCATCCTTGAAAAAGACTCATTGTATGCTTAGGATGATTGCTCGAAAATATATTAATTTTTCCACTTAGGATGATTCTGCTTTTAACCTAGAACAGTTGTGTAAAAATCAATATTTACCTAAAAAGGATAGCAAACAGGAATGTAAAAGCAGGAATCAAGTTTCCCAATGCAGCAGCTAGAGTTGGAGAGCTATAGTTGATACCCGCGTATGCGCATACCTGTAAAACACAAATCCTGCGCACCTAATATATGAATATAAACCACAAATCCAGAATTTCAACATAAATATATTCCAATAATAATGTGGACTTTCGAACAAGATGGATTAGGAGGTTTTATGCATTAAAATTCCACTTTGGATAAATTCGACCTGTTTACCCATTTTGATCTGCTTCCTTTATACTATTTTCTTTATCCTGTTTGAACCACTAGAGATACAACATTATCCACATTGATACAAATGATTACTTACCCTAAAAGTCCAAGACCAAAGAGTTTACAAATAACAGATAAAGTGAGAGGGGGTCGGTTACTTCTGCAAAAACCAACAGTGAGAGAGTTAGTACGTTGCATGCTGTGACTAAATATGCATTAAAAAATATATGACAAATTACAAACTTGTAAATTAGAACAACACGAACCTGCAGCTGTGAATGATGAAATTAGGAAGGAGAAGAACGGTGCCAAGGGCATTATAGTAAACAACATACACAAGATTGCTTAGGCCGCTGTTCATGGCGGCTTTCCCTAATGTAATCATCCCGACTTCACCACATTCTACCAGCAGCATAGCAGCAAAAGGCAAAACTTTTTCCAAAAAAGACCTCATCCCCCCTACCATCTTTCAAACTTAAACTGTAACAATTTCAAAAAAATGTAAAAGAGTTGAACTTGTTAGAAAACATATATGATATGTTGATATCAAAAACAAAGATAAATGACGGTGTTGCCCATATAATGCAAGTTTTAGGCCCTTAAATTTAGGGGGTATTTGGATATATGTTTTTATAGTAATTAGTAGTAACTTAGCTAGTGTTGATTGTTGATTACTGATGATCAATCAAGTACCAGTTTTTTTTTTATTAGTCTCTACAAGCATGCACTTAATATATCTAGCTCGTATCGATGTTTAACATGATTTACCTCTGGTCTTATGTAGATCCAAATCAATTAAAATTATATTATGACCCGAAAATCACCTAAAATAATCAATTAGATTAAAGTTTAGATAAATTTGGTTTTTAGTACTGATAATTGCAATCTAGACACCACCTTTAACCTACGCATCAGAAATCTATGATAGGGTTTGCCAAACAATCCTAAACCACAATGGGGCAAATAATAGCGAGTTTAAAAAGAATGCCAACTTTACCAAAAAAAAAAAAGAATGCCAAAGTTAATGGTATCTTTTCTGGGAAATAATAATAAATTTGACTGAAATTAACGTGACCCAAAAAGATTACAGATTGAAATTGTTGTTTCCTTTCTAGAATCTGGGAATCAAACCCTAATTTCAACTTTCTAGGATCCAAATTTGTCATCAAATCAGAAGCTACATAACCAACACAAAATCAAGAAACTATAATACCCATGAAATAAATTATTCATTCTTGTAAAACTTATCAAGATCACTTAATACGAGCAAACTTTATTAAAGAACAGTGAGTTGGTTAGAAGGAACCTGCACGAAAATTCAGTATCTGTGATTTTGGAGGTTCAGTGACGGTGAGCTCCAAAATTTTAACTGGGCATCTATGAACAGAAAAATTCGACTAATTTAAGGTTTTAAACCTTAAATCTTGAGTGAATCAGACATGAAGCCAACAAAAGGATATGTTTTTGACATCACCTAAAATCTTGAGCGATTGAGTGAACCCCAGTTCTACTGATAATGTCGTACGGATCATGTGCGATTTGTAGCAAAATACACCTCAAACCTTTTTAATGTTACAATTTAACACCTAAAATTATTAAAATGATCTTCTTAGAACTAATTTTTGTTTCATGAATGTTTGGAACAATCGTTTTCTGTTCCTAGGATTTGTATTGAGCAAAAAATGAGTGTTATCTATAATAACAAAATAAAATAAAATTGGTACTCCATTAATGTTATAGATGAACTCAATATTAAATGAAAATAAAGTTTTCATAACCACACAAGTCCTTTAATTAATTGTTTACTTGTTCTTCGTCGGATAAATTCACAGGAAGCGAGTGATATTTTAAATAATTTAATATATGTAATGAATTTAAAATCAATGATAACAAGACATTATCTTTTTGCAATATTTGTAAAAATAAACAAAATTTGAAGTTTAGAATAATAAATAGATCAATAAATGCTATTTTGTAAGGAAAAAGAAAAAAAAGTTAAAATTCAGACAAACCATTATAGTTAGATTTCCGGATAAGCCAGCGGCTTACTGGATCAAACAAAAGTAGTTCAACTACATACAACCGGATCAGTCTCTGGTTTGACAAGTATTTTGCTAGTTTAAATGGTATTTTGAGCAAGTTAAAATAAGAAATCGATTTGCAAAATGAAGTATGCTAATGAAACATATATGCTGTTCTATTTTATGGTCACCGTGAAGAGGATCCAACAAATCTCATTCATTCTAGGTTCTTCGTTTTGTTCACGCATGTGAGCATTGTGGAGTAACGGTGTGGCGTAAAAAGATTTTGTTAAATTTTAAGTTAGTAATTTTGGTCTCATTCAAAAAAACAAAAAAGAAAAAGAAAAGAAAAAGAAAGAAAGGTAGGTTATATGCTAAGGCAATCCCTAATTTTATACCGAAAACAAAAAGATAAACAATCCAATCAGTGAAATAAATTAAACAAAAAATTAAATCGTATTAAATATCTTTAACACAATTTAATCAGTTTAATGTTTTTAATTGAAATTATTATCTGTTAAATAATAACAAATAATAAATGACAATACTGCTACAATGTTGGTCACTAGCCAGTTAAAACTGGTTAGCAATTTCTTGCGACAAGTGGCAACGGGGCAACAACTTAATGTTTAACGACTTCAAAGACACGACGTTGTACATCAAAATCTTCTTAATCTTAACTTTGTTTGGACATACTTTGGTTCCTTGCAAAACTCATATCAAAGAGAACACAAACTGAATAAATTAGAAATACATTAATCATTGTAATATAAAATTATTTTGTTCAATGTTAATGAAATTACAAATCATATTCTAAAGTTTTTAGTAGCTCTAAGATTTTTCATTTTTTACTATTTTTTCATCAACTCATCCCTTATTTGAGGCTGATGATGGGATTTGTTTTTGTGTTTAAAGTGTATTAATAAGTTTTATTGTGAATTCTTATATGATTATCCATTTGAATAGTAGCTATTGTGTGTTCGTGTGTGTTTGTAGGTTAAATGGAGCAATATGGTGATTTTAAAAGGAAACTGGGCAACGGAAAGCAAGAACAAGCACAACAGAAGGCAAAAACACAAAATTTTTGGAGGCATGGCTGTAGCTTACGACCTAGTGGGCGTACCTTACTGTCACGAAGTTTTACCTGTAGCCGGCATCGTAAAACAGAGAAAAAACTGTAACACCCAAACTTTACACACGATTACACGTGTCCCATTTTTAGGTCCCAAATTAAACTTTATTGTAAAATTATGTTCAGAAGCGTGAAATTGACATTTCATAAGTTAAACACACTTAATTTCAATCATTTACATTTATGATTAATAAAAACTAGTGTGTTTAAGTTTAATACCACCATAGACTTTACATAACGTTTGGTTCTGCTTCACAACATGCCCGATCTGATCGCCTGATGCATATCTATCTTTGACCTGTAACATCACATATAAGGTCACAATTAGTTCATATGAACTAAGTAAGTAACCCCTCCCAAAATTCCCAAAAACTTATTTAAACCCATCCACATACATATCATATGGATGTTAATCATGTTTAGATAATAATATATCATATTCAAACATCAACTTGCACCCAACACATATGGTGCATTTATTTCCCTTAGTGGGACATTTTCATAATATGAATATATTATCTAATTCAACTCTACCACCAGCACCTCTGGCTAAATTTAAAACACCAAATATATATATATATATATTTTATTGGCTTAACCAATTACCCACACATCTGTGGTTACAATAATTTAATTTCCGGATTAACCGGTTATCCACACATTTGTGGTATCATACATATATTTTTAAGTCTTAAGATGTTCACCCACCGGTCCTTCCATCTAAGACAATTGCTAGCACCTCTAGCTATCCACCATTGTGGAGTCAAAATATTGAGTCTAAGATGTTCACCCACCGGTACTTCCATCTAGACAATTGCCAGCACCTCTGGCTATCCACCATTGTGGAGTCAAATATTAAGTCTAAGATGTTCACCCACCGGTACTTCCATCTAGACAATTGCTAGCACCTCTAGCTATCCACCATTGTGGAGTCAAATATTAAGTCTAAGATGTTCACCCACCGGTACTTCCATCTAGACAATTGCCAGCACCTCTGGCTATCCACCATTGTGGAGTCAAATATTAAGTCTAAGATGTTCACCCACCGGTACTTCCATCTAGACAATTGCTAGCACCTCTAGCTATCCACCATTGTGGAGTCAAATATTAAGTCTAAGATGTTCACCCACCGGTACTTCCATCTAGACAATTGCCAGCACCTCTGGCTATCCACCATTGTGGAGTCATAACAACAAAATGTAAAAATACATTTTTCACAATCAAAATTCAAGCTGAGTCATTTCTATTCGAATTGACTCTCACAATGCAATAATATCACATTACCATTCATCAACTATTAATCACAATAGTTTAATCAAAATTACACTATGGTGTTCACATTCCTGTACTTCCACCATAGCTATTTGTCAGCACCTCTGACTATTCACACATTTGTGATATCATACTCAAACACCGACTCATCCGGCTATTATTATGCAATCTGTGTTGCATACTTAATTTAACCGTAACATAAACACATTGGAACTTAACATATGTACTTTAGAGTCTATTAACTCAATTAGTTCCAATCTAGTTATGCACATTCATTCAAATGAATCAATCAATATATATATATATATATATATACATCACAATCAAGTAGACTCTTTCTACTACTTATATGTAATGTTACAGTAAGTTGGGTAACTTACCTGGTTCATACGATTGTTCACTTCCTACAACCTCTTTTCCACTTCTGTGAATTGTCACTTGACTTTCACCACCAACACCTAGTTGCATATTCACACATATACAACTATATTCAATACATATAACACATACAATCAAGTTCAACACACTTGACTGATTTGACTTCCTCAAAGTCAATTCATCACATAACTGACTCTATCTTACTACGTTTAGCAAGTTTTAGTCAATTATCACAATTAATCATATTTCATGCCTCCCCAGGCAATTTATCAAATAACTGATGTTCATTATATTAGTTACGATCTTTAATCACTTTTATTATTTAATTTTTATTTAAGATCATAACTTGTTAATAATTTTAACATCAATTCATCAAAATCATCATTTAACCTATGGATTATAATCCATAATTTATTTAAAATCATATTCAACCCATCCTACTAGTTATCACGCCATGATATGGGTTTCATAACAACCGGACATCATCTCGGCTTCAAAACGAATATTTCACCAACCAAATATCAATTTCTTCGTTTCTAACAATCCCTAGTTATCAACTAGGCAATAATCAACAACAATAACCATGATATCATTATTAAAATCTAGATCTAACTCATATTCTATCAAACTAATAGAAGAGGTCGAATCGTTACCCTTTCGAACGGATTTCTCGGATAGAAATGAAGATCAGGACTTGTAGAAACGTTTCCTAACTTGATCCGGATGTTTGGATGGCTTCAAAACTGAGATTTGGGGGTAAAAAGTTGAGTTTAGGCGTCTGGAAGTCGAGTTGATCGACCAGAAATGAAATCTGATCAAGAAAATCAGATATTTATGCGTTCTGGTCCGTCGCGTACCGCGGAGGATTTCCTTCGCGTACCTCCGCCGCCTTAGTTAGTTTCCAATTTTGTTTTCGCGATTCCGAGAGCATACGAACTCCGTTTTACGCGCCGTTTTCGCCCACGTTCACGATTTTTCGAGCTCTTTCCAATGGTTATAATTTCAAGACCTGAAAAATTTCAAAATATATGATCTCTTATTTAACGCTATCTTCAACTTAGTGTATCTTGAAACCAGAGCCTCGTTTCGTGATTTCACTTACACTCATTCTCTTCATTCTCGAGTTATGATTCTAACCTGAGAATTTTGAGTTGTCATAGTAACCATCACAATCGTTCAATTAACGATTATAGCAATTACATTTCGTTTTATTAAAAACGGGTCGTTACAAAAACACTGTAAAGGGGATTTTGGGGACCAACTGGCTGTAGTTTACAGTCACCTGCCCATATTACGACAGTGATCGGATCAGTGGTGCTGGAATTCCCGATTTTTGGGGTATATAAGCCCCAAGATAACTCTAATTGTAGTTTATCATTTGGAGAAGAAAAAATGGACGCATATAGAGCTTTTTGAAGTATTTCAAGCCCTCAAATCACCAATCCAGTTATAAAATTGAAGATCTAATCATGCAATACTTCAAAAATTTTGAACATTTAACCATTGTGGTGTCCGGCTAAGTCATTTGTGATCATCTCCGGGTGGATTGTTAGTTTTAATTAATAGCTAGGTTTTTTTGGTTTGTTAAACATTGGTATTGAATTTATTTTCCTAGATCTACAAGTTCAATTGTGCTTGATCGTGAAACGTTAAACGATTTCCGGTTTGTTTTTAATTTTGAATTCAATTCCATAGTTTCGGTTTTCATTTATTATTTCAGTCAAGCTATTGATAGTTGATGAATAGAGAGTCTATGTTATTGGTTTCAAAGTGTTTTAGAAATCCTACCTTTTGTGAGACAAATAATTTGAGTCAACAACATTTTTCTAGTTATCAACTGTCAACAAAGTCATTGATTTGTTTCCAAATCAAAAGTGTTAATTAATTCAAGCATAAATAATCTCTATGTGATTTTCAATCAACACCTTATTACAACCTAGTTATTTTAATAACTTGAAACCTGGAGGGATTATCTTTTCATTTATTATTTACAGCTACTTTGATTTAAGGGTTTTAATTTGATTAAGTTTGTTTTTACACAAAATATAACTTCCAACAAATCAAGTTTCTTCTATAATTTAGTTTAGTTAATTTAGTTGTTTTAGAAAACACTTGTCACTTGACTCTTCGTGAATCGATACCCAAGTTTTCTAACTAAATTGGGTAGTAGGACTTGAGTTTTAACTCTTATTTTTTATTGATACTTCATCAGGCTTTGATCTTCAATACAGGTGCCACTCCGCTCATTGCGTAGGCATCAAAGACACATCACATTAGTGTTCACATGGTTTACTTTTTGTTCACTCATCTTAGTTACTCCAAATTCAACGAGCTTCACTTAGATGTTCATCATCAATATATCTACAATTCACAAACTTATTTACAATCCTTTCTTAATTTTTCAACAATTTCATTATTCACCGAATTTAACAGAATCCAAACCATAACCGGTGGTTAACCGATCAATTGGTTATGGTTACGAATATGGATTTAAAATTAACCAAAGCTAACATGTAGATTCATTTCTTGATGAGAGGAGATGGATGGTATGGTCAGGTTCATCTCCGACCAAATCATCCTCCATCAACAAAGGTGACTTGGTATTCTCTTTGGCTTTCCCCCACATCACTGTATAAAATCCACAGGAAATGATTATGGCTCCAATGGCACTGCATTCAAGATTCAAGAGCAAACACTTTATTGGTTAATTGGTTTTGTTTAACAATCATCAACAACCTCAAATGGTATGAACCATGCCATTAAATTATGATTTTGTGTTGCAAAAAGATGATCGTTTACCTTCCTAAGTAAAGTGAGTCTCCAAGAAATGTGACCCCCATGATGACTGAGATTACTATTTGCAGAGGATTAAACATGGCTACGAAAACTGGACCTTTCTTCTTCAAGCACCAAGTGATAGAACTATTACGAATCGCAAGTGAAAATACCGCCTTCAAGATAAAAAATAAAAATAAAAAATTAATCTACCGACACCAAGTTGTGTGCACCAACTTTAAAACTACTTTAATGTACATGTAGAGGTATCAAGATGGGTCCCATTTGCGGTGCGTGAATGTAATGTATATATATGTCGGCCCTAAAGAGGCAAAAGTAAATTAGAACCAATTTTAACGTTATTTTACTTTATTTTGTGAAAATAACGTTAAACCATTGATTTGGTCGGTTAATCAGGCATAATGAGCCGGGGTATCATTGGAAGCAATCTCTCTATTCCTACGGAGTAGATGTAAGGCTGTCTACATCTACTCTCCTGATACCCTACCTTAGCTTTGCTAATGATGGAATATACTGAGTACAATGATGATGATGTAGAGGTGTCAAGATGAGGGGACTGGATGTCTGAATGACATGCTATTTTTTTTGTTCATTTACTTCTAGGGGACCAACCAACCAAGTCATCCATCCTAGCATGGACAAAGCTTTTTTCCGTCCATGTTAATTTTTTACCGAAAGGTTATTTTTTGTTTTAAGTATTGGTTTCCCCCCTCCATTGATTCAAAAAATTAACTATATTATGGTTCCCGGAAATTTCACCCTCTTTCAAAACGTTTGGTAACCAAAATCTCATTTAAGAATGATTTAAAATGTCATATGCATTAGAAATATACTTCAATTAAGCAACTTATGCATGTTACCCATTCCCGGTACCATCTAAATATATATATATATATATATATATATATATATATATATATATATATATATATATATATATTTTTAATTGTGATAAAACAACTCAACTCAATATATTCATATAAACCGGCCAAAAATATACAAACTTACCCCCAGAAGTACGGCAATCAACCGAATTCCGGGTTGCAACACCCAAGCACTTGGATTTGGTTCCATGAAGGGAGATAGAGCCATACATTGTAACGTCCCAAAGAGGCAAAAGAAAAAGACAATGGTTTGTTGATCTGGGTATTCTCTAGCCATTGCTGACTAGATGTTCGTATATATACACACATCAAAAAACAAAAAATAGCTTAGAATATATATAACTCCAATACGTCTCATTTGTAGTGCATGCATATATATATATATAGGGAAAAGATAAAATGAAAACCATATCTCAATGAGAAAACCGCGAAAACTATGCAAAAATCATGTAAAAACAACGTTTTTTTTTTGTTTTTTTTACATGTTTGTAACACTATTGAGCACATTTTTATAAAAAAATAAAAAAAGCGCCGACCAAATATTTAAAAAAAATTTTATAAACCCACGTAAAACCTACGTAACAAAACGTAAAAAAATGTACTAATTTTAATGTTATTTTACTTTTTTTTTTGTGAAAATAACGTTAAAAACGTTGGGATGATAACTTCAAAAGATAACTTTTTCGGAGAAGTCTTTCTATCCTAACCGGGATAGGGGTAGAGTTGTACAAAAAAACCGGGTATGGACCCGTACCCGGCCGAAAACCCGAACCCGGACCCGAAATATACCCGAACCCGGTTCCAACCCGATTATACCCGCCAGTTCCAACCCGATTATACCCGCCGGTTCCTACCCGAGTATGCATTCTTTTGAAAAAACCGGTTCCTACCCTACCCGGACTCGGCCTGAAAAAACCCGACCCGGACCCGGTTGTACCCGATTTGAAAAAGCCGGACCCGGTTCCTAAAAAAACCCGAAATGCACACCTCTAGATAGGGGTTAAAGGTTTGTCTTCATCCTTTCCACCCGACCCTACTGAAGAGTGAGAATATATCATGTAAGTTTGTATGTTAGTTTGTTTATATATAACTCCAATTGTTTATAGCAATCTGGGAATTAAAGATCTTACTTGTAAAACATTCCATATGGCAATGGCAATTCCACTCATAACAAGTAATAAACCTCCATAAATCCAATTCGATGCTTGTGACATAAGTAGCCGATTGGATGAATCAAGCAAAGGAATTGGGTTAAATATTGTTGGGCCTTGATAGAATGTAAACAACATTGCTCCAGATATTGTTATTATGGTACCCAATAGTTTTGCTAGGCTACTTGAACTTCTTATGTCTATTCTCTCCATCCTAATAATATAAAAATGTGCATAACTATTAGTTGATGTTTGTTGAAAATATAAATTAAAGGAAACAAAATCAAATAAGAATAAAGTTTTGTTTAAAAAGAGTAACAAATAATAGGTTTTGACATGTGACATGATAATTTAGGTATAACATCTTATTTTTTGTACGAAGTTTTTATTTTTTTATACTAGACTCTTTCTTTTGTTCTTTATTTTTTTGTGCTGAATTTTTGTGTTTTTGTAATGTATTTTTGTTTTTTGTTCTACATTTTTATTTTTTTTACCGGATTTTTATTTTTTTTAGTGTTTTTTATTTTTTGTACTGTAATTTTTTTTGTTTTTGTACTGGGTTTTGTTTTTCATACTAGATTTTTTGTTTTTATATTTTTAGCATTACACATATCAAACTCCTATTGATTCTTACTCATATAGTCAAGGGGTTAGCATGTTATTAAGCCAAAGTCAGTCGGTTAAATAATTGTTAACAGAGTTAGGTTGTATAAACCCTCAAGTATATATATGTACGCATGTAATGGTCCATATTTGTATATGAATGCATACACAAAATCTATAAACAAAATTCTGCAGGTTCATCAAATCAAGAGTGTTTTTTCATTCAATTTCATATCTAATTACCAACAATATTTGTTTGCATTATATACTTGGAACGAATGAAATCTAACAAAGAAACTAGAAATTGAAAGAACAGATTATGTGTAAGAAAAACTGTATGGCAAACATATGATTGAAACAATCTGATATATATTACCTGAAGATAACTGCAAGCAAGAATGTGTTGGCTGGAATCAAGTTTGAGATGGAACTTGTCATTATTGGAGAGCTATAGTAAGTACCTTCAATAATAAGTACCTGACTAAGACAAACCCTACCAACAAGGATATATGCAAACTTTGTCAGAATTAAAACTTTTGTAAGATAAAGCGCAAATAAATCCGTCTGTGTTTATCTTAAATGGGTCAAATCAAATCAAAACGTGTTCGCTGCATTTGAAAATTGGTTAAATTATATTTCTAAAACATACATCATCTTGGACCGTTACACACAGAATCCTTAGATTACAACAAAAATAGTAATGGAGGTCCGGATGGTATACAAACTAACGTGGCTTTTGCGTGCAAAGTGATTGCGTGATTATCAGTTACACACTTACACTTATTTGATTATCATGTGCTTTTAACGACATCTCCGTGATAAAAACAAGCAGGTGCAAGTGATAATATATAACACAAGTGCAAAAATAACACTTGTGTGATTAGCCTGCACGCAGATGTTATTCAAAACGTAAAACATAAGTATTTGGTACGTTTGCACGCAAAACCATTTTATATTCTAAACTAGGTTAGGACCCCGTGTATTACACGGGCTGAATGATAAAAATATAATAAACATCCACTAATTAAAATTTAGATAATATAAGATTTTTTAATATAAATGGCTAAAATTTTGTTTAATTTAATAATTTAAGAAATAAAATAATTATATTGTTTCTTTAAACAATAACTTTTTTCAAAACTTGTATCTTATTTTTCTTTAAATATTAAAAATTGTATATTTTATAATAAGTTGGATATTTAATATGTGTTTTTTAATCCTAATATATTTTAATGTATTATAAAATATGTTTCTTAGTTTAAAAATATAAAACAAAGTATTTTATGTTGAATATTATTATTTAATATGAGGTGTATTTAATATGAGAGAGAAGCGGGAAATCAAAAATGATGTTCTATGTAATCACGCCATGTGTCATCCTATAAACCTTGATTTATTAGAATAGATAGATGTTCTCTTGATAATAAAATTTTTATTCTAGTCATAATTAACACAATTACTAAACTTTTTTAAAGAAAGAAAACATTACATATTTTGTTTTTACTAACTTGTAAAATTACATATACTTCTGAGAAACAAGTTTTTAATACATGATATACAATACTCTTCAAGCATCATTTGAATAAATATGTAATTTTACATGTTACGACAAGGAATATGTAAATACACCTTAAAAAAAGAAAAGAAAAAGTGTTTGCTGAACACACCGACTCATACTTGCCCATCTTGACCCAACTCAGCCCTGCCCGTGTTGACTAGTTTCTAAGAGACTAAGATGACAATTTTTATCCATATCAAATGAAATTGGTTGGTTTGGGTAAACACTTATAGTATAATGATTTGAAATGGTAACATCAGTCATCATAATATGAATGAGTTGAGATGTGCAGCACTTAACTTAAACACAATGCAAGTCAAGATGGGTAACCAAAAAACTATGTAAATGCAATAGATTCAAACATTTAAGAATGATTAATAATATATTTGATGAGAAAATTACTAAAATTATCCAAATGGACTATTTGTTTACTTATAAGTTATAACACATCTTAAGTTAAACTAAATTAATGTTTTTTAAGAACAATCTATTTAGACCCGACTGATTTTGCTTATAACTCGTTCTGACCATCAACATTCTTACCCGAACCCGTTCTGACCCTTACCCAACCCAACCCGCCCATTTTACCAGACATAAGTAAAACTAATTTGCATTGTAGCTCACCCTAACAGTCCAAGAATGAAGAATTTGAAAAGAATGCTGCAACTGAGGGGAGGACGTCCAGGGTTTCTGTAAAAAGGAAAGTTCAAACCAACCATATATACCAATTAATATTAATTAATAACACATTTTGTATGCAAAATAATAATTAAGTTAACCTTAAGATATGGATGATGAAAAATGGAAGAAGAATGAGTGTTCCAATAGCATCATGACAGACAATGTAGACGATACTTGGCATACCACCATTCATGGCTGCCTTCACAATGGTTAAGATGCCAATATCCGAGCTTGTTGTTATCAACATAGCTACAATTGGAAGGATCTCATTCGCCCATGACTCCCTTGTTTTACTTCTCATGTTTTTTCTTTTTCTTGCTAGCTTCCTCTGTCTGGTCAATTTGTTTGGGATATCTCCCAAGTCCCAACTACTACCATTTTTTACAAGTATTTAATACTAGAAGTTATTACATTAAATATAAAGATATTTTTCTAATGGCTTAAATAACACATCGTCCCACTCACCAAACTAGAGTGTAATCATTGAATGTACCTTCCCAAACACGTGTTTTGTTTTATTTATTTATTGCATTTTAATTTTTTTTTGAACGGCCATTTGAATCACTGACCGGTCATAGACCCACCCGATCATATCCACACCCAATAGGAGGAAACCTACCATTGGTGAGAGAAAATCCCTAGCCTAGCATGGAACCCCTATTTCGTCCATGCCAGGACTTGAACTCATGACCTCCCAAATATTGAAGCCACAGGGTACCTCCTCTCAACCACTTGAGCTGAAAATCATTGGTTATTGCATTTTAATTATACATGGTTGTTTTCCAATCTTTGCGTAAAAGTATGCATATTTTAGAAGAAACTCAACGCTTCATTACACATAGGCTTACTCGAGCAAAAAAACCTAATTTTTTCTATTTAATCTCGTTTTCAACCATTTTTTAGAAAGCTCTTCAAATGTTCTCGGCTAGATGACATAGGATTCCTCATTAGAGCTGTTTTTGGATGAATGGGAAGGGTTAGGAACAAAAAGCTTCTCGGTTTGTTTTATCTTTGTTTATGCTTCATTTTGGTTGTTAATGATAGATTTCTATCGATGTTTTCGACTGATTCTAACACATTAGTACTTAGAAACATGGTTCTTGGCTAAACTCTTATTGCTACTTAGACTATGGAAGATAATTTGATAATTTGATAATTTTGATAATTTTCGGGTTTGTAGGTTATAATACCCGTAAAAAACAAAACAAACAAATAAATAAACTATTATATATAAAAAAGAAAATAATTATTATTTATTTAAAACTCAATAAACGAAATCAAATAATAAATATGATCAAGAATATTCCGACAAATTTAATTACAGGTTTCGAAAATAACAAGTTAATAACCGAACCATTAGTTTAATAAACTTCGACTCAGTTATTATAAACAAACTGAAAAGAACAATCTGATCATATACCCTAATGTAACGACCCGTTTTTAATAAAACGAAATGTAATTGCTATAATCATTAATTGAACGATTGTGATGGTTACTATGACAACTCAAAATTCTCAGGTTAGAATCATAACTCGAGAATGAAGAGAATGAGTGTAAGCGAAATCACGAAACGAGGCTCTGATTTCAAGATACGCTAAGTTGAAGATAGCGTTAAATAAGAGATCATATATTTTGAATTTTTCAGGTCTTGAAATTATAACCATTGGAAAGAGCTCGAAAAATCGTGAACGTGGGTGAAAACGGCGCGTAAAACGGAGTTCGTATGCTCCCGGAATCGCGAAAACAAAATTGGAAACTAACTAAGGCGGCGGAGGTACGCGCAGGAAATCCTCCGCGGTACGCGACGGACCAGAACGCATAAATATCTTATTTTCTTGATCAGATTTCATTTCTGGTCGATCAACTCGACTTCCAGACGCCTAAACTCAACTTTTTACCCCCAAATCTCAGTTTTGAAGCCATCCAAACATCCGGATCAAGTTAGGAAACGTTTCTACAAGTCCTGATCTTCATTTCTATCCGTGAAATCCGTCCGAAAGGGTGTTGGTGGTGAAAGTCAAGTGACAATTCACAGAAGTGGAAAAGAGGTTGTAGGAAGTGAACAATCGTATGAACCAGGTAAGTTACCCAACTTACTGTAACATTACATATAAGTAGTAGAAAGAGTCTACTTGATTGTGATGTATATATATATATATATATATTGATTGATTCATTTGAATGAATGTGCATAACTAGATTGGAACTAATTGAGTTAATAGACTCTAAAGTACATATGTTAAGTTCCAATGTGTTTATGTTACGGTTAAATTAAGTATGCAACACAGATTGCATAATAATAGCCGGATGAGTCGGTGTTTGAGTATGATATCACAAATGTGTGAATAGTCAGAGGTGCTGACAAATAGCTATGGTGGAAGTACAGGAATGTGAACACTATAGTGTAATTTTGATTAAACTATTGTGATTAATAGTTGATGAATGGTAATGTGATATTATTGCATTGTGAGAGTCAATTCGAATAGAAATGACTCAGCTTGAATTTTGATTGTGAAAAATGTATTTTTACATTTTGTTGTTATGACTCCACAATGGTGGATAGCCAGAGGTGCTGGGAATTGTCTAGATGGAAGTACCGGTGGGTGAACATCTTAGACTTAATATTTGACTCCACAATGGTGGATAGCTAGAGGTGCTAGCAATTGTCTAGATGGAAGTACCGGTGGGTGAACATCTTAGACTTAATATTTGACTCCACAATGGTGGATAGCCAGAGGTGCTGGCAATTGTCTAGATGGAAGTACCGGTGGGTGAACATCTTAGACTTAATATTTGACTCCACAATGGTGGATAGCTAGAGGTGCTAGCAATTGTCTAGATGGAAGTACCGGTGGGTGAACATCTTAGACTTAATATTTGACTACACAATGGTGGATAGCCAGAGGTGCTGGCAATTGTCTAGTTGGAAGTACCGGTGGGTGAACATCTTAGACTCAATATTTTGACTCCACAATGGTGGATAGCTAGAGGTGCTAGCAATTGTCTTAGATGGAAGGACCGGTGGGTGAACATCTTAAGACTTAAAAATATATGTATGATACCACAAATGTGTGGATAACCGGTTAATCCGGAAATTAAATTATTGTAACCACAGATGTGTGGGTAATTGGTTAAGCCAATAATATATATATATATATATATATATATATATATATATATATATATATATATATGGTGTTTTAAATTTAGCCAGAGGTGCTGGTGGTAGAGTTGAATTAGATAATATATTCATATTATGAAAATGTCCCACTAAGGGAAATAAATGCACCATATGTGTTGGGTGCAAGTTGATGTTTGAATATGATATATTATTATCTAAACATGATTAACATCCATATGATATGTATGTGGATGGGTTTAAATAAGTTTTTGGGAATTTTGGGAGGGGTTACTTACTTAGTTCATATGAACTAATTGTGACCTTATATGTGATGTTACAGGTCAAAGATAGATATGCATCAGGCGATCAGATCGGGCATGTTGTGAAGCAGAACCAAACGTTATGTAAAGTCTATGGTGGTATTAAACTTAAACACACTTGTTTTTATTAATCATAAATGTAAATGATTGAAATTAAGTGTGTTTAACTTATGAAATGTCAATTTCACGCTTCCGAACATAATTTTACAATAAAGTTTAATTTGGGACCTAAAAATGGGACACGTGTAATCGTGTGTAAAGTTTGGGTGTTACACCTAACATGTATAATGAAAGTTTTATTTAGTAACACTCGCATAATATCCAAAACTGTATCCAACAAAATTAAAATTTGATTGAGAAACTGAACTATAACCGAACCATATTTCGATTCAATTTATCATATAATCTATATCTATATATTAGGTACACATATAAAAAAAAATTATTTACGAAGTCTTCCTTTGCAAGATACGGAAACCGACTTCATATATAATATGTATATATTGAAAGCTTCACAAAGAAATAGTTTTCATCTCAAACCAAAAAAATCAAGCCGACATACATGCGAACCGCCATTTCCAATCTTCTTTGATCTTAGTCACGATCGTTACGATTAAGGTAAGATCTTGATCATCTTGATATATAATCTCGGTTTCAGTTCATGAGTTTATATATATTTTTTATCATTCGGGTTAAGTTTTTGATATGAAAAGTTTGTCAAAACAAACGAGAAACAATGTTAGATCATGATTGGGTTGGGTATATGTATATGATGTAGGCTTGTGTATATTAAATGAAGGGTTTAGCCGATCGGGTTTTAAAACTAAAACACTGTTTCTTTCAAAACTTTTGGTTGGGTTAGGAAGAAGAAGGGACTGGATTGAATAAGTATAAAAAATCAAAAATCAAATTCATACACAAATGAAGTTCCAGCCTAACTGGTTTTGGGCTTGCTGGTTGTAAAAGAGGTCGCGGGTACTAATCCCACCGCGTGCACCTTTTTGATTTATGGTTTTCCTAGTGATTCACATGACATAGTTTATGATACAAGAAATTGAGGTTTGTGGGTACAAAACCTCCTCAAATTTTATTTTATTATTATTATTATTATTATATATATATATATATATTGATTTATCTAAGTCGTTTAAATCGAAATCTCTCAAACTTTAAAAAAAAAAAATGTTTGAATCACAAATTTATGAAATTAACAAATGTTAAATAAATAACTTTATAAAATAAACCAATTTGACCGGGTTAACGTTAAAATGTCTAAATTACCTAAAAATCTAACCGATTTCGCATAAGAACTAATTTGTTTATACTAACATTAAATTTAAACAAAAACACAGATTTCTGAATCGCCAGAAAATTTGATTACGGCCGTATTTAAGTGATTTCTTGTTGATAAATTTGCTACGATTAAGGTACGGATTCTGTTTATTTAAATCATAGTATTTTCTGTTCTGTAATCTGATTCTGTAAATCCGTTTATGTAATTATAAAATTTCATTTCTGTAATATTATGAATTCGTATTAACACGATATGATATCGTGTTTCTCTGTTTCGTTTATCATGCAATAGATCTAGATTTTATTGTACTCATTATTGCATGATCCAAATATGATTGAACTTGGTAGTTTATCTACCCTACTGAACCTACTGAACTTCTGATCTATTACACGAGCATGCCCCTACCTGTAAGGATGACTACAAGCCCTTTATGGCTGCAACCATGATGTGGAACCATCCGTGACGGTTAGTTGAGTTCACGGCGTCTTCATAAGTACTCTGATAGTACATTGTGCATCTACTGAATTATGGGGAGGCGTATGGACTTGTCCTAGGATAATTTTAAACTGTACTTTCTGATTCTGGGGGATAGTGACGTGTATGCCAACACTAACAATCTCATGTGTCTGGTAAGCGAGAGTAGCTACCCGAGAACCTTACACTTTTGTATGTACAGTCGGCTCGTGGTATATTCTGTAATGTTTAAATTATGGCTTAAAATATAACATGTGTTAATGTTTTTGAAAGGTTATATCTTATAAAAGTCAGACCACTGATTGCTGTTCTGATCCTGTTTCTGACCACTATCTGGTTATATTTTCACTTGAATTTTTCTTATTTTTCACCACCTTCTGAATTTCTTTATTACTATTGTTCATCCGTTACTGAGCATTCTTTGGCTCAACCGTATTTGTTTTTGTGGTGTTTATCTTTTTTGTATAGGTAATCAAGAAAACCAGGCGGGGAAACTGAGAAGAGAGTGTTTAAGGAAAATCAAGAACTTATCCAATTGAATAATGTAATAAAAGAATTATAAGATTTTATTTATATTTAGTTTGATTAATTAAGACTTAAATTATGATTGGATATAAATTGTGGATTGTTGCATTAACTCTGACATCTGTATAAGTGACACGTAAGCCCTAATCAGGTTGGGGTGTCGCATAGGTAGATCGTATAACCATTGACTTTATCTGTTATCCTTTTTATTTCTTTCATTCCAAGTTGTTGATTAGTTTAATTGGGTTGATTCCTTGAATCCTTGTGATGTATTGGAATTATTGAAATTGACCAAGTAAAACTTTCTTAGAGCCCTTAGATAATCTTAGCTTGGAGAGACTCACTATGCAATCCATTCTACCACCCGATAAGTTTTAAATGACCTTAGGTTTGCTCTATAGTCTAAGTGAGATTGATCATGTAATCTGGTATTCTTTAATGATTCCTGAGTTAGTTGTTGGTAAAACCCATGATCGACAGGTGATTATATGTGTATGTAGAAAAATGAAAGTCACAGACAAATGTTTAATATTTTGACTCACGTAGTGTGTTTGTTATTAACATTATGGGCTATTTATAGCCATACAATGACACTTATGTTGGCAGTTAATTAACTAACTTAACTGGCATCTAATCCACTGGTTTTATTAACTAACATTTGACCCGCTGCTAGACCTATACGTACATAACATATATACATACATATGTGACATTAATCCTTAACCAAATTAACCTAAATAACATAACATTTTTATTCCAACAATCACCCCCTAAACGTGATGTTGGTCTTGATGATCTTCATTCTTTATTTATTGGTTGGTCTTATTATGGTTGCCAATGTTGATAGCTTGAACAATCCTTTTCTTGTAAGGGAGATCTTCATTTTTGAAATAACTCTTGACTTGCTTTTAACACTTGATTCTCCTTCATTGTAATAGTAGATTCACTTTGTCTTTTCTTCATGTTGTAGTGCCAATATCTTGACATGACCTTTTTATTGTTAATTTGAATCACTCATTCAATAACCATTCTAGGTCCTTTCACACATTACTTTTGTTTCACGTTAATCATTATGGGTTCTTCTCGAATTTTATTTGTTTCACACAACTTCTATGTAGATTTCTTCACACCATTTTGCTTCTCACAAACTTTTGCACTTATTGGTTTGTTTCTCACAAATGACTTTCACGTTTGTCTTTCACAGTTTGGCGTTCATAGTTTTGATTGTTTCACACAACTACCTTTAACGGTTCTTTATTTTGTTTCACAAAAATGACTTTCACAATATAACCAACTTTCACAGTTTCTTCACATGGATCATGTCACATGATCAATTTTCTATCATTTCTTCCCCGACTTGACTCATCAAAAAGTAAAATTTCATCTTCTTGTGTTTCCATAAATAGAGACTCAACATTCTTATGCTTTTTTTGTGGACATTTATAAGCATAATGTCCAAGTTTATGACATCGATAACATGTGATTTGAGTTTTATCATTTGTATATAATGTGCAATGGCGGATCCAGGAATTTATTTCAGTAGGATCACTATTTTAAGACGTCTCAATTAGATAAAACATGGTAAAAAAAATATCCGGGTCGAATAATTTAAATGCGATAGTAGTTACAAATTTAGAAAAAGAAAACATACCTATAATTGCTCCCTTCGTGGTTTCATCTTTTGAAAACGTTGCATCACATCTTCGACTGAAACTTGTTGTAAGAACCCTCTTTCAATATAAGAAATGCAAGCATCATTTAAGTAGCCATCACTCATCCTATTACGCAAATCTGTCTTCAAATGTTTCATAAATGAAAAACATCGTTCAACACTTGCTGTTGCAACAGGTAAAACTAATGATAACTTTATTAAATGATAAACCAACGGGTAAGTAATATGATTTCTTGTTTCCACCGTACATTTGGCAAGATCACTTACCCCATTCAAGCCAATTCCCATGTTGTTGTGTGTACCATTCCGGATTAAATTTTCTAAATTTGTTTGTGTATAATGTTTGTGGATAAACACTCATTGTTGGTTGACACAAACCTTTAAGCAAATAAGCTCTTCTAATTTCATCCTTTTGACTAGGGTGATAAGATGAAATTGGTTCCCACGGAAGATCATTCAAATCAATTTTTAATCCTTTGTTGCTTGAAGATGATGATTCAACATTTGTTCCAACTCTTTTGAAAAATCTATCAAGACTCATAATACCTAATCAAGTTTCACAAAATACCTAAACAAATCAAAACTAATTTCACAAAATACCTAAAAAAATCAACACTGATTCCACAAAATAACCAAACAAAACAACACTAATTTCACAAAATACCTAAACAAATCAATAGTTCAATTGTTTAATACTAATTTCACAGAATTAGATACCTTTTTTTGGTTCGGTCGCATTCCTCGAGAAGCCGAGCGTCGCAGGGAGAAGCCGCAGCAGAGCCGAGCGCCGGTGGTCGTTGGAGGGAAGGGAGGGGCTGGGGGCGATCGGAACAGGGGCATCGGGCGTAGGGTTTTTTTGGATGGGATTTTCAATTTTGGGATCCTGAAATTTGATATCGAATTGGGGGGGGGGGTATGGGAAACAGAGAAAGCAACGTGGCTTTAAAAAAAATTAACCCCACGAACTTAAAAAAAATGGGAAAAAAAAACCTGAACAAGGATTCGAACTTGTGACCTACGGATGAAATCAGGATTCCCTTACCACTGGACCACTTTCGTTCTTCATAGGTTTTCAATCTTCCGATTGTTTCATCAAATGATATGGTATCTAAATCTGAATATTGCTCTATGGATGCGACAATTTTAAAAACCGTTCAGGAACTGAATTTAATAACTTTCGTACCAAAGTTGCATCATTAAACACATCATCAAGATTGTTAGCCTTTGATGCAAAACTGTTTAATCTTCCCGCAAATCCATCAATAGTTTCATTCTTATTCATTTTCATCACTTCGAACTCTGAACGTAGACTTTGAATTTTTGCCTTTCGAACGATCTATTCCCACGTATCTTGTTTTTAGTGCGTCCCACACTTGTTTTGCCGTCTTGAATTTTGATACTTGTAGAGTTAAATCTTTTGGTATTGATTGAAACAGATATGCAATAGAGGTCTTGTCTTTTTTTAAACCGAGTTATGTTTCAAGAATGACCCGTTTGCTTCAAGAATAATTTTCACCTGAATTGACCAAACTGTATAATTTGAAGAATTTAATATTTTGAACAATTAAAATTTGACAAAGATCCTCCCTCTTTGTACATAATTATTCTACTATCATAACCAGATTTATTACTATTTTCATCTCCCATTAAAATAGATTTTATGATCTTAATTATGAAATTTTAATAAAATGAATTTTATCTATTGATGAGCTAAATTTTTAATAAAGTCGTGTATATTTTGTTTTAAGAAAAACTATGTCCACGTCCACCGTAATCTATCTATTACAATAAATATAAGTTTTCTACTGCCACATGTCAATTTCTGGTTAAATCAACTTGTGAATTTCTCGCCTCTCTCTTCAATTAATGTCTTCCTCTTATTAAATAATAGAAAATGAATAATTATGCTTAAATTAATAAAATTTTCTACCTATAAATAAATAAAAACTAAAGTTAAAATATAAAAATATCAATAGTAAAAAAAATATACGAAAGTAAAATAATAATAAAATATAAAATTAGAAACTTAAAAACTTAAATTTATTCAATTTATATAATAGAAGAAAATAATTAACATAACAAATCATATATATATATATCAAACCCATAGGTTTTAACCTAGTAAAATTATATATTAAAAAAATTCCTTTGCCTTTTCTTTCTTACCCCATGTTAGGTTTTAAAAAAAAAACTTGCCGATCAAAAAATTCCAAAACAACACCGTGCTCCTTCGATTCCCTCTATCATATGACTTTCGCCTCCAATTCATGGCTATCTCGATTTGGTTGTGAATCCTTTGCCGACTAAGAGATCTTTCTTAAACCTTCGTCCTTCAAGGTTAGTATTTTGATTTGGCAAATTGGATTTAAATAATCCAAACTTTGACCCATTGGCCGCTGCCGGTCCCAACTATGAAAATCCCCAATAACGGTCCGAACTTTCGACATATTTTCCCGTGGCGGACCGCCGTCAAATAAACCCTAACGTCGTTAACTTTTTTTCGAGTTTCGAACGGATTTTTGAGGGCTTTTGTTCAGATGGAGAATACGAGTCGAATGATGTATAACTTACCTCGAAATGTTGCTTCAAATTTCCCAATTTTGGTGTTTAAACTTTCAATTCGTCAAAGAAATCATCAAATTGAGAAATTTGGAGCAACGTTTCGAGGTAAGTTATACGCCATTCGACTCGTATTCTCTAACTGAACAAAAGCCCTCAAAAATCAGTTCGAAATTCGAAAAAAAGTTAACGCCGTTAGGGTATATTTGACGGCGGTCCGCCACGGGAAAATATGTCGAAAGTTCGGACCGTTATTGGAGATTTTCATAGTTGGGACCGACAGCGGCCAATGAGTCAAAGTTTGGATTATTAAAAGCCAATTTGCCTTTTGATTTTAGTCAATTTTGATTGCTTCGTTAATCAACGGTCCTTCCTTGATGTCTGGTTCTAAATCGCCTTTTGTTATTAGTTAGTTGATTCCACGGTCCTTTGGGAATGGATTTTGAATCGTTTATTGCTTTCTTTGAATCTGGATATCTTGATTTTTCCGGCAGGCCTTCGCCGAGATGTTCTTGGAATTGCTTTTGTGTTTTTGATTTGAATATCGGACAGTCCTTCGCCGGTGATCTTTAATTTATAATCCTTCGGTCCTTTTGGGATTACACTTGAAACTTGTTGTGATGATTCTCGCAATCCTTCACGGAATTCTCAATCGATTTACTCAGTTCCCAATCGATTCTCTCGATCTTGTTCTTCACAGGCCTTTTGATTATATGGCTCTGATGCCAATTGTTAAAACCCACGATCGACAAGTGGTTGTATGTGTATGTAGAAAAACAAAAGTCACAGACAAATGTTTAATATTTTAACTTCACGTAGTGTGTTTGTTCTTTACATTATGAGGCTGTTTATAGCTATACAATGACACTTATGTTGGCAGTTATTAACTAACTTAACTGCCATCTAATCCATGGGTTTTATTAACTAACATTTGACCCGCTTCTAAACATATATGAACATAACATATATACATACATATGTGACATTAGAGGACGGTTATAATACAAAGGATTTTAACGTGAGAAGCGTAAGAAGCCATAGGAATTTGACATGTGTCATGAATTGGTAAGGGGTATTATCGTCCACCATATAAAATTCCAGACCGTGATTCATAGAATTCCATAAAATTCCAAACTGTAATTTAACACATTTAGTCAATGACCAACTGCATAATTACGGACCATATAATCACGTACCACGTTGGCACGTTATATGAAAATTACAGACCGTCATTTATCTTTCATATCAAAGGAACAACTGCATAATTACGTACCAATAATCACGTACCAAGCATTAAAATCACATACCACTTAAAAAAAATCGAAAAAAACTATAACAATACTATACTCAAATTAAAGATAATAAAATTCTCTATTTTATGGTGTAATTTTTTTAAAAAATTAATTAAGCGTTTAAAAGTTATTCGTTTTTAAAAAAATGGTGGAACTTGATTAAAAAAAAAAAGTAAACAAATATACGCAATTTCTTTTTTGCCCTTTCAGCTTTAATTCACGCAAGTCTTAAATAAAATGTGGGGACCTCTAGATCTTAACCATTTTTTTATTTGATCAAGGGCCCGGATTCCTTCCTACCCTTCTCACGTTAATAACCCTTTGTATTTGATCCAGCTCCTGTGACATTAATCCCTAACCAAATTAACCTAAATAACATAACGTTTATATTCCAACAGTTGTATATTTAGATCCGGTATCAACCTTTAATTTACTCGCAAAAACTCTTTAGTTACCCTGGAGATTTCTAGTTTGGTAATTACCTTTTCTTTTATCTAATTTCTGCAGAACATCACGCAGGTTACATGTTTCATTCCTCTTCCTCTTATAGTGACATATTTAGTGATAATGTATCCTATATAGTAAAAATGCATATATTATCAATACAACAAACTTATCTTTTAATGATTTCACCTCTAGCTCCTTAAAGTAATGCTTAAATACACGTTGGCATGTTATCAACAACAAACATAAATCAGATGAATTTTATGTCTTGGGTGAACATAGCATTAAATTTTTTAGCTAAGTGAAATATTTTCTTGGGGATGTGTCACAAGGGCGGCATAGTTTTAAAATAAGTTGTATGATTATGAGTATACATATATCTTGTAAATTAACAGATTTCCAAAATCTTTTAATTATGCATAATTTAGATTAACAATAAGAACAACTTACTTTAACAAATCTCTAAACAAAGTAAGAGATTAATGTTTAATTAAGATTAACAATGTGAATACCATACAAGAGAAACTGAGATAACATTAGGAAATTAAGATTTCCTTTGATGAAAACGAACAACAAATGACTACATCAAACATATTTACCGAAAAAACTTACATACGTAAGAAGATATCAAACTTTAGATGATGATTTTGTTTAATGAAGATGAAAAAAAAATCACGAAATCATTAACTTAACGTTAGCTTCGTCAGATTTGTCTTTGAATGTCCACCGCTTGTCTTCTTCATCATATTTCGTCATTGTTGTTGGTGATACAGGTTAGGGTTTTACGTTGTGTGATGGAAGTAGGATTCAATGAAATGATTAAATCTAAATGCCTATTAAGGTTTATGATATTCGTAAATATTGGTTACAAAATGTTGTAACCATAATTATATTATTGTAGGATATGACATAATGAAGAGACAATGGTTATAAACATTTTTTCTTAAACAAAAGAAAACTAACATTTTGATTCATTAAGGAGAGGAATGTTTTGATCTGATGACCCTGCTTCATCTGCAACAACCAAATTTTCCTCAATCACCTCCACTAGTTGCTTGTTCTTCTCTTTAGCCTGCCCCCACATCACAAAATAAAATCCAGCAGCGATCATCGCGGTTCCAATGGCACTACATGAACAAATTCACTGAAGAGTCAACTTTCAAGAGCAATCACTAGTCGAATCCGCCGGTCTCTTCTAAAAATTACCTCCGAAGATTCAACTCAAAGGTTAAGAATTTACCTTCCTAAATGAAGTGAATCACCAAGAAATGTGACACCCAAAATCACTCCAATTACAATTGATAGAGGTGAGAACATGGCCACAAAAACTGGACCTTTTTTTTTCAAGCACCAAGTCTCAACATTACTGTGAAACGCAGTGGAATAAAGCGCCTGTAAATAGAACCAATAAGTCAATCTACCAACTTAAAAAACTTAGAAAATCTACCAACACCAACAAGCCATGTTGGACTTAATACCTCAATTATGATCAAGTTTAGTAATAGGACTAAACGGGTCAAAACTTTTTATGTTAAATATGATATGTTTAGTTTATTGGGCTTTTTAACATTAGACTACCAAAGCCCAAAATTGTGTCTGTGTTTATGTCGTGAAAGCCTTCAGGGGCATTATGTTTAATTGGTCAAAAACAGTTGGATAACTGTCTATGGCAGTTACTCTCTGAACAATAGTATATATGTGTGTTATTGAGTCTGTAAATTCAATCCAACGATTACGTATGAAATCAGATTCAAATGTGTGTATTTTGTGTTCTTTGTTTGTGTCATTATTTTCAACAATGAATAAATCACATGCACTAGATTGGTGTGTAAGTGCACGTAGTGGTAAGTGCTCAAGGCTTGAGTCAGTTTAGCAAACGTCTAAGGTTTAAATCTAACTTTCACTAGTTTTTTTTTTTACCTTTAAACCTCTTTAAGAATTGAAGACCACTGGTTAGCATAGAATCATTTGAGTTTTATGCTAGCAAGTTCTCACGGTTACATAAAAAATTGTTAGACATTCGGCTTACCCCTAAAACAACAGCAATCATCCCAACTCCAGGTTGCAGCACCCAAGCACTTGGACTAGGTTCTAGGAAAGGAGATAGAGCTATGCATTGAATTGTCCCAAAGAGGCAATAGAAAAATACCATCGTGTTTTGATCAGGGTATTCCATAGCTGTTGCTGACTGGATATGAAGAACTATGACATTAATAGTTGAAAATTATTACATGTTATCAAGGAAGATCGACCGCTTAATCTTACTTGTAAAACTATCCATATGGAACGAAAAGTTGTAGCGATGAAGATAATAACACCTCCTAACACCCAACTCAATGGTTGTGACAACACAAACGGATCATTTACAGGAGAGGGGATGGTCGCAAAAAGTTTTGGGCCTTGATATAATGTGAACACCATTGCTCCGGTTGTTGCTATTATTGCACCCAATAACTTTGCTACACTTGTTAAACTTCTTGTGTGTAGTTTCTCCATCCTAATTAATAAAGATTTTGAAAGTAATTGTTATGCAGCATATGATTATTATTATTGTTATATGACATTAACCTATGATCATATTACTGTTATTTAATTATTTTACATAAACTGTATGTATTAATGATATATTGACTCCATGATACCTGAAAATGAGAGCAAACAAGAATGTGTTTCCAGGAATCAAGTTTGTGATAGCACTAGCCAGGGTTGGGGAGCTGTAGTTTACACCAACATACACTAGTACCTGGAAAAGACAAAGCCTGCAAACAATATTCCAGGATACATCAGCCCTTTTTAATAATTTTTTTTACGCAAATTTGTTTTAACAGGACTTGAACTCTTGACCTTAAAAAAAAAGTAGCAAATTAACGTATTCCTATTCCAATGAAAATCGCTAGTTGCTTTTCATTTTAGGATTCTCATGTATATGTTTATATAAACTAAGGGCCCGTTTGGTTGTGTCTGAACCATTATGTGCTGAATGGTTAAGATGTCTGAATGGTTAAGAGGATCTGAACTATTAAGCGCTGAACAAATTAAGACCGTTTGTTTGCACAACCCGATCGGCTCCAGACTTCGCCGCCTCCGTCCAATCTCGCCGCCGCTTCCGTAGCATCCGGCCGCCGCCTCCGTCGCAATCCGTCGCCGCCCGTTGCCGCCATCCCCTATGATGCGAAGGTAAGCAATCGCTTAACCTTTTGCAGCACCCCCGTTCCACCGTCCCTTCGCCACCACCACTGAGCAACATGTTCGTCGTCTTCGACCATCACCATCGAGCAACCCGTCGATTCCCTGTGGTGCAAAGGTAAGCAAAGCCGCTCGGTCGTTCGAACCCTAAAACCACAACCCTAGTCTGCTTACAGTTGTGGTTCGACGGTTGAGCAGCGGTGGTGGTTCGGTGGTCGTTGGTCGTGGTTCGGTGGGGAGCACTGGCCGTTGGTTGCCCTGTTGGAGGCGAGGGTGGAGTTTATTCGATCGCAGGAGAGTTTGGGACATGTGCTGAACCATTCAGACTTCATTTTCTGCTTAACCATTCAGAGCCAAGATGAACCATTCAGAGGTGAAAAAAAATTGAAACAAACACACTTGTGTCTGACCGGTTCAGACCTTACCTCTTAATGGAATCATTAAGAGGTAAACAAACACCCCCTAACTAACTTAGAAACTCGAGTTTTATACAAGTTGAATAATAAATAAATGTAACTCACAAGTCTTAATATATTTTATTTGAATCGATTAATTATCAAACCAAAAGTAATAGAAATAGTAGAATAGATTAAGAAAGTGCAATTATTAAGATATGCCAATTTAGGAAGATAAAATTTACCCAAAAATTTAGCGCATGAAACAGGGGTACCCATGGCTTTCCGAATGGAAGGTCATGGGTTCAAATCCCTCTCAACACGAAATATAAGTCCTTAAAAGGTTAGGGGATTTTCCGGTGCGGTCTCAACAGAGGTCATGGTAACCATATCTTTGTGACATGGCCTGAAAATCAGGGGTTCACACGTTGAGATCAAATGTTGTTCAAAATTTTTTTTATTGAAATAGGATAATGAACTAGACATGTGACTTACCCAAGAAGGCCAAGAACGAAGAATCTGAGCAGAATATGGAAACCGAGAGGAGGGCGTTCAACATGTCTGTAAAAGGTATTAATTGGTTGATACGTATCTACATATCACAGTTACGTATTTATAAGTTACATACGTAACTTCGTGAGTTACATATACTTAGGTTCGTAATTTACATATCTTTATTAAAAATAAAATTTAACATTTCTAACTTTAAAATAAATAATTATGTAAAAAAAATAAAAATTGATTGGTTAGTAAGAGTATCTTAATTTTCTCTAAAATAAGCAGTTTTCTTTTTAACCCTACATATATATATATATATATGTATATATAGACACATCATAGAGGGATGGATAGATTGCAAACCTGAACATACGAAAGACGAAAATGGGAAAAAGAATGAATGTTCCAAGAGAGTTATGGTAAACAACATAGGCGATACTACCCAAACCATGATTCATAGCTGCTTTGACAAGAGTGAGCAAGCTCATATCCAAGCATGTTAAGATAAACATAGCTACAAAGGGCACCACATCATCCACCCATGACCACCTTACATCTCCCATCTTCTCTACCTTCTAATACCAATCACAACTCTACTTTATAATATATATTTGCATACTATACGCACGGATAATAATAAATATAAATAATATTCATAATAAACAATGGGTAATGGATCTCACAACTCTTATGATGTAAACATCCCACTTGTCTAAATTGTAATATTTTTTTTTAGCATTATACATTAAAATAATAATAATACATATTATAAATATAGCATTGCATTTAAGGTCTTAAACATCAACTCAACTACACCTACTACACCCACAGCAAACCGAGGAATTCTTTAAAAGAATTTCCGATCTGTCTCACCTGCCACACACGACGCTATGTGTTATCATCAAGCCCTCATCACTTCACGTAGACGTCACTTAGGCGTCACATAATCAACCAACATCATCACCCCTCATCACTCCACGTCATCACCACATGTGTTATTATCATCCCCTCATCAAGCCCCATCACCCTTTTTTTCCCCTTTTTCTTCCTCTTCACGCCGTGAGGGTTGTCACGAGTTTGCTCCTCACGCCCCACTCACACATGATAACAAATAGCCTAAAAATAATTTAATTCGGGTCACGTCTCAAATTCATAATCCAATATTTCATCTAATTACACGGGTCATATAGGTTTTCTAAGGAAGTATAAGAAGGTGTTTTACGGCCCGTACATACCTATACGTCTCATGTTAGTCCCCTAATTTCTCTCATGCTCTGATCTTACCTACCATGTACGGCTATATATACCTCTACGACAGATGCATGAGTCTTATTAGGCGTCACATAATCAACCAACATCATCACCCCTCATCACTCCACGTCATCACCACATGTGTTATTATCATCCCCTCATCAAGCCCCATCACCTTTTTTTCCCCTTTTTCTTCCTCTTCACGCCGTGAGGGTTGTCACGAGTTTGCTCCTCACGCCCCACTCACACATGATAACAAATAGCCTAAAAATAATTTAATTCGGGTCACGTCTCAAATTCATAATCCAATATTTCATCTAATTACACGGGTCATATAGGTTTTCTAAGGAAGTATAAGAAGGTGTTTTACGGCCCGTACATACCTATACGTCTCATGTTAGTCCCCTAATTTCTCTCATGCTCTGATCTTACCTACCATGTACGGCTATATATACCTCTACGACAGATGCATGAGTCTTATTAGGCGTCACATAATCAACCAACATCATCACCCCTCATCACTCCACGTCATCACCACATGTGTTATTATCATCCCCTCATCAAGCCTCATCACCCTTTTTTTCCCCTTTTTCTTCCTCTTCACGCCGTGAGGGTTGTCACGAGTTTGCTCCTCACGCCCCACTCACACATGATAACAAATAGCCTAAAAATAATTTAATTCGGGTCACGTCTCAAATTCATAATCCAATATTTCATCTAATTACACGGGTCATATAGGTTTTCTAAGGAAGTATAAGAAGGTGTTTTACGGCCCGTACATACCTATACGTCTCATGTTAGTCCCCTAATTTCTCTCATGCTCTGATCTTACCTACCATGTACGGCTATATATACCTCTACGACAGATGCATGAGTCTTATTGGGCGTGTTGTATTACACAAGATGTATTGAGGTGTAAGAATAACACGACCTAATTAATATCCTAATGATTTAACTGTATTTCTATACATTTTTAATGAATACGTTATTATCGGCTAAAGTTTAGTTATTAATATAAATAATCTACAAATCCTTTGACGGGTCAGTTTGACTATTAAAAGTCAAATACAATGATAAATTCGAAATTTGTGAAGCACGACTTGCAAACAAAAACAGGCCCTACGAAATTAAAATAAAAAAGGGTTAATACCAATATAATCAAGTTTGACCATCTTTTTACTAAAATAATCATTGAAATTTAGCCTCTCTTTTCAGCTTTAAACACCCCTTTATACGTATTTTTTCTGTACTTTTGTGTTCCAAGAATAAACATATGGGTCCACATGTTAGCGGCTTTGTCAGGGTCTAAATGAGTGTCTTAAACCCCTTTTCTACCGGCGTTTTAAGAGGTCTTTAGACGCTCATTCTGACGTCTTTTTGGAGTCTTTAGACTCCAAAGCGGTCCACGCGATGGTGCCTGGTGGTAAGGGAGTGAAAATCTATAATGAAGGTCTAGGGTTCAAAGCCTGGCACCACCCATTTTCCCTGGGTTACACGATTTATCTCCCTCATACTGGTCGTGAGACCGGTCAGTGAGGGCGCCTAATGGTGGAGTTCACCTTTTTTTTAGACCCCAAAGCAACGTCTTTAAACGCTGGTTCTGGATGGATGTGACCTTTACTGATTTAACAACTTAAAGACGTCAGAATTGGCGTTTAAATTAGGCGTCTTAAGACGCCGGTAGAAAAGTAGTTGTAAAAACACTCATTTAGACCCGACAAAGACGCCAACTTGTTGGCCCATACGTTTCTTCTTGGGGCACGAAAGTACAAATAATGGACGTCTTAAGCGGTGTCTAAAGCTGAACTGGGAGGCTAAATTTTAGTTATTATTTTGGTAAAAAAAATGGTCAAACTTGATTATTTTGATAATTTTCCAAAAGAATAAAAATGCTAAATTGGCTTGCAGTTTCAGGGAACTATTTCATTAACTTTTTGTCTTCGTAACATTGAACTTGAACATTAGTATAGCAATTTGCTCAAGGTTTCTACTTGTGCATGATGTGCTCAATAATTTCACCCCATTTCTTCACCTACACAAACAAAGAGATTACTAAATTAAACCAACTTTTATGCTTATTTATTCAACCAAGCTCTTGTTATAATGACATGTTAGTAGGGGTGTTGTTTGGGTTTCGTGTTCCTCGGGTCGGGTTGTTCGAGTTTTTTGATATTGAAATAAACCCGATTACCGAACCATTTAAGTTATTTGTATTCGGTATTCAGGTTTTGGCAATCGGGTTCTTCGAGCTGGTATTAATAGGTATTCGGGTTATACTAAACCATTTAAGTCAGTATTCGGGTTCTTCGAGTTGGTATTAATCGGTATTCGGGTTATACTAAATTCACTTAAAGATCAACCTAAAATTAACACAAAAAACACTTGAAATGTTATACAATATACACATACACATAATATAAAATAAATATTTGTATGACGTTAACGTATACACATATAACATATGCATAATGAATGCATATATATATATACTTACACATAGCATATATACAAGCCGAAAGATGAAAACTGTCACACCCCGAGCCGGCGGGGTAGGATCGGGTTTTCCCGACGGACGGAAGGTTCCCGGGGCGCGATATCGTGTGAGATAATCGAAAGTGATCAGATTGTTTACATCGCGCATGATTGTTTACTCGTACGAACACAGCGATAACTATACTTTTCAATATTGTTCTCTAGTTATCGGATATCATTCAGAACGTTAAACTTTCAGATTTATTCGTACAGATCGTCACCTATACGAATAATCCGTCGGTTTAGCATTCACGTAACGACATCCGTGTTGTTTTGTTCTGCAAAGCCTCACATACGTTTATACATAATAAGATCCTAACACCTAATCACATGATGGTTCTGTGATGCCAGATAATTATCTCACAGATGAACCATAGTTCTGAACTTGTTTTTCTAAATTGAATCTGAATCTGTTCGTTAATGACATGAAATTACAATGAAACATAAAATGAATATGATAAACAATGAAACACATATAGTTCGTACCTGGTTACTGTTCGTTTTACTGTAGAGATCACTGTTCCGGTGACGGTTCCGGCACTGATGTTACAGTCTCCCCTTGTTAGAGAAATTTCGTCCCGAAATTTAAGAGTTGTTATCGGGTACAGCTTCCTCTTCAAACAGTTGGGGATACTTTGACTTCATGTGATCTTCGCGTTCCCAAGTAAACTCGGGTCCACGTCTTGAACTCCATCGAACCTTTACAATGGGGATACGGCTTCGCCTCAGTTGTTTAACCTTGCGATCCATAATCTCCAAAGGTTCCTCGATAAAGTGTAACTGTTCATCGACTTGAATTTCTTCAATTGGAATGACGAGAGACTCGTCAGCAAGGCATTTCTTTAGGTTTGAGACGTGAAACACGTCATGCACACCACTGAGTTCATCAGGTAATCTCAGTCTATACGCCACAGGACCAATTCTTTCAATGATCTCGAACGGTCCCACGTATCGTGGTGCTAATTTGCCTTTTGTTCCAAAGCGTACAACGGCTTTCCATGGGGATACCTTCAACATTACACGGTCTCCCACTTGGAATTCCAACGGCTTGCGCCGTTTGTCGGCGTAGCTCTTTTGTCTACTTCTTGTTGCTTGTAGTCTTCTTTGAATCTGAGTTATCTTGTCAGTGGTTTCTTGAATGAGTTCTGGCCCCGTTATGCGATTGTCTCCAACTTCAGTCCAACAGATCGGTGATCGACATTTCCGGCAATAAAGAGCCTCGAATGGTGCACATCCGATACTGCTGTGATAACTATTATTGTAGGAGAACTCGATCAGTGGCAAATGGGAGTCCGAGTTCCCACCGAAGTCCAATACACATGTTCTCAACATGTCCTCTAGGGTTTGAATAGTACGTTCGCTTTGACCATCCGTTTGTGGGTGGTAAGCTGTACTCAGATTTAACTGTGTCCCTAGAGATTTCTGTAAAGATTGCCAGAATCTTGATGTGAATCTGCTGTCTCGATCAGAAATAATAGACAATGGCACACCGTGGCGTACCACTATCTCGTTGATGTATAATCTTGCCAGTTTATCCATGGTGAAGTTCTCACGCATGGGCAAGAAATGAGCAGATTTGGTTAAACGATCAATGATCACCCAAATTGTATCATGACCACTGGAAGTGCGGGGTAGCTTGGTAATGAAATCCATAGCTATTTGTTCCCACTTCCAGAGCGGAATTTCAGGCTGTTCCAGTAAACCAGACGGTCTCTGGTGTTCCGCCTTTACCTTTGCACACGTTAGACATTGACCGACATATTCGGCTATGTCTTTCTTCATTCCAGGCCACCAATAAAATCCACGCAAGTCTTGGTACATTTTATCAGCGCCTGGATGAACAGAGTATTTAGTCTTGTGTGCTTCATCGAAGATAAGTTTTCTCAATTCATCTACCGCAGGAATCCATACTCGATCCTTATAGTAGATGATTCCATCAGGCTTCGTGTCAAACTGTTTCTCCGCTCCGCAATCAAGTTCCTTCTTCAAATTGCCTCGGTCAAGTGCTTCTTGTTGTGCTTGGATAATCTTGTCACTTAAACTGGTCTGCACGGTTATCCCCATTGCTCTAACACGTAGGGGTTTGACCCGTTCTTTCCGGCTCAAGGCATCAGCTACAACGTTCGCCTTTCCCGGATGATACTTAATTACACAATCATAATCATTCAGAAGTTCAACCCAACGGCGTTGTCGCATGTTGAGCTCCTTCTGATCAAAGATGTGTTGCAGACTCTTGTGATCAGTGAATATGGTACACTTGGTGCCACATAAATAATGTCTCCAAATCTTCAGTGCGAAGATTACAGCTTCCAGTTCAAGATCATGAGTAGTGTAGTTCTTCTCATGAACCTTTAACTGTCTTGATGCATAGGCTATAACTTTGTCCCGTTGCATTAACACGCAACCGAGTCCCTGATGGGAAGCATCACAGTACACAACAAAGTCATCACAGCCCTCTGGGAGAGATAGGATTGGAGCATCACATAGTTTCTGTTTCAATGTCTGAAAAGCATCTTCCTGTTTCTGCTCCCAGACAAACGGTTCACTTTTCTGGGTTAACTTAGTGAGTGGTAGAGCTATCTTAGAAAAATTCGAGATGAACCTTCTATAATAACCTGCCAATCCCAGAAAAGACCGTATCTCCTTCGGTGTCTTCGGAGTGTCCCAATTCTTTATCGCCTCGATCTTGGCAGGATCTACATGAATTCCCTCGCTGTTGACTACATGACCCAGAAATTGAACTTCTCTTAGCCAGAATTCACACTTAGAGAATTTAGCATAGAGTTGCTCTTTCTTCAACAGCTCCAAGATCTCTTTAAGGTGTTGCTCATGTTCTGTTTTGGTCTTGGAATAAATCAGTATGTCATCAATAAAGACAATGACAAACTGATCCAAGTACGGCTTGCACACTCGGTTCATGAGGTCCATGAAAACCGCAGGTGCATTTGTCATTCCAAAGGGCATCACCAAAAATTCATAGTGCCCATATCTGGTTCGGAAGGCCGTTTTCGGTATGTCTTCATCTTGAACTCTCAGCTGATGATATCCAGACCGCAGGTCAATCTTTGAGAAATATTGAGCTCCTTGCATTTGGTCAAACAAATCATCAATCCTCGGCAATGGATACCAATTCTTGATGGTTAGTTTGTTCAGCTCTCTGTAATCTATGCACATTCTGAACGATCCGTCTTTCTTCTTCACGAACAAGACCGGAGCTCCCCAAGGTGAGTAGCTCGGCCTGATAAATCCCTTGTCAAGTAACTCCTGTAATTGATTAGACAATTCCTGCATCTCTGAAGGTGCTAACCTGTAGGGAGATTTAGCAACTGGAGTTGCTCCAGGAATTAAGTCAATACGAAACTCTACCGGTCGCACAGGTGGCAAACCTGGCAGATCTTCAGGGAATACTTCAGGATATTCTTTCACTACCGGTACATCTTGAATCTTCTTCTTGTCTTTCTCTTTTTCCACCACATGAGCCAGAAAAGCTATGCACTACTTCTGTAGACACTTACGCGCCTTTATGCAAGAGATGATTTTGACACTTCGTTTTGCTTGATCCCCTTTCACTTCCAATACACGATCACTCGGCAATGGAATTCGAAGCAGCTTTTCAGAGCAGATGACCTCCACTCGATGAGACGAAAGCCAATCCATTCCAACAATGATATCGAAACTACCCAGCTCCATCGGTATCAAATCGATGGTAAATGTATAATCATTTAGTGTCAATGGGCAGTTCCTATAAACTGTGCTAACTTTGATCTGTTTCCCGTTAGCTACTTCTATAATGTAAGGGGAGTCTAACTGTTCCTCTATGGAATCTAGTTGGCATGCAAAGTCGGTAGAGATAAAACTCTGATCCTCACCAGTATCAAATAGAACAGGTGCATAAAAGTCATGTAGGAGAAACGTACTAGTGACCACATTTGGGTCCTGGCGTGCAGCTGGTGCTCCAATGGCAAAGACTCGTCCACGGGGTGCTTGAACTGCTGGTTGTGCCTTCTTCGGGCAGTTCTTCGCAAAGTGGCCTTGTTCACCACAGTTGTAGCATCCACCATGGTTCTGATTAGCTGGTGGAGGGAGAGCCAAAGCAGCATTATTGACTACTTGGTTAGGTGTCACCCGGCAGTACTGGACCCAATGGCCCTTTCTTCCACATCCCGTGCAATGCTTGCAGGGAGTGTTAGCAGCATGATGATACTGACACTTGGCACACAGAGGAAACGTGCCAGTATAAGGTTTGCGGTTGGGGTTCTATGGTGCTGCTGCTACTTGTTGAAGAGGTGTGGCCACCGTGTAGTTCTTGATGGTCTTCTGTTTCTTCTTCTGGTTGTGGTGGGGTTTCTTTGAAGCCTCTGCTTTGTTTTTGCTGGGTTCAGCCTCCTTCTTTAAGACTCCAGAGGCTACCATGAGATCAGTGAGTTTCCCAGACAATCTCACCGCAGATTCAATAGTAGTAGGGTTGGCTGAGACAACCATGCCCTGAATGCAGGCGGGAAGTCCACCCACATATCTGTGTATTCTTTTCTCCAACGTTGGTACCATGTCAGGTACCAAGGCAACTAACTCGTGATAACGAGTAGTGTAACCTATGTGATCAGCTCCCTTCATCACATGGTTGGATAGTTCAACTTCCAACTTCTGTAGCTCATTCTTGGGGCAGAATTCTGTTCGCAACAGTGCCTTAAAGTCTTCCCATGGCATTGCCATAGCTTCCTCTCTTCCTCGGGCATTGATCTGACTATTCCACCAAGTCAGAGCCCGCTTGTTGAATGTTCCAGCTGAATAACGGACCTTGTGGTGTTCAGGGCAGCTACAGAGATCCAAAGTTGTCTCGATCTTCTCAATCCATTGGATTAATCCAACGGCGCCTTCAGAACCACTAAAACTGGGTGGTTTACATCCTACAAAGGACTTGTAGGAGTAATGAGATGAATTTCCAGTATTCCCACTGGCTTCTCCTGATGTGTTGCCAGTGTTGAGGATTTCATTACGAAGACGAAGGAACATCTCCGGTATTGCTTCTTTCATCTGACTTGTCATCTGGCTACTCAGTAACGTCACCAGAGCGATAGTAGTAATATCCAGAGTCGGTGTTGTGCCCGAACCAGATGCTTGGTTCATCAACGGAGGAGGGGGAGGAGGAGGTGGAGGAGGTGGTGGTGGTGAATCATTTGGTGACGGTGTGGAGGAGTGTGGAGCCAAGTCTTGTGGTTGTAGAGGTAACAAGGGAGGTTGTCTTCGCGGCGGCATTCTGATCATAACAAATAAAGTCATCGGTTAGTGTAATGATCAAATACAGAAGACAGTATGCAAATAAGCCTTAAATCCTATGTTCTCTACATGCAGGGTCCCTAGGTTATAGTCTAGGCCAAACCGTTTAAATAAGTGACCTATATTTCTCTATAACCATGGCTCTGATACCAATCTGTCACACCCCGAGCCGACGGGGTAGGATCGGGTTTTCCCCGATGGACGGAAGGTTCCCGGGGCGCGATATCGTGTGAGATAATCGAAAGTGATCAGATTGTTTACATCGCGCATGATTTAATTGAGAAATGCTAAAATAAAATACAATTACAAAGTTAAATTACATCAGTTAAGTTTATAATTTAACAATGTAAATCTACTATAACATCATAAATCTTCAATCTTGTATCTGCACAAGATATACAAAATAACTATGTATGATGTCCAAAAATATGCAGGTCCAAAAGCTAGGTCCTCTATCTTTAACCTAGTCCAAAAGAAACAACTCTTCAGTTGACCTGTTCGTCACCTGAGAAGTCATGCAAAAATAAAGTCAACACATGGTTGGTGAGTTCATATAGTTTTAGTAATTGAAAATGATTTGAAAACCTCCTTTGGTAAAGACCCTAACCTCATTAACTTCAATGTATTATCCATATCAGTATGCTTATATATAGGGCATACCCTTGAGTCGAGCCTACAAGCCCGCCCAGACGCCATCCCACCACATACTAATACGCATAGGACACTGTTGTTAATGATAATTAAGCATTTTTACCCTTAACACAATCCCATGAGTTTCCCCTGTTTGTTGTTCCTGTAGTTACAATTATTTGAAATCCATGTTGACTTCATAAGTTCATCACATAATATGATCAACTACAGTAATTGTATAAACAGTTATAAATGCTTAATTAAATAATAAATAAACATTTAATAAAATCTAAGTCCTAATGATTGGGGCCTTTGGTCAACTCGAGTAGACTAGTCTGTCAATCTAGGTACTTAGTAGTTAGGGAATCTGTAAATATCCTCAAACATACGACCTACAAATCAAACGGTCTAGCTAGGACTTCTTGAAATGTAGGGTTTTATGTTTCGTCTGTTTTGGCGTATGTTATCTCTGATATTTCCCAGGCTTTCCCTTGAAAATGATTTATTGATTCGTCTGATTCTGTTTCAAGATGTACTTAATTCGTTGATCATAGAACACTAGATTCTTTGATCAATTGTACACTTGATTCGTTGTTCAACAAACACTTGATTTGTAGAACATCGAATATTGTCTTTGCAAAGATTGTTTCGTTTGATTCGTTGAAATCCCACACTTGTTTCGTCAAAATGTTTCGTATGATTCGTTGAACTCACCCACTTGATTTGTCAAAATGTTTCGTTTGATTCATTGAAACCACCCATTTGATTCGTCAAAATGTTTCGTTTGATTCCTTGAACTCACACACTTGTTTTGTCAAAATGTTTAGTTTGATTCGTTTGAAATGTTTTGATCTGTTGAAATGTTTAGTTTAACCTGATTATTCACTTAATTTATAAGTAAATCAATTAGTAAACCTGCATAAAACATTCCTAGACATGGTCTAGGATAACATTTATATATATGTAAAACATATAAATTTTAAGGCATTTAAGTAAACAATTTAAATAAACAGTTTACGCATGCTTCTCAGCCCCGCGTTTTAAAACAAAATGTTAGAAAAGGGGCAATGAACTCACCTGTGTTGATGTCTAATGTACTATCACAGAATGCGCACTCTTGTTTGTAAGCTAAGTATCTTCGGTTCCTGAGTTGTTTTATAAGAATTCGAATATAATAAGTACGCGTAATAGTCATTGTGCCTAAGTTCGGGTCTTCTTGTGTGTGCAACTATGTGTCTTAGCACTATGTGTATCTAGAATCTAACCTAACTTACTTACCCTTTTATGATCCCAATTTCCCATCTTTAATTATAATAATAACTTACTTTTACATTTTTAGAAATTTCGGCAGAGTTTCCTTTGTTTTTAATCCAAATCCAGACAATTTATATTGTCTATTTTACAACCAAATCCCAATCAATTATAATAAAATAACTTTCATAACTATATAAACTTTAAACAAAACCAATGACATTTATAAAAATATAACAATTAGCTATTAATTAAAGTTATTCTATTTGAATATTCTCAGTTGTTTAACCATGACATGAATTTGCTATGGGTTGCATGTTGACAACATAAGGTCAAACAACCCATACTTAGTTCTTCTCATTGTATTCCCATTGATCTTACCTTGTCGTTCTTTAGTTCTTTCGAAACCCATGGCCATGTAACAACCCTCTTTAACTTAACATAAGTTATCATGTTTCTTTGTTTTGATCATTGAAATCCCAAGTGTTTCAATCTCATTGACCTCATAAAACCCATGTTTATATGTTTGAAAAGTGTAAGATATCTTTTATATTGAAAATCCTTGGTATTGAATAGTTGGAAATCGGTTAACACTCCAAATGGTCACTTTGAACCTTTATCCGTTTTAACATATTAATCTCATGGTTTTACTTAACAAATTCAAGGGTTATAATACCAATTGGTTGTTAAAACATATGTTTATAGATTGGAAGAGTTTAGAAAGCTTTTGTGTTAAAGAAAACTTAGTATTGGTGGCATTCCAAATCGGTTAACACCAATGGAACCCAACTTAAACAAAAATAACTATATGACCATTCAGCTAGGGTGATTCAGGTTCTTGTGGTCATAACTTGATCATAGGAACTCTAAATCGAGCAAAATAAAGCTTCATGATCAAGTTTCGGATGTTAGCTTTCTATCCATTATTTATAGGCTTTCTAATTCGTCCAAATGAGGGTCCAAACAGCTAATATAAAATCAGTGTTCCATTCAGTACCTTCTGACTTAGGACACTGTTTTGACCCATCTAAAGTCCGAAACAATGAAACTTGTCTTGATGAAAGTTGTTCCTAACATATTGAACTAGTATGCTGGAAAGTTTCGTGAGTTAACTTGAATGTTTACTATGCTAAAAATACAAAGGAACTGGCTGGGCAGAATCTGCCAATACCATCAGTTCGATGAGGCCAAGTTACCCAGCCCCTAGTCCATGGATTCTAATCCCTGTTCAGTTCCAGCCCTTTCCAAACCTTAATCCAACATGTCCCTCAAGTTCCTACACTAGTTTTGTGCACAAACTAAGGGTTTGAAGAGTCAAAAACGACTGCAAAGTGCAGGTCGTTCGAAACAGTAACAACAACAAAAAAATAAGTTCGTTTGTGCTCATTCTTACCTCAAATTCGATGTTCCAGCCACCCAATCTTCAATCTAGGTTGTTCCTTAGCTCCCCAAGTTGATTTAGTGCAGGTCCTAAAGGTTTGAAGGTCGAAAAGTAGCTGCAACGTTCAGTTGGGTCGAAGAAGAAGATGAATAGTGTATGTTTCAGTAAATCAGTGATTTCTCACTCGTTTCTACCTCGTTTTTGGCCATTCAAAGCTCCATTTCTTCTTCTCTTCACGATCTACGCGTTTCTACGGTCGTTTGGACACCAAGAACACCCAATTTGGTGCAGATTTGAGCAAGATCTAAGTGTTTTAGTGAGAGGAAAGGTAGAGAGAGAGAGTTACGGGTTTAGAGAGAGAGAGGATGATTTTTGTGAAGGTTAAATGGTATTCAAGATCTTTTTATGGTTTTTAAACGTTCGGGTATTTCGGGTTCGTTCGGTTTTGCTCGGTTTCTCGCGTACGCGTCGGTTTCGGTTTTTCTAGTAACAAAACTTTACGATCTCTTAAAATAAGGTTTTCTAAATTATTTTAGGTTGTGATTCCTAATAAATTAACTAATTATCTTCTATTTATTTTAAATTTTCAGAAATATTAAATTTACGGTTTACAATCGAATCGTACGGTCGTCGCGCGTATTCATTCGAATCGTCACTAGTACGAACACAGCGATAACTATACTTTTCAATATTGTTCTCTAATTATCGGATATCATTCAGAACGTTAAACTTTCAGATTTATTCGTACAGATCGTCACCTATACGAATAATCCGTCGGTTTAGCATTCACGTAACGACATCCGTGTTGTTTTGTTCTGTAAAGCCTCACATACGTTTATATATAATAAGATCCTAACACCTAATCACATGATGGTTCTGTGATGCCAGATAATTATCTGACAGACGAACCATAGTTCTGAACTTGTTTTTCTAAATTGAATCTGAATCTGTTCGTTAATGACATGAAATTACAAAGAAACATAAAATGAATATGATAAACAATGAAACACATATAGTTCGTACCTGGTTACTGTTCGTTTTACTGTAGAGATCACTGTTCCGGTGACGGTTCCGGCACTGATGTTACAAAAACAAAGATAGCTTATGGACAATGCAAATATATACATGGGAAGAATGCATATATTCATATACATAACATATAAATTTTTAACTTAAGTATTCAAAATAATAAATGTATATAACATATTAATAAATCGATGATATACATAATCAGGTTATTCGGGTTACCAAATCTTTGAGGAAATTAACCATTTAAAATTTTTTTGGTTTAGGTTTATTACTAGATCGAATTAACACTTATTCGGGTTTGGATTGATTTTAATCGGTTTCGGTTAAAATTGATACCCTTGCCTGTTAGAGAGTCAAATCAACCTTCTTTGTTTTGTTCCCGGACCATTGAACATCCTTTTTTTAACAGCTTGGTACGACGACACTTAAGATGGAATTTCAACCTTCCCTTCGGATTGAACATCATCTATTATAAATTTTTTGACAAACACCATTAAGCAATTAACAAAAATAACCTTATAAACAATAAAGATAATCGAGAGAAACAATATTAAATAAGATTCATAATCAATCTATAAGCTAACATACACTATTTGAACAACTAACAAACACAAGATTGATTGAATTTCAAAAGTTAGTACTACAAACAACAAAAGTTATTAAGACCGCCACGCCCTCGGATGAAATATGTGTGTAGGATAATTTCTCATAATACACCGGTTTAATAAAAATACTACAATGTATTTAATACGATGAGTCGATGCATTATGACATACTTCTGACACAATTTAAAGAGTTATGTGTCAAACGACGTTCAAGGTGTCTCGTAAAGTGTAACACATAATAATACTTAGCATAAATGAAATGTTAAATGGGTAACACAAGACTCTAACAAGTCAAATAATATTGCAACATTAGAAGAAGGGATAATCACCAAAATAGCCAAATTACTATTCAATTTTACCAAAATAACCATTGACCAAAAAAAATACCAAAGTAGCCGTTGACCAGTCAAAATATCGCCCAGTCAGCGATATTATCACATAAAATATCGCTGACGTGGATTTAAAAAAAAATAAAAATTATTTACGAATGACATCAGCGATATTATTACATAATATATCACTGGGCGATATTATCTCTAATAATATAGCTGACTGGGCGATATTTTTACTCATTAGAGATATTTTTTACACGTCAGCGATATTATCTCTAAAAATATCGATGACTGGGCGAATTTTTTACACGTCAGCGATATTATCTCTAAAAATATCGCTGACTGAGCGAATGTTTTACACGTCAGCGATATTATCTCTAAAAATATCTCCGTCAGCGATATTTTGCCAAATGGCACTTCCTGATTGGTTGAAAATCATGAAAAACTTGAAAATTGTTGGCTAAAATGCCACTTTGACTCAAAGTGGCTATTTTGGTGATTTACCCTTAGAAGAAACATGCCTAACATGACATCAATCATAAGTCCTCAAGTATAGTCACTATCATAAGTTGATAACAGGTTTTGTCACTTCAAACCTCGATAAAACTTATTTATACTGTCAACTTGTTTTAACGTAATAACTTTGAAGATTATTTATGTCAATGAATTCATGTCTCGCTAAAGAATCCATGAAAAGTTTTGAACGATTTGTTCAAATCAAGTTTTGCAGTGACTTTTGTTCGAAGAAGAAAGAAAGAATTTTTTTGGTGATTTAATAAAAATATGTTTTCTTGCAACTACTGTTCTGACTTTAAAAAGGAATAAAAAAATCATCTTTCTTCTTTTTTTAATAACAATGAATTAAAAGTGTCTCGAGCCTTTCCTCCCTAGCATTTTTATGCAATATATGTACCTAGCCTCCTAAGAATACCCCTGGTCTCCTACTTATTAGGAGGAAACCTAGCTCTTACACTATGTCTATAGAGAAAACCTGCTACACATCTAGTAGCATATTGCTTACAAAGAGACTCGTACCAAAGGCCTTTCATAAGAGAAGTCAATGGAGTACCGTTAGGCTAGAAACAGTAAAACACCCTTCATAAAAATCAAATTCACATGCCATTGAGTCTTGGTATGGAGAAAGGAAATTTTCCCACTAACAAAAGAAAAGTCTTTATTTTTGTTTTATTACATAAAAATCAAATTGGCGGTTAAATTTGATTTAAAAAACCAATCATATTACAAATAAATATGATAATAAGCCAATTTTTATTTAAGTGTGTGAACTTGTTAACGTACGTATTACTCAATAGCATCTTGTAGATTATTGTGTGATATATTCACAAAAGCAGAAATAGAAAAGAAGGGATCAGCCCTTCGTAAAACAGTGTCGCTTAGAAATAAATCAGTGAACTTGATGTTGTTCATCAATTCACCAAGGGTGAATATAATATAACCATAATAAAAAAATAACGATAATCGATCATAATCGATTTTAACTGAAACCGACTTTAACCGATGGTTATGGTTAAGCTAAGCCATTAACCGACACATTCGGTTATGGTTATGGTTATGGCTAAGTCAAGTCATTAACCGACTTTAATCGAATCAAACCGATTATTGTATATTTTGTTTTTTTTTTAAATATTTCTAGGTGTACGTGTGTGTTTTTTTTAAAGGAGTTATAATGTAAAGTTTACTATAGAAAGTGAGTTATAACTTTTTATTTGATAAAAATATTATAAGTTACATGTGAGACTAAATATATCAAGAGACGCATTAGTGTTCACATGGTTTACTTTTTGTTTACTCATCTCAGTCACTCCAAAGTCATACGAGTTTCACTTAGATCTTCATCATCAATATGTCTCTAATTCACAAACTTATTTATAAGTCTTTCTTAAATTTTCAACAATTTCATTATTCACCGAATTTAATAGATTCCAAACCATAACCAGTGGTTAACCGATCAATTGGCTTTGGTTACGAATATGTATTTAGAATTAACCGAAGTAACGGTTTTGGTTATATAAAAGGTAAAAAACGCACAGAATCGCACAATGCACACCCAAGATCATCCGCACTAGACTAAGGTGGTGTTTGCTTTTTAAAAGGTAAAATGTCTGCAATCTGCAAACATCTCTGCTAACATCTGTAGAAAAAGAGGTGGATCAAATCTTTACATCCTACAAGATGAAAATTTTTTGTTTTTTTAACGTCTGTTAACAGTGAAAATAAACAAGTGGTGGTGTATGGACGATGGTGCTGGTGGTGGTGGTGGGTGATGGGTGATGGGGTGGCCAAAGATTGAGAGGCCCCGAATCCCGGGAGTCCCCTCTGTTGGAAATACACCAAATCCACAGAACTTAAACCATAATTTCATTACCATAGCAGCGGAATGTAGTGTGTCAACATAGTATATTACACAGATCTAAACAAACTTTTACACATAACCCGCTTTTCTATAGTTCTATATACAGCCTGTTTATGCCAGGGTAGTCTTTAATGTATGCCTCGAGCCTTCCTGCTATTTCTTTTCAATACCATTCAACCTGACATGCATGCTAAAACAAGTCAGCTTTCGCTGGTGAGTTCTAAGTTAACTTTTCACAAAAGTACATTATTTAAAATACATAAAACCTCAACATTCACTGTTGACCTAAGTCAACAGTCTCAAAACTTTATATAACATAACATAATTCACAGGTATAACATACCTGTCATCATAACATCTATCATACTATACATAAAACATTAGCCTCAACTGTTGACCTGAAGTCAACAGGCTTGTGCAGCACAAGACACCTCAACTGACGACCCGAAGTCGACAGGCTTGTATAAATACAAGACACCTCAACTGACAACCCGAAGTTGACAGGCTCATACATGTATAAGACTTCCTCAACTGGCGACACATAGTCGACAGGCCTGTTCTTTTACAGGACTTTCTCAACCTTCAACCGAAGTTGACGGCTCATACCGGTACAAGACTTCGTTACATACTTCATTCATACATAACATGGTTTAAATAATTTAAACCATCATAATCGTAAACATTTCCTAGCACCGCAGTGCTCCAGTTTTGCCCAACCGCAGCCGGGATTTCAAAACCACATTTCCTTCTCAATCACATTGAGACTTCAAACATTCTTTATTCTCTCAACCGCAGTTGAGACCTTAAAACATTCTTTATACTTAAGCTGAGACTTTTAAAATCGTTCATTTCTCAACCGTAGTTGAGGCGTAAAACATTCATGACAACTCAGCTGAGACTCTTAATATCATTTACTTCTCAACCGTAGTTGAGACTTAAAACATTCTTTATTTCAAAACATTCTTTTCATAAAAACGCTCTTTATCTGAAAACATTCTTTTACCTGATCATAATCAGGTTAGCATCATCGTCATACGATAATTTTAAAACACGAAACATTATTTACTTTAACATACTATTTTATCTGACCGTAGTCAGATGAAGTAAGCATTTACATATACTAACTTTATAACATGCATATCAGCCCAAAATGTCAAAACATTTAAAATAGGGCTACAAAGAACTCACTTGATGTATTACTGTAGCAAGATCCCTCGTACACTGGTACTAACAGTATAACTCTGCATTAGTTTGCGTTTAATCAGCTATCTATACTTTAACTTACAGATTAAATCTTTCTGAACGTTCAATGTCAAAGACATCGCCTTGATAGTCATCAAACCCATATTAGGTTGATAACACACTTAATTAGCTAGAATAAATCTTAGATTAATCAAATAGTTAATGTTGTTGATTGAACTGTTATAACAGGTTTCTAGACAGATTAATGGCTTAGAAATGACCAATCCTTGTTATTGATTACCCAGATATCATGAAATATCACAACATAACATTAGAATAGGTGTAACAACCATATTTAACATACTAATCTGCCTGTTATCACAAACATCAGATAACCATTCCAATGAGTATGTTAATGGTTGTGATTAGTTTGAAACACTTGGATTTCTCTTCGCATGTCAAGGATTAATCAAACTAATCATCTACCTTGTCATAATCAAATGGTTTAAACCATTATAACCATTGTTATGATTTCATGCAAACTGGGCATTACAACGGCTCAAAACAAGGATTTACCCGTTAACAATTCGAGTTTGTCATTTAAAATCAATCCTAGCCATCATCTAGGCAATAATCAACAACCCTAACTATATCATTACGTTCAGAAACAAGATTTAATTAATCATTATCAATCTAGAAGGTTAAAATGAACCGTTACCTTTCCAAACGAAGTTTTGTGCGTAACAAGACGATCAGGACTTGCTTTAACGATCCTTGTTGCTATCCACTTGATCCAGAGGCTTCAAAATGGAAGATTGGATGGCTAGAAGATGATTTTTCGTGATGGTGGTTGCTGATCGTCGAACAAGAGATAAGAATGGAGATTGTGGATAAAATTTTGACTTTTGTAGGCCAATTTGCGATCTGCCGACGTCTCGCGTACCGCGAAGAGAAGCCCCCCGGAGTTCTTCGCGTACCGCGAAGAAATCCGGAAGACTCAGACACGTTACGTTCTTCGCGTACCGCGAAGGATTCTTCGACCTATCCATAGCGTACCGCGAAGACCCCACAAGTCCAATACTTCGAAATTTTCTTCGTTTTTCGCTTCCGAACAATCCATAACTTCGTTTCGTGCACGGTTTTCACCCGCATTCACCATTTCTCGCATACTATCATCCTGTAATAATTTCGTTTGTCAAATCCACATTGATTTCAAGCACATTCAAATGTGCTCAATTTTTCGGCTGTTACAAATCTACCCTCCTTACAATAGGTTTCGTCCTCGAAACCTGTTACGTTTCAAACAAATGTGGGTAGAGTCGTTTCATCTCATCTTCAGCCTCCCATGTAGCCTCTGATCCTTTTCGGTGTCTCCATTGAACCTTAACTTGCCTAATCACCTTGTTACGTAACTGTTTCTCTTTCGTATCAACAATTGCAACTGGTTCTTCTATGTAGCTCAACCTTTCATCCACTTCAATATCATTTAAAGGCACATATGCTACATTATCTGCTAAGCATTTTCTCAGATGTGAAACGTGAAATGTCGGATGAATTCCACTCAGTTCATCTGGCAGATCTAATCGGTAGGCTACTTTACCGACTTGTGCTATTATTCGAAAAGGTCCAATAAATCTCGGACTCAGCTTTCCTCTTTTTCTGAATCGAATAACTCCCTTCCATGGTGAAACTTTTAACAGCACTTTATCCCCTACTGCAAACTCTATTGGTCTTCGTCTTTTATCGGCATAGGACTTTTGTCGATCCTGTGCAGCTTTCATTCGCGCCTTAACCAATTGAAGCTTTTCTGTCAAATTTAATACTGCAGCTTTACTTCCCACTTCTTTCTGTCCTACTCCTCCCCAACACAAAGGTGTTCTACAACGTCGCCTGTACAACGCCTCATAAGGTGGCATTCCAATACTAGCATGGTAGCTGTTGTTGTACGAGAATTCCACTAGTGGTAAATGATCATCCCAACTACCACCAAAATCAATAATACAGGCTCTGAGCATATCCTCTAAGGTTTGGATAGTCCTTTCAGACTGTCCATCTGTCTGAGGATGATACGCAGTGCTGATATTGAGCCTGGTACCCATCGATTCATGAAACCTTTTCCAGAATCTTGAAACGAATCGCGTGTCACGATCTGACACTATAGAAACTGGAACTCCATGTCTGGTAATTATTTCTTTTACAAATAATTCAGACAATTTCTCCGACGTATACGTCTCACGTATAGGCAAGAAATGAGCACTTTTCGTTAACCGATCTACAATCACCCAAATAGTATCATGACGTTTCGCCGTAAGAGGCAACTTGGTAATAAAATCCATAGTGATGTGTTCCCACTTCCATTCCGAGACTTCTAAAGGTTGCACATAACCATATGGTTTCTGATGTTCAGCTTTGACTTGTGCACATGTCAAACATTTATTTACGTACTGCATTACATTAAACTTCATACCTGGCCACCAATAGTCTTTTCGAAGGTCTTGATACATTTTCGTTGCGCCAGGATGAATAGAGTAACGTGACTTGTGTGCTTCGTCTAGAATCCTTGACCTGATGTCCCCATTTCGTGGAACCCACATTCGACCAAATCGGATCTTAACACCAATTTCATTTTCTTCTAAATTCTTAACTTGACCGAAGATTCTTTCGAATCCAACATTTCCTTCCTTTAGTCCTTCCCTCTGTGCATCCTTGAGTTCATTTAGAAAATCTGGTGTTATTACCAAACTGTAAGACTTAACTTGTATAGCAGAATGTTCTGTCTTGCGACTTAGTGCATCAGCCACCACATTTGCTTTTCCCGGGTGGTACAAGATCTCACAGTCATAATCCTTTAACAGCTCCAGCCATCTTCTTTGTCTCATATTCAAGTCTTTCTGTTCAAAGAAGTATTTTAAACTTTTGTGATCTGTGTAGATTGTACATTTCACTCCATAAAGATAATGCCTCCAAATTTTTAAAGCAAATACCACAGCAGCCAATTCCAAATCATGAGTTGGATAATTAGCCTCATGGTTTTTCAATTGTCTCGAGGCATATGCTATTACCTTTCCCCTTTGCATAAGTACACAACCCAAGCCCAAATAAGATGCATCTGAGTATACAACCATGTCTTCATTACCATCCGGTAGTGTTAAAATAGGAGCTTCAGTTAACCTCTTCTTTAATTCTTCAAAAGCTTGGACCTGAGTTGGACCCCAATCATATTTTACTTCTTTCCTTGTCAATTTTGTCAACGGTGTAGCAATTCTAGAAAAATCCTGAATAAATCTTCTGTAATAACCTGCTAAACCGAGAAAGCTACGTACTTCCGTTGGTGTTTTCGGAGAATTCCATTTCATTACTGCTTCTATTTTAGCTGGGTCCACCATTATGCCTTCTGGGCTAATAACATGACCTAGGAACTGCACTTCTCGTAACCAAAAGGCACATTTGGAGAACTTGGCATACAACTTTTCTCTTCTTAGCATTTCAAGTACTTCCCGAAGATGACACGCATGATCATCTTCACTCTTTGAATATATTAAAATGTCGTCAATGAACACAATCACTGATCGGTCTAGCATGGGTCTGCACACCCGATTCATCAAATCCATAAACGCTGCAGGAGCGTTTGTTAACCCAAAAGACATTACAAGAAACTCATAATGTCCATAACGTGTGCGAAATGCTGTCTTTGGAATATCTTGCTCTCTCACTTTTAGTTGATGATATCCTGATCTGAGATCGATTTTTGAAAACCAACTTGCCCCTTGCAGTTGGTCAAATAGATCATCAATTCTTGGTAACGGATACTTGTTCTTTATCGTGAGCTTGTTCAATTCCCTATAATCAATACACATTCTCATACTTCCGTCCTTTTTCTTGACAAACAACACTGGTGCACCCCAAGGTGACACACTTGGTCGTATAAAACCTTTATCTAGAAGGTCTTGTAGTTGGGTCATTAATTCTTTCATCTCTGTTGGAGCCAGACGGTACGGTGCCTTGGCGATAGGTTGAGCTCCTGGCACAACATCAATTTGGAATTCGATTTCCCGATCAGGTGGAAGTCCTGACAAATCCTCAGGAAATACATCAGGAAAGTTACACACCACGGGTACGTCTTCCAATTCTTTTACCTTAGATTCTTTATCGATAACATAAGCCAGATAAGCTCCACACCCTCGCCTCATAAATTCACTTGCCTTAATCATTGAAATGACTTTAGGCACGTTGAACACTTTATCCCCGTAAACCGTTACTGAACTCCCATTAAGAGCCGTTAAGAAAATCATATTTCGTCGACAAACAATGTTAGCCTCATATTTGGCCAACCAATCCATACCCAAAACTACATCAAAACCTCCTAACGTAATCAGAAACAGCTTAACAGGGAATCTATGACCTTCTATATCAATATAACAATCATCCTCAATGGCTTCCGTTACTCTGGTCGATTTACCAAGAGCAGTTTCTATGTTAAAGACATGTTCTATCTTTTTAACATTAGCACACAGTTTATCACAAAAAACAATAGCCACAAAACTCATACTTGCACCAGAATCAAATAACACTGAGACAGGGATACCATTAATCAAGAATGTACCTGTCACCACATCAGGGTCTTTGGCTGCCTGATCTTTAGTCATAGTAAAGGCACGAGCTTTTGCCTTTTGCTTCTCCCCTCCTTTGCTACTTTCAGGTTTGGTAGATTCAGTAGTTGTTGCCTTCGGTTTAAAGCAATTCTTGCTCACGTGACCGAATCCACCACAATTGTAACACTTTGGCATATTCGGGCAGTCATAAGAGAGATGTCCAGTCTTTCCACAACGGTAGCACAAAGTAGTCCCCGTAAGACATTCTCCCCTATGTCTCTTTCCACACTTAGGGCATTTTTCTGATTCTTCCGTTCTAAACCTTTTCATAGGGGGTCCGGATTTATCATTTCTGTTTCTTTTAAATTTAGGTGACCACTTTTGCTTCGTTTCCTCCTTTGTTGGTTCAGCTTCAGAAACATCATCCCAGACAATGCCGCTAATCTCTACGGCTGACTCAAAAGTTCTGGGAGCATGCGCCTTCACATGCGTTCGGACTTTAAGTGGTAACCCTTCCACATATAATTTCATTCTCCGTTCCTCCGTGCTTACCAAATGAGGAACCAATCTTGACATTTCATTGAATTTTGACGTATATTGCCGATGATTCATACGTCCAGCTTTCAGTGTCAGAAATTCTCGCTCAACTTTATCAATTTCATTCTTTGGACAAAAGTGTTTCATAACTAACTCCTTCAATTCCTCCCATTTCAAGCCCTCTACATCAGTAGTGGTCCTTGACTGCTTGATGGTGTTCCACCAATGTAGGGCTTCTTCAGTGAATGAATGAGCTGCAAATTTCACAGCTTGGTCTTCCCGACATTCACTGATAGCGATAACCGCCTCCATAGCTGAGACCCAGTGGCAAGTAGCCACGGCATCCTTCTTACCATCAAAGGAGGGTGGACTGCATCCTTTGAAAGCTTTGTAATCACAACCTTTAAGTTTCTCTGGCGTAGAATCACCGTTCTTAGTCCCGGTGATCACAACTTCGTCTTCTTTGGTGCTCCCTTTAGACTTGTCTTTCAGAGTATCCTTTAGTACTTTTGTAACCAAGGCCGGTAGCTTATCCTCCAAAACCTTAGAGACCTCATCAGCAATTGCTTTCACCACGATAGGCTCTAGAGTAAACTCGATTTCATCTTCCGGTTGCTCGTTGTGCTCGTAGTCGTCTTCATTGACGTTTTCTTCATTCTCGATACGGGGTTCTTCAGGTTCTTGTGGCTGCTTACGTGGTCTACCTCTTTGTCCAGCCATCTAACTACCTACATGATGCAACAATTGATGAGTCAGTACAGGATCAGTTTAGCACGAAATAAGCTTTGTAAATCGTTAATGACGTTGATCAGGTGTTATTAACCATTTACCCAACTCATAGGCTCTAAACGTTTCCCATCCCGTCACTCCAACGTGCATGAATCTAACTACCTTTCTAACCTTACACCTACGTCTTAACTCATACATAACATTCAGCTCGTGGCATCAAACTACCCTTGACTGGCATTCTTATCATTCAGTCCCATTTTCAGTTTAAGTCCAGTCATTAGGGATAACCGGATCTCTCAAACTATGGCTCTGATACCAACTTGAGAGGCCCCGAATCCCGGGAGTCCCCTCTGTTGGAAATACACCAAATCCACAGAACTTAAACCATAATTTCATTACCATAGCAGCGGAATGTAGTGTGTCAACATAGTATATTACACAGATCTAAACAAACTTTTACACATAACCCGCTTTTCTATAGTTCTATATACAGCCTGTTTATGCCAGGGTAGTCTTTAATGTATGCCTCGAGCCTTCCTGCTATTTCTTTTCAATACCATTCAACCTGACATGCATGCTAAAACAAGTCAGCTTTCGCTGGTGAGTTCTAAGTTAACTTTTCACAAAAGTACATTATTTAAAATACATAAAACCTCAACATTCACTGTTGACCTAAGTCAACAGTCTCAAAACTTTATATAACATAACATAATTCACAGGTATAACATACCTGTCATCATAACATCTATCATACTATACATAAAACATTAGCCTCAACTGTTGACCTGAAGTCAACAGGCTTGTGCAGCACAAGACACCTCAACTGACGACCCGAAGTCGACAGGCTTGTATAAATACAAGACACCTCAACTGACAACCCGAAGTTGACAGGCTCATACATGTATAAGACTTCCTCAACTGGCGACACATAGTCGACAGGCCTGTTCTTTTACAGGACTTTCTCAACCTTCAACCGAAGTTGACGGCTCATACCGGTACAAGACTTCGTTACATACTTCATTCATACATAACATGGTTTAAATAATTTAAACCATCATAATCGTAAACATTTCCTAGCACCGCAGTGCTCCAGTTTTGCCCAACCGCAGCCGGGATTTCAAAACCACATTTCCTTCTCAATCACATTGAGACTTCAAACATTCTTTATTCTCTCAACCGCAGTTGAGACCTTAAAACATTCTTTATACTTAAGCTGAGACTTTTAAAATCGTTCATTTCTCAACCGTAGTTGAGGCGTAAAACATTCATGACAACTCAGCTGAGACTCTTAATATCATTTACTTCTCAACCGTAGTTGAGACTTAAAACATTCTTTATTTCAAAACATTCTTTTCATAAAAACGCTCTTTATCTGAAAACATTCTTTTACCTGATCATAATCAGGTTAGCATCATCGTCATACGATAATTTTAAAACACGAAACATTATTTACTTTAACATACTATTTTATCTGACCGTAGTCAGATGAAGTAAGCATTTACATATACTAACTTTATAACATGCATATCAGCCCAAAATGTCAAAACATTTAAAATAGGGCTACAAAGAACTCACTTGATGTATTACTGTAGCAAGATCCCTCGTACACTGGTACTAACAGTATAACTCTGCATTAGTTTGCGTTTAATCAGCTATCTATACTTTAACTTACAGATTAAATCTTTCTGAACGTTCAATGTCAAAGACATCGCCTTGATAGTCATCAAACCCATATTAGGTTGATAACACACTTAATTAGCTAGAATAAATCTTAGATTAATCAAATAGTTAATGTTGTTGATTGAACTGTTATAACAGGTTTCTAGACAGATTAATGGCTTAGAAATGACCAATCCTTGTTATTGATTACCCAGATATCATGAAATATCACAACATAACATTAGAATAGGTGTAACAACCATATTTAACATACTAATCTGCCTGTTATCACAAACATCAGATAACCATTCCAATGAGTATGTTAATGGTTGTGATTAGTTTGAAACACTTGGATTTCTCTTCGCATGTCAAGGATTAATCAAACTAATCATCTACCTTGTCATAATCAAATGGTTTAAACCATTATAACCATTGTTATGATTTCATGCAAACTGGGCATTACAACGGCTCAAAACAAGGATTTACCCGTTAACAATTCGAGTTTGTCATTTAAAATCAATCCTAGCCATCATCTAGGCAATAATCAACAACCCTAACTATATCATTACGTTCAGAAACAAGATTTAATTAATCATTATCAATCTAGAAGGTTAAAATGAACCGTTACCTTTCCAAACGAAGTTTTGTGCGTAACAAGACGATCAGGACTTGCTTTAACGATCCTTGTTGCTATCCACTTGATCCAGAGGCTTCAAAATGGAAGATTGGATGGCTAGAAGATGATTTTTCGTGATGGTGGTTGCTGATCGTCGAACAAGAGATAAGAATGGAGATTGTGGATAAAATTTTGACTTTTGTAGGCCAATTTGCGATCTGCCGACGTCTCGCGTACCGCGAAGAGAAGCCCCCCGGAGTTCTTCGCGTACCGCGAAGAAATCCGGAAGACTCAGACACGTTACGTTCTTCGCGTACCGCGAAGGATTCTTCGACCTATCCATAGCGTACCGCGAAGACCCCACAAGTCCAATACTTCGAAATTTTCTTCGTTTTTCGCTTCCGAACAATCCATAACTTCGTTTCGTGCACGGTTTTCACCCGCATTCACCATTTCTCGCATACTATCATCCTGTAATAATTTCGTTTGTCAAATGCACATTGATTTCAAGCACATTCAAATGTGCTCAATTTTTCGGCTGTTACAAAGATGGTGGTGGTAGACAGTGGTGACGGACAGGGTGGTGGTGTCCAACTTTGGTGGTGGTGGTGGCCAACGGTGGTGATGGTGGACAATGGTGCTGGACGGTGGAAGGTGGTTGGTCTCTGCAGACCTTAAAAGATCGTAGAAGTGACTGAGGCAGAATTGCACAAAAAAGAGCTCGAATAGACGTTTTTTTTAATGAAATCAAACAAAATAAAGTAAAAGAAAATCGATTCTAGGTTGTGATGTGTTTTTTGCATACGGTTATTGAACAAAGGACTATCTCCACATATAGCTTCCTTCTTGATAAGTTGAACGAAGTGCCTGAATGTGAATGGAACAGAGTAGTGAAATCATTCGTAAGCTGGAGTGTTCAATATATAAAGTGAGTATTTGAGTGAACTTTTTTATATGCTTATTATTTGAGGAAAGGGATCATATGAGAGCCCACTCTAATTGAGAAAACTCTATAACTCAAATCTAATGGTTCAAATTTTCTAAATTTAACCATATGCTGACATGTGTTACTAATTAATTTTAAATATAAAAGGGCATTCTAGTCTTTTGTCTTAATTACAAAATCAGATTTAATATAAGAGTGACAAGTGTCACACTCTTAAAAAACTATTTATTTTCCTATTTTTAAATTAAAGTTTTCCTCCTTGATTTTTATACACTTATAACTTTTTTATACTATGTTACTTTTTTTATAATAGTTTCACCATTAAACTCGTCATATTTTTCTCGTTAATTCTATTATAGTAATGCCAAATTTTTTTCGAACGTTCGTAATTACAGTAACGTAAAAAACATAAGTACAATAATTTTCTTCTTTCTTCAAAAATTTCCCATCGAAATTTTTTTCTCTCATCTTAAATATATATTACAAACTTATTTTTTATTATAAAAATTAGTTAATTAAATAATTTTATATCAAATAAGATATAAAGTTAGATAATTGTAACGTAAAAAAATAATAAGTTACAGCTCGTTACATCAGTATAACGACTCGTTATATCAGTGTAGTTAGGAACATTTTGAAAAAATTCAGTTCGTTACATCAGTGCAATTACGAACACTTTGAAAAAATTATGCTCGTTACATCAGTATAATTTCGAAAACTTTAATAAAATTTGACAAAACTATAGTTGAATAAAAGATAAAAATGTGACAAATTTAATGGTGTAATTTTTTTAAAAAAACAATAATGGGGTAAACTTTTATTTTTAAAATCAAATCAAGTACACCTAACTAATCTCTAAAATACCGTTAAACAAATATCAGCCACTCATTTTTCTCAGTATTAATATGAACCACTTATTTCAAATCTATTATATTTGACAACCAATTAATTTGAGTTATATTGTTTTCTCAATTACTGTGAGTTACCAATTGATACATTCCCTATTATTTTATGTTATATGTATAAAAAAATATTTAGGTTGATAACAATGGAATATTTCTAGCAAATCTCAATATGTTAAGTTAACTAGGTCAATACCCCGTGTATTACACGGGTTAATAAAAAATAAAAAATAGTCAATAATAATATGATTAATAGTTTATATAATTTAATACATAAGTAATAAAATAGTAATATTATTTATTTAAACACTAAGTTTATAAAAGTTTGTTTTTTGAATATTTCGTTGTGAAAAACAATTCTTGAATATTTTATATTTTCAATAATTTGGGTTTTAAAAAAATTGTACTCTTTTAAAATTAATATATTTTTTAATGCTTTAAAAACCTTTTATAATTTAAAAATGTATAAAAGTATATTTAATATTATTATTATTATTGAATATGAGTGCATTTAATAGGATAGAGAGGCGAGAAAATTTTTATAAGGATGGTTTAAAAAAGTGACATGTGTCACTTTTTATTTTGATTTATTAGTATAGATAGATTAACCTGATTCATTGCATAATAAACAAAAGCCATGTTGCCCTTGTTTAAATTGTGCAAAAAAATAAGATTTATAACTAAATTATCTTTCTTTCCTTTTGTTTCGGGTAAAAATTAACAAATGCAACTTTTAGCAAAACCGAATTAGTTTAGTGGGGTATTGTGCTTAATAATCAAGAAAACAGTTTATCAGTAATGTTTAACAAGAATATCCCTGAGGATCCCTAGGGATATTTCAGAATATAAAATAGAAAAACAGCCAAACACACGAGATTTATACGAGGAAAAACCCTTAATCCCTTAGGATTGCCGGCATAAAAACCTCGGGAGGTGACAATCGTCACTCTGCCTTGTTCTTATTAATACAAAATATAAGATTACAATACAAGAGCGCAATTGATCGATCACTATGTGTTCAAGAATTCTGAATGCTATGATTGTGAACAAGAAATAAGCAGAAGTAAGTTAAGTGAGCTATGTGTTTTCCTAGATCGATGTTGCCTCAATTTATAGTAAAAACTAATACAACGATGGTCAAAGGTTGTTCCTTGTTATTTGGTCCAGTCACCAATCATGTGTCAACAACTATTAGTAGACGTTATCATTTTCTCCATGCAATCCACGTTCTTTCGGATAAATAGGCATATTTGTTGCTTATAGTCTGTTAACTCATTTCAAACGTTAGTAGCACGTGTTGAATAACAAAGTAATAATAATAAATTATAAACTATCATTATTTATTATTTAGGTCATCAGATCATATAAATTTATATACGCAAATATTCCTAATTATCCCGAAATATTCCGTATCCCGAATTATTCAGAATTATAAGGTAAATTTTTTTCAGGTATAACACCTTCGTGTTATTAGCATGTCAATTTATTTCAATTGAGTCTTTTCTGTCTAACTCCTTATTTCCGTTTAACAGAAAGACAAAAAAAACTTTTCATTATAATTTAAAGAAAATAAATATTATTCTTTTTTTAATTTGAAATTTTGACTTAATTGTATTAAATAAAATTAGTCTCAACATTTGTCTGATATGTCATGTTGATAGCTTAAAAAGACGTCACGTGATAAATGTGATGTGAATATAATAGAAAGACGTTATGACATAACATATTGTTATTATTTTATTAAATAATATAGAATTATAGATATATTTTAACAATATGTGTTATTAATCTAATGACACTTCTTTCTTATCCAGATCAATTTAACTACGATCTTATATTCTTTCTTAGTTAATATTTCTTTTTATTAAAATTTGGTATTTTCTTAGCTGATGATTTTTATTTCATATTATCTTTACATCCATAATTATCACAACTTTCTCATATTTACCATTCGAAAAGCCGATGTAAATATTATTATTTTTTATTTTATTTAAACTTACAATTTGATTATATAAATTATTATTTTATTTGAAGAATCGGTATTAATATTATTGAATATATATTTTTGAACTATTTAAGTCAGGTTCAGTTATCCCTCATAGCCGTTTAATTATAGTTATTCGTTTAGCCAACATCTTGGTTATGTTCATAGTTTTGGGTTAAAACCAACCCACACACCCTTATCATGAGCTTTTGATTTAACTTCATATGAACAACTTCTTGATGCTATATTATTATGAAGCATAGGATTAGAGGTCAGAAAAATAACCAATTACAGAACCGAAACTCAAACCGATGGGTGTAGATGGTTCTAATTTTTAGAAAACTCAAAATCAGAAACGAAATTACTGTAACCGGTCCACCTTAACCTGACCAAACTCGGAGCCAAAACTTGACAAAAACCGAAAAAACCCAGTCAAAAAATTGAAACAAAAAATTGGAACCAGTTCCGATTAGGAAAAAAACCGGTATGCGCACTTCTTGATATACTCAAGATTATAAATTCATAAGAACTAGTAATTTACTCGTCACCCATTGTGGCGGCGTCGAGACGTCTAATAATTCAATTCTGAAAATTATGAATAAGTTACTTCGTTTAAAAACATGTTAACAAATGAAAACAATCAAATTGTAGCTAATATATCTAGTTGTTGTAATAATTATAATTACGAAACCGAAAGCATATTTAAAAAACGTAAAAATATATCGTATGTAGCCCAACCAAAAACATAGACGAAATCGATTTTGACTAATATTTATGGCGAAATGTATATAATTAAAAATATATCAAAGTTATTATGACAAAAAACATAGACATATTCGATTTTAATTAATATTTATATCTAAAAGTAGTTATAAAAAAAACGTAAGAACGCTAACCTAAGTATACCAAAAGATCATATTTTAATAAGCAAAATGACAAAAGGAAGAAAAAAAGGTAAAAATATCACATGTAACCCTACCTACCACAAACATATATAGAATCGATTTTTACTAATATTTATGATGAAGCGTATAAAAGTAAAATATATCAGTACTAATATCGAAAACATTTACAGACTATATTTTGAATAATATTTTATATTGAAAATTCGTTATATAAAAACGTTATGAAGATTAATTTTCAAGAGAAAAGGAAGGAAAAAAAAGATGCCTTTGAATAATATTTATGAGATAAGTTAAACTAAATAAGACTATTAACCTAAAAAACATAAGAAGGATCTTGAGCCATTAGATAATTAATCAATGACTATGATTAAATCAAGTTGTTGGAATGTATTTTAGTAATAACTACTTTTGTTGACTTTTTATCAACTTACCCCACTTTCTTTAAAAGTTCATAACTTTTACATACGTAATTATATTTTGAAAAAAAAAAATACCATAAAAATGAGCATTTTTTATCTTCAAAATTAATAGTGTATTGCTATAGAAAAAATTTTGTTTTTTTAAACCATTATGCCTTTTGTGCAGATCATTGTGTCTTTTGTGCATGTCATTGTGTCTTTTGTGCATGTCATTGTGTCTTTTGTACAGGTCATTGTGTCTTTTTGTTTTTGCTCAATGTTGTGTTTTCCTAAACATTTTAAGACACAATGATGTCGTATAATACATAATGTCAAGTAAGGATGACACAATGAAGAGCATGAATAACACAATTATCTTTAAAAAGACACAATTACCTATTATAAAGACACGAAGACGAGTATTAACAATTTTGTACAGGTCATTGTGTCTTTTGTGTTTCTTTTCAATGTTGTGTTTTTCTGAAAAATTTAAGACACAATGATGTTGCATAATACATAATGTTAAGCAAAAATGACACAATGACGATTATGAATAACAAAATAATTTTTAAATAAAGACAAAATTACTTGTAAAAAAGACACAATGATGAGTATAATAAATTTGTGCAGGCCATTGTGTCTTTTGTACATGTCATTGTTTCTTCTATGTTTTTGCTCAATGTTGTGTTTTTATGAACAATTTAAGACACAATGATGTTGCAAAATACATAATGTTAAGCAAGAATGACATAATGACGAGTTTGAATAACACAATTATTTTTAAAAAAGACGCAATTACCTGTAACAAAAACACAAAAAGATAATTATACACAAACGTTTAAAATTGACACAATGACGATAATTAGACACAATAAGCTGAAAAAATTTCATTTTTTACATCAAAATTTTACCCATTTTAAAGAAAAAAAATACTCATTTTTATAATATATTTTAAAAAAATATCGTATGTAAAAGTTATGAACGTTTAAAAAATGTGAGAGAAAATGATTATGGCTAAATTACCCTTTAACAACTTTTTCATCTAAATTTAAAGTTTCTCATCTTAAATTTGATCTCATGATCTAATAGTCAATAATCATTGTTAGACTTTTTAGGATAAGGAGACTATTTAGTTGAACTAATCGATCATAATATTTATATTGAAAGTTAGTTTTAAGAAAACATTAGCTCAAGTTATACCATAAAATTATATTTTAGATTGTATTTTAGATTATATTTTAAGGGGGAAAAAGGAAAGGAAGGAAAAAAAAAGTTGCCTTGGAAGGGAATTGATTATGTGATCATGAGGAGTGCAACTCACCATCTCCTCTAAATGGCAATCAATTTGATGTCCACACAACAAATATATATTTGATTACAAGGTGTTTTGTCCGTTAGTTGACACGTTGATTTTTAAGATATATGCATAATTGAGTGTGGAATATATACTTCCTTTTGCAGGTAACAACTTTGATACCTTTGTCACCAAATTGTAATCGTTGTCTTCTAAAAGCTTTAACATATATGATTAAAGGAAAATTTTTTAGTAAATGTAAACAAACAAACATACCCAGTATATTCTCACTTTTCAGTAGAGTCTGGAGGAAGGATAGACACAAACCTTATTCATATCCCAATTGGGATAGAGAGGCTGCTCCGAAGGAGTCCCTGGCTCAAAATTATCGTTTGAAGTTGATCATCCCAACATCTTTAACGTTATTTTCACATAACAAGTAAAATAACGTTAAAATTAGTGCAATTTTACTTTGGCCCCTTGATGGCCAACACATATATACATTATATGTATGCACCGCAAATGGGACGTTTCTGGTAAATGCAACCAAATTTCAAAATATGTAGTTTAGTTACTTAAAATCTTTTGTCCTAATTTAATTAATCACTCAATTTGCAAGAAATGTGCTAATTCTATATAATTTACATGTTTAATACTTTAAAGTGCTAACGTGACATTTCATACATTGACACTTTATTGAAAATAATCATCATGGCATATATGATATGATCATAAAATGGACCAAAATTCACCTAATGGTTTCACTTGAATAAAATTAATAGTGGTCGAGAAATTAGCAAAAAAAACAATTAATGTTTTGTTGAAAGAAAATGTTTGATAAAATGTCAAAAACCAATTAATGGTTTTTATTGACTAAAAACTAAACTGGTTGAGAAAATCAACGCGTTTAAGCTTACCATTAAATAATATTAAATAATGAATGGATCCTCAATTTTCCTTTAAGACAATAACCTTTTTTCTTTTGAAACAAGAAACCATCGTACTCCTATGCTACCTTAAATTAATATAATTCTAGAAATCTTATCTAAAAGATAAGGTGTCTACCAAATGAGAAGATATTACGTTAGCAACGTAAATTTTGCGTAGAACATAATAATTGTAGAGTAAATTGGGGTGTAAAAGGACACCCAAAGACCATCCCATTAACAATCTTATGCAAGATTGACATAAGATTGTTACACTGTTCAATAAAATAAAAAATAAAAAATGGGCTCATTATTGACGAACTTTCACAATCCGGTCGTCCCTACCATCTGGATTGCAACCCTTATTTATGTGGTTTTTCTTTTTTTTTCGCTTTATCATAATTATTTTTTCTAATAACATTGTTTTTTAATAACTTCAAATAATTAACATTTAAAAAAATCTAAAAATAAGGTCTTCATCAGTTTTTTTTATGAACGTATCGGTATAAATTTTGTTAAAAACAGAGTTCATTTAAAAAAATATATTTTTTAATATAAAATATATATAAACAATCATTGATTTTCTGGATCAAACTCATTATCTAAAAAAATCATACGATTAAAAACTAAAAATCATAAATTATATTTATTTAATAAAAAATAGTAAAGTTTGGGTTTGTTAATGAGAGTAAAAAGTTGGGTTTGATTGGGTTGTGTAGGTGGAAGAGAGAGAAATTAGATTTTTATTAAAAGGTTGGGTTGGGTTGGATTGTGAATGAGAATGGTTTAACAAAAGCCCTTTAAATTTTAATTGATTTACATGATCGATCAAACCAAACCTTACCTAATACCTAAACTTGTGTTTTCAAGTCAAACTTTTTACTTTTTTTTTTTTTTTTTTTTTTTTTTTTGAACGGCAATTTGGATCACTGACGGGTACCTCCTCTTAACCACTTGAGCTAAGGATCATTGGTAGTCAAACTTTTTACTACTACCTTCTTTTCTTTTTTTTTTTTTTTTTTCACACTCTCTGATTTTACTCCATACATTTTTCTTAAGTCAAACCTAATCGGAATATTTTAGATTGGTTTCTGTGCAAACCATTAATTAGTATACTTGCACATTTATGGATGCTTGTGCATTTGTTCGTTCATAGCAATTAAACTAACATTTTGATTTATTCAGGGTGAAAGCAGATGAGCCGTTTGGTCAGATGATTCTGGTTCATCTGAAACGTCCACATTGTGTCCCATGACCACTATTATTTTGTTTTTCTCTTTGGCGTCGCCCCATATCGCCGAGTACAAACCAACAGCAATCAACACGGTTCCTATCACGCTGCACATATATACGTGTTTGATGATTTAATAACAAGCCATGGCCAACAATGATTTGTAACATTGAATAGGAGCGTCCCTGAGAATTCAAGTGCCCCAGACGTACTGAGAAAAAAAGGCCCCTACTGAATTATATACTTTTGTTTTTTCGGTTTTGTATATGGATATATAAGTAAATATATATAATTTAAAAACGATTTTTAAATTTTTTGTGTCCTTGCGATAAATGGGCCTTGGACGGAGGTTGGGTTTGCCCCTCCCCAGAGCCTCCCATGACATTGAAGCCTAAAGCTCAAACAGGGTTGGATGTATGAGTATATATAATAAGCATGTCTCAATATTACTAGATGTTTACATGTGTTTTTAACCATATACCTGCCTAAATGCAATGAATCACCAAGAAATGTGACACCCATGATCGCTGCAACTACGATTGAGAGAGGTGTGAACATGGACGCAAAAATTGGACCTTTCTTCCGTAAGCACCAAGTCAGAACACTAATGCGAGCCACAGTCGAATAAACCCCCTTCAAAAGGAACAAGCTAAGTCAATCTACAAATAGCAAGATGGTTTTTTTGGTATATCTTAAGAGCGTGCTACTATATATTCCTACACCATCCAAAAAAGTTAACTGCCGTTTCACTTAACTTTTTTGAACTATCATTTTTACTTTTTAGCCTTTGAATTTTTAACTACTAAACTTATTTAAACCATGGAAAAGTCAAACACTAGTTTGAGAAGTTTGAAAAAGTTAAAAGGTTGCGTAATATAAATTTAAACAATTGTTTTTCCTGAATCAAGTAGGATTATATTCTAAGTGGTGTGGGAATAACAACCTCCTCACATGTTATATTTCTCCTAAAAAATGTAGTTAAGCGTACTTAACTTACCCCCAAAACAACAGCAATCACCCCGGTTCCAGGTCGAAGCACCCAAGCGCTTCGATTTCGTTCTATGAAAGGAGAAAAAGCTATACATTGGATTGTCCCAAAGAGGCAGTAGAAAAAGACAATGGTTTGTTGATCAGGATACTCTCTAGCTGTTTTTGTCTAGATATTAAAATCAAGAAGCAATTATTTACACTAGCATATGACATATACCACTGTAGATCATGTGATATAATTAATTATATACACACAATTATGTATAGCGAGAGCTTACGTGTAATACACTCCATAGGCAACCGAAGGTCCCACTGATAACAATAATTAGACTCCCAAATATCCATTTGGGGGGCTGTGACAAAAATGTCTGATTGGATGCATTGAGAGTAAGGATCGATCGAAAAATTTCTGGGCCTTGATAGAATGTGAACACCATCGCTCCTGATATCGCCATCATGGTACCCAATAGTTTTGCTACACTGCTTGAACTTTTTATGTCTATTTTCTCCATCCTAAATATTCAAAAATAAAAATAAAAATAAATAAATAAAGAGCAAAATTTCATTTAGTCCTTATCCTTTGGTCACTTTTCCCATTTTAGTTCAATAGTTTAAATTTCGTTATTTTTGTCCTCATGATTTCCATTTTATTGTCATTTTCGTACCTGTGGTTTGGCCACTTTTGTCATTTAAGTCGAAAAGTTTAAATTCAATAAGACTAAAATGACAATAAAATGAAAACCATAATAACCAAAAAGACAATAAAATGAAACCTTAAAGACGAAATAACAAAATTTAAACTATTTTACTAAAATAGCAAAATTCACCAAAACATAGGGACGAAAATTTAATTTTACTAAAAAATAAAAATAAAAGTTTATAAAGATAACAAAGTATTGTAAAGTACTATTTACTAGAATTCTTGAACTTTTTTATGTTTATTTTCACCATCTTAGAACATGAACACCATCAATAGAATTAGGTCCAAGAAATTAAAAAGTAGCTTCCACATAGTAACTAAGTTTTTTAATTGTTTTATTTATGTTAATTGTTGAGAAACACTTTATAAGTTGCATATATTCGGCTGCGATGTAAATAAAAAATAAAAGAGTTGCGAAACTTGGTTACTGTTATAAGTTATTAAAAAAAAAAGGTTACATATGGAACTTGACTACCTAAATAGAAGAATAGGAAACTTTATTACCATCTCTTATTTAAATATTTAATTAAATCAAATTTATGCATACAAGTATCATATTAATGAGACCCTCTAACGATGGTATTGGTTAGATTTAGATCATGTTGGTTAGTGGTACCTGAAACATACAGTAATCAAGAATGTAATCCCAGGAAACAAGTTCAAGATGGCACTTGCCATGGTTGGAGAGCTGTAGGAAACACCAAGATACCAAAGTACCTGAAAAAGACAAATCCTACACATACAATCCATATATGTAAATTTTCAATTAGGCTCTACAAATATACGTACAACAACAACAACAACCTTACCCAGTATATTCTCACTTTTCAGTAGGGTCTGAGGGGGAAGGATAGATACAAACCTTACCCCTATCCCAATTGGGATAGAGAGGCTGCTCCGAAAGAGTCCCCGGCTCAAAGTTATCGTTTGAAGTTGATAATCACAATGATTTTAACGCTATTTTCACAAAATAATTGAAATAACGTTAAAATTAATGCACTTTTACTTTTGTCCTTAAGGGCCACACATATATACATTATATACGTGCACCACAAATGGGCGTTCTACAAATATACATACATAAATACAAAAAATTATACATACATACATACATACATACATACATATATACACACACAGTAGCGTGTTCGAACCGAATCGCTTAAACGATTGCTTACCCGAGAAGGCCAAGGATAAAGAATCTGAACAGAATATGGAAAGTGAGTTGAGGACGATCAACCTTTCTGTACAAGCCCATGTTAACATAAAAGGAAAATTAGTGCTTTCAAAATGAACATCACTTTTAGCATACAACAAGTCTTGTACACTTTGAAAACCGACCCAATATATCATGAGGTTTTGATTAGTTCACACATATTAGCAAAGCAGGCTGTGACAAGCTAATTTAGCCGATAACATTCTAACGGATTATATGTTCATTTTAGAAAAAAATTAGTCAAATTAATTAAAGTGTAGATGTTAGTAATTTTGGTCAAGAGTCATAAGAAAGAATCAATTGAAATTGATATCGAACCTGAGGATATGAAAGATGAAAAATGGAAGAAGAATGAGTGTCCCGAGAGCATTATGGTAAATGACGTACACAAAACTGCTCATACCATCATTCATGGCTGCTTTGACTATGGTCAACACCGCCATATCCGAACATGTTAACATCAACATTGCAACAATCGGAAGCACATCATCCATCCATGTTCGTCTCATGGTTATCCTTTTTGTCAAAAAATCATCCAAGAAATATATACTTTGATTCAATTAACCAGAAGTGGAAAAAATAAAATTGATGTATATATATCTAGATTTTAATTTAACACTGAGTTTACTATAAATAAACAATACCTATTCGAGCTTTAACAAATTAAAATGTTGAAGAAGATCTACGTAATAACAAGAGTCTAACAACCCTTTTTAAAAACCAGAATACCAACAATTTTGAGACGGCAGAGAGAGGAATGAGCGGTGTTGTCAACCACCCAAAATACTTCCCAATTCCCATGTGCATTTTATATCTAAAAATAATAATAAAATAATAATACTAACGACAATAATAATGAAAAAAACAATATTAATAAAGTTCTACTAATTATTGAAAGTAAAACGAAGAGAAACTTTTAAAGACACTTGCAATTATTTATTACTGTGATTTAATAATAATAATAATAATAATAACAACAACAACTACAACAAGTAAATTGTTATTTTAGTATGTGTGGTTTGTTAATTTTTGTAATTTTAGTCAGTAGATTAAATTTTGTCATTTTTGTCATTATGATTTCCATTTTATTGTCATTTTTGTCCCTGTGGTTTGGTTAAATTTGTCATTTTAGTCAAAAGTTTTAAATTTAGTTGAATTAAAATGGCAATAAAATGGAAAACATAATGACAATAAAATTAAACAATAATGATCAAAATTACAAAATTTAAACTATTGTACTAAAATGACAAAAGTTGTCAAATCATAAGGATTAAAATGACATTTTACTTTAATAATAATAATACACAAGTTGAAAATTGATCCTTACACTTCACCGTAAAAACAGAAAAAGCCCCACAAGATTCTTTTACCTGGCCACACAGCACCCACTTTTCACCAAATCCACTATCGTTAACCAACACCCACAACCAACTACGCACAAAAGAGAGACACTGAGAATCAGTTACAAGATATAATTGGTTAAGGGAACCCACAAAGTTTTCACAAGGCAATTGTCACCGTTTATTCAATTCTCTCGTAATAAAATCTATAATTATAAGAAATATAGAAAATGATATATGACAATCAATAATTAAAATTTAAGAAGGTGACACGTGAAAGGTCGGAAGGATTGTTATATAGATTTAATTAAAAAATCAATTATTTATTTAAAAAGTCGGTTTGATATGTGTAACACATAGCATAATTATATATGTAGTGTCATATATGGCATACAATATGTGTGTAATAGCTGACCTAATGACCTGAACATATTTAAATAGTTGCAAGTATATTAAACTAGCTTCTTCTTCAACTTATACACGTGAATTATCTAGCCTTTGTGGAAAGTTCCGTTTGTTTTGTTGATGGAGTGTAAATAATTAAATACTTTTATCTCTACCAATAATTTTAAAATAAAGTGTAAATCTATTTTAAATTGTCTTGTCCCGTCACAAAAAAACGTGAATTGAAGCTAAAGATGCCGCAGCTTTATCAATTGCACTAAAAAAGCTTTATTTTTCATAATTAAAAATATTAGACTAAATGACAATGAACTTTTTATTTTTAAAGCATTCAACTTATATATTGCACCATGCGCAGCGTGCTATATTTTATATATATAGATACACATCTTATAATAACCCACCATAAATGTGTTAACTGTTAAACCATATATTTGTCATTGATTTAATATAAAATAATCAAGATTTAGATCCAATGGTTTACATTGCTAAAGAGTAAGATATTAAAATTCTTTCTTTCAAAATATGATTTAATGTGGTGGTAACAAATGTCACCCACCTTCTCTCACATATATATTTTAACTAGGTTAGTATCCCGTGTATTACACGAGATGAATAAAATAAACAGTGATAAGTTATCAATGAACATTTAAATAATATAAGACGTTTTTTAATATAAAATATGATTAAAAATTTGTATGATGTAATACTTTAATTAAATAATAAAATAATTATATTATTTCTTTAAATAATTGTTTCTTCAAAAAATTTCGTTTTAGAATGTTGTTTTTTCAATTATACATTTTTAATAATTCGAATTTTTTAATAATTATGTTTTTTAATATTAATATATTATTCATGTATTAAAAAAATCTTTTTTTAATTAAAAATGTATGAAAACATATTTAATATTTAATATTATTAATTAATATGAAATGTATTTAATATGAGAGAGAAGCGAAAAAATTAAGTTAAGGTGCTCTAAGAACATGACATGTGTCCCTAAAAACCTTTATTTATTAGAATAGATAGAATTTAAAAAAAAAGTTCACCCCCTAATTTTTTAAAGCTTGATAACTTTTTTATAAATTATTATTTTTTTATAAAAATTATACCATTAAATTTATAACGAAGTGCATAAAAAGTAAAAATATATTAGAGTTAACTCGACTGAAAGCATAAAACTGTCTCGATTTTGATTAGTATTTATACCAAAAGGTCAGATTAAATCATTACGTAGTGAAACTGTTAAAGTTAAAACATCAATGGTTAGAGTAAAAATCATTAATAAGTTAGATCGTTGTAAAAATTGTTAAGAAAAAACTTAAAAAATAAAGCTAAAATATTATGTCGTTATAAAAAAAAAGAATTAAGAAATGCGAATATGTTTTTTTTTTAAAAAGTAAAAATATATCGTACTTGACGGAATCGGTGCTGACTAACATTTATGACGAAACATATAGAAAGTTTATATATTAGAGTTAACCCGACTGTAACATAAAACGGATATGATTTTGATTGCTATTTTTACCGAAAGATCATGGTAAAATATTACGTAGTGAAAATGTTAAAGCTAAAACATCCATGGTGTTAAAGTAAAAATAAATAAACAAAAACAAAAAAGAAAAAAAAAAGAACGTCGCCAGCAGGAAATAAAGGAAAAAGAAAAAGATAAATCGAATTTATGATGTCGAATGAAAATGTGTTATAATTAGATCAACTCGTTTTCAAACAGAGTTTACATCGAAACAATAATCAACAGAAAATGTGCATATTATAAACACGAAAACGTATCCATTTGACCTGACTAGTCTCCGTAAAAAGTTTGGTGTAGCGTATAAATGATGGATTGATGAGGCCATTTTTGCTTTGGCAAAACTTGGTACAAAATTGGTTGTCATTGTGAAATTGTTGAAATCAGAAAGTTCTCGTGACTAAAAACAGAAAAAGACTAAAAGTAAAAATAAGCTAAGCATGGGTTTCAAACCCATGTACTGAATCTCAGAACTCCTATTAAGAAACAAACTCCATCAAGCATATTCTGTGTGTTTACATTTGAAATAAAAGGTATTTATAACGAGACAAAATTGGAAAAAAATGAAAGAAAATATAATGTTCTTTACCGACTTTACCGATTAAGGTATATAACAATAACGTTCCCAAATTACCATAACCTAATCATGGAAGTTATATCTTTAGGCCTAACTGGGGCTTTCGAACCCGGCCCAGTACTAACTTTATTGGGCCCAATACACATGATAAACTTGCCCAATCCTACCAAATCAATTTATTTTATTTATTTAACTAATTAGCAAAACCAAACAAAAATATTTACTCACATAGTCACATAAATGGTCCAAAGAGAGCTTAAATCCTTGCACTATTTCATATGAGACTTTTTGTAAATCATAAAAGCGTGTGGCTGATCAAAAAAGTTTCAATAAACACACAATCGCACCACAAATTTAGACGGATTTATCTTGAACATAAAAGACCTTGATATATAAAGGCGTTCATGTTTCTCTTCTTTACGATTCTATTTTGTTTACAAGGAAGTTTAATATATGAAAATACCAATTATCTTTATTAAAAAAAATAAAAAATTAATAAAAAAATCAAGGATAGACTTTTAGTTTTATCATCAACAAATTCAGTCTCCCTTGTGATAACTTTGATATTTTACCAAATTGATTTTTAAATAACGCATACACAATTTTTTTACAATAAAAACCTAAGTAAATAATGTATATATTGGATTGTTGATTTTATCTTTAAACTTTAATAATTATGTTACATATCTTTTATCATTATATTTAGTAACAATCATATTCTTTTTCGCAAACCAAAGTTAACATTTTAGTTATTTTTTTAATTACTGTTTTGTTCTTACCGTTAAATGACGAAATATGCAACTATATCTAAAGTTAAAAGATATTTTTGTAATCTACTATAATTTTTTAATTTTTCTTAGTTATCTTTTTTTTACTATAAATAAATTTGTTAAAAAATCCACTTTTTGTTAAGTTCAAAATTTACTTTTAGCAAATTTACAATAAATTATAAATCATTTTATTGTATTTTTTTATAACTATAATTCATGATAGCTAATAAAAAATAAACTTAGCTACTATGTTTTTGGTTATCAACTAGGTTTATTATTAAATTAAGTTATTTTAATTCAAAATTTTAGTTATATATTAAATTTTTGTTAATTTAAAAATTCATATTTATTATATCATTGTAACTTCATTTTTTTTTGTTAATTCAACAAAAAATAAATTTTTTGATAATTTTTTTTTCTGTTAATTCACAAAAAATGGATTTTTTTTAATATAAAATTGAATTTTTTTGATCAATTTTTTTTAATTTGATTAATTAAAATTTAACAAAAAATTTAGACTTTAATTTCTCAAAATAATATTTTTTAGTCTAACCTAGTTGATAATCGCGACGATGCTGGCCACTTTTGGACTTTTTTAATCACTTATAATAACAAGTTATAATAGTAAAATTTATAAAAAAAAAGCAAAAATTGATTTTTTTAAGTAGAACAGTTGATGAAAAAAAATATATAGTAAATAAAAACAAATTAAAGTAAATATATAATAAACAAATAAATACAAATATTTTTTTAAGTAACAAATAAATAAATTGCTTAAAAAATTAGTAAGTTTTAGAAAATTATAAAATAAAAATATTGAAAAGAATAAAAGAAAAAGAAAAATTTAAGGTAAAAAAAAAAAGAATTAAAATTTTTACAGTAAACTACAAAATTGTCCTTAATTTTAGACGTAGTTGCATATTTCGTCTTTTAATCATAAGAACAAAATAGTCATTTTATAAAAATTAACTTTGATTAGTGAAAAAGACATGATATGTTACAAAACATAACTAGCAAAGCTAAGAATATATCCATGGTCTAAATACCTTATATATCTTTATATTTTAGCAACAAAACTAGCAAAACAAAAAAGAAAAAAAGAGAGCTAACAAAATAATTTAAGCGAAGCTAATAATATATCCATGGTTGCCACCCTTGTTCAATGTCAACAATATTGACACCCTATGCCGAGTTATGAAAGTGGCTAAACGTACCCCTCACTAAAAGGGGTATACTTTTGATTTATTTTTGTATTAAATGAGAATGGTTGTTTGATCAGAATATTCATGTTCATTTGAAATGTTCAAATCGTCCCTTGTGATGACCGATATCTTGTTCTTCTCTTTGATCTGCCCCCATATCACCATGTAAAACCCAACAACAACTATTGTGGCTCCAATGGCACTACACATACAAGTTCAAAGATTCAAAAACAAATTAAACATGGTCAATTGATTTCTTGTAACAATGAATTGAAGCAACAAGTTCAAACGGGTTGGTTAACAATAAACATGTTATACTAAAACTACATGTTTAGATGTTTGTTGAACCACATACCTTCCTAAACGTAGTGAATCGCCAAGAAATGCAACACCCATGATCACTGCAATAACGATTGAGAGGGGCGAGAACATGGCCACAAAAACTGAACCATTTTTCCGCAAACACCAAGTCACAACAAGATTGTGAATCACAGTTGTATAAACACCATAATTGTAAAAGCAGGTTATTTACTCAACTTACCCCCAAGACAACAGCAGACACAAGAGTTCCATGTTGAAGCACCCAAGCGCCTCTATTTTGTTCAAGGAAAGGAGAAAGAGCTATACACTCAAGTGTTTCAAATAGACAGTAGAAAACTAAATCGTGTTTTGATCAGGGTATTCTCTGGCTGTCTTGGCCTAGATGCGTAAAACAAAAAATAGTTAGTAGCATATTTATATCAGCATATTGTTCTAAAAATATATATGAATTCAGAAATTATGATAACCCTACAACTACACGAAATTATGATCGGGTCAACCCGATCGGGTTTCGGGTTAGTCGGTTTTCCTTAAAAAATATTAACCAGCTCGGGTTATTCGGGTCACGGGTTATTCGGGTTAGTCGGGTTGGTGTTTATTTGTTATTATCTTGTCCTAATTTTAAATTTCTACAAATAATTCATTTTGCAAACATAATTCAAATAAAAAATATGTAAATAATTTACTTTTCATATATAATTTGATTAATAGTCGTTGTCATAATTTGGTAAAAAGTTAAATATATCTTACATTTAATAATTAATATATATAAAAAAATAAAAATCATTCTTATTCGGGTTATTCGGGTTGACCCGAAACCCGACTAACTTTTATAAATATACCCGAAATCCGACCCTATTAACAGTTCGGGTTAAACGGGTTGACCAGAATAACATTTTTGACCCGAATAACCCGACCCTATTAAGCTTATTCGGGTTCGGGTGCGGGTCGGGTTCAGGTACTTTTGACACCCCTAATATAATATTAAGTAAAATGTTGTGTGTAATCAAGTGAGATCTTACTTGTAATACACTCCATATACAGCCGAAGAACCCACCGGTGGTAATGATCAAGGCCCCAAATACCCTTATCGATGGCAGCGAAGAAAAAACCGGCTTGGGTGGATTGATTGATCCGGTCGAACGAAAAATATAAGGGCCTTGATAGCTAGAATGTGAACACCATTACTCCTGATATTGCCGTTATGGTACCCAATAATTTTGCTACACTACTTGCACTTCTTATGTCTATTTGCTCCATCATATCCTAAAATTGGTTTAAGAACGAAGTGATTTATTTTATATGATGACAAACTATTGTAGATATTTATAGGCTATAACTCATTAGCTAGTAACTAAGTTTAATAATTTTTTCATTTAGATTACTTTATTTTCATATTGTTTTTTGCTATGAAATTTTTGTGACTTAGAAGTATAATGGAAAAGACAACTTGGGAGTAGTTTACTTGATAAAAATAAACTACCTTTTAGATGAAAGGTCTTGACTTTAATTAATCTAAGCAAGAAGTTTATTATTTGATGTTAGTTTATGAGTATGATAGATTTTTTTAAAACTGTAATGGAAAATATATGAGATTTTTTTTATAAAAATGAAATCATCAGAAGAAGTGACTTTGGTAAAACTTGGAAAAGATGTCATTAATTAGGTCGCTCACTTTAATTAATTATGAAACTTGATCGAGTTACCTAAAAATATGGTGATGTATCCTTAATTTATAAACATAGGGGATCATAATGTAAACTTGAAGTTATAAGTTCAACATATAACATTATATATAAGATTATAGTTATATGATAATTCATTTAACTTTTCTTATATTTTTTATATGTTAGATTATTTTTTTTAGCATTCTTATGTTGCAATCTACATGATATAATAGTGTTTTCTATCTATGTTTAAATTTTCATAACTCATCTGTCGCGACCTCATATATGTTTCTTTTAATTGTATCATCACATCGCAATGCGTGGACTTTTAACTTACCGTCCTGCCGCAACACTCCAGTGACTTTGCTTGTTTAGAACAAAACTAGAAGAGTGAATTAGTCATTACGTAACCTGCGCCAATCTAACCTTTTCATTTAATGACAAGTTTTTAATCCTAGTATCACCTAAGCAATGCACACTTGTATGAATTCAAACCTACATCCATATTTGTAGAATTAATCATCAATGCTACTAAGTTGCAATTTAAGATTTAGCAATAAACTGTCAGAGGGTAGTTAGAACACGCCTTAGACCCAAGTTTATTTTTCTTAGAACAGAAGTAAGCTAACGTAGTAAGCAGCAAGTTTGCAAGATATAAACTCATTCAGTACGTAAATATTGTATGTAATCTTGGGGTCTGAACCAACAGTAGCATGTTCGAACCGAATCGCTTAAACGATTGTTTACCCGAGAAGGCCAAGGATAAAGAATCTGAATAGAATATGGAAAGTGAGTTGAGGACGATCAACCTTTCTGTACAAGCCCATGATAACATAAAAGGAAATTAAAATTAGTGCTTTCAAAATGAACATCATTTTTCAGCATACAACAAGTCTTGTACACTTTTAAAACCGACTCAATATACCATGAGGCTTTGATTATTAGTTCACACGTATTGGCAAAGCAGGCTGTGACAAGCTAATTTAGCCGATAACGTCGGCTGATAAGTCCAAAGCCTAATTTAACCGATAATATTCTAACGGATTATATATATGTTCATTTTAGAAAAAAATTAGCCAAATTAACTAAAGTATAGATGTTAGTAATTTTGGTCAAGAGTTGTAAGAAAGAAACAATTGAAATTGATATCAAACCTTAGGATATGAAGGATGAAAAATGGAAGAAGAACGAGTGTCCCGAGAGCATTATGGTAAATGACGTACACAAAACTGCTCATACCATCATTCATGGCTGCTTTGACTATGGTCAACACCGCCATATCCGAACATGTTAACATCAACATTGGAACGATCGGAAGCACATCATCCATCCATGACCATGCATCAGTTCGTCTCATGGTTATCCTTTTTGTCAAAAAATCATCCAAGAAATATATATATACTTCGATTTAATTAACCAGAAGTGGAGACAAATAAAATTGATGTATATATATCTAGATTTTAACACTGAGTTTACTATAAATAAAAAAAATACCTATTCGAGCTTTAACAAAATTAAAATGTTGAAGAAGATCTACGTGATAACAAGAGTGTAACAACCCTTTTTAAAAACCAGAATACCAACAATTTTGAGACAGCAGAGAGAGGAATGAGCGGTGTTGTCAACCACCCAAAATACTTCTCAGTTCCCATGTGCATTTTTTATCTAAAAAATAATAAAATAATAATACTAACAACAATAATAATGAAAAAAACATCTTACTATCTTAATAAACAAAAATAATGTTTGCCACTTGTCACAATTTTAAGCATTAGTGTCACTTGGCAACTTCATATCACATTTTTAATTCTCACTCTTGTTAAGTAAAAATATTAACTCTCATATTCAATAGTTATAATATTAATAATATAATTGATCTTTTTAATGCTAAAAAGTTTTATAATCAATTAAAAATAATATTTTAATAATAAACACTTTAAAAAAATTCTAAGATATTAATTTTTTTCTAAAAATCAATATTTTCTAGAAATAAAAAAATTTTAAATTAGTATTTATTAGAAATTTTTTTTTAAAAAAATTATGTATTCTAATTTTTTTTAAAATATAAAATAGACTATAATACATAGATCTTAAAGAATAGTTTTTTATAAACAAATGAAATTTTGTAGTATTAAAATTTTAAAAATTAATTTCTTCTAAAACTAAAGTTTTTGATTATTGTTTTATTACTTAAGTACTTAGTAATATGCATTTTAAACATTTTATATTAAACTATTATTTTATAATTTATAAATTTTTATTGCTAAGTATTTAATATTTTATATTAAATCCGTGTAACACACAGGGTATACTCTAGTTATTAATAAAGTTCTACTAATTATTATTGAAAGTAAAACGAAGAGAAACTTTTAAAGACACTTGCAATTATTTATTACTGTGATTTAATAATAATAATAATAATAATAATAATAATAATAATAATAATAATAACAACAATAATAAGAGTAAATTGTCATTTTAGTCCATGTGGTTTGGTAATTTTTGTCATATTAGTTCAAAAGTTTAAATTTTGTCATTTTGGTCATTATGGTTTACATTTTATTGTCATTTTTGTCCATGTGGTTTAGTTAAATTTTCTATTTTTAAATTTAGTTGCATTAAAATGACAATAAAATGGAAACCATAAAGCTATGTATTATCATCAAGCCCCCATCACTTCACGTCGACGCCACATAAACCAACACCATCACCCTTTATCACTCCACGTCATCATCACATGTGTTATCATCACCGTTTCATCAAGCCTCCATCACCCCCTCCTTTTTCTTCTTTCTTCTCCCCTTTCTCCTTCACGTCGTGAAGGCCCTCTCGACTTGCCACCACATGGTGGTCACGCCCCTGCGTGTAGTGGTAGATGTGGGTGATGAGGGCGTGATAGAGGGCGGTTAAGCCTTTCTCACGCCTCATAATACATGGTCTAATGACTAAAATGACAATAAAATAAACAATAATGACCAAAATTGCAAAATTTAAACTATTGTATTAAAATGACAAAAGCTGTCAAACCAGAATAATTAAAATGACATTTTATTTTAATAATAATAATAGCAAAGTTGAAAATTGATCCTTACACTTCACCGTAAAAACAGAAAAAGCCCCTCAAGATTCTTTTACCTGGCCACATAGCACCCACTTTTCACCAAACCCACTATCGTTAACCAACAACCACAACCAAATACGCACAAAAGAGACACACTGAGAATCAGTTGCAAGATATAATTGGTCAAGGGAACCCACAAAGTTTTCACAAGGCAATTGTCACCAGTTTATTCAATTCTCTCGTAATAAAATCTATTATTATAAGAAATATAGAAAATGGTATATGACAATCAATGATTAAAATTTAAGAAGGTGACACGTGAAAGGTCGGAAGGATTGAAATGAGAAAAATCTTATAACTTTATTTAATTTTATGGTTTATTAAATTTAAATGTACTTATAAAAATCAATTATTTATTGAATAAAGCCATCATTGGGCTTATAGCCTAGTGGTACTCCTTGACCACCAGCAATAAAAGGTCTTGGGTTCGAGTCTCGTCTGTAGCAAAAAAAATGTTCTTGGAGAGCTAAGGGGTTTTCTCAGTGTGAGTTTCCTCCTAGATGGTGTGACGGTTCCTCGATTCAGCACTCGCCAATGCCCAGATTGTAGCGGTCTGTGGTCGCAGCGCGTGGGTTGTTGGGTCCGAGGACTTGTTTAGCTGTTCAAAAAAAAAATTATTGAATAAAGCCGGTTTGATCGATATGTGTAATTAATGAAGCAATACTACAACCCCTATATTCAAAAACACTAGCAAGATGCTAGATACAAAACAAAACAGAGTTAAAAAAATAAAGCAATACTACAACCCCTATAATCAAAAACTAACAACCCTTTCACATTCCTTAAACCAAAACGAAAGTAGGAGAAGATGAAGACAAGTCCATTCGCCTAAGTGCACTGAGTCGCATTATACACGGGAACAAAACAATTCCACACCTGCATCAAAACAAGCCCATTATAATAAGAGGCATTGCTTCCATAAGCACACACCCCACCCAAACCAAAACTAGCCAAACCCAAAGTAAATTTAAACCCTATGAAAAAAACATGTATCCCAAGCCTGAGTCAAAGGCCTTTTCCTGGACCTAGCACAAACCCTCCAGGCTTGCACCCTGGTGAAGCCTTGACAGAGAACAAGGGAACAAACTAATTCCAAACCAACCCATTCTTATAACAAGCATTTCCTGCCCCCATCAACAAACTAAAAACCGACTCTAAACAGCCTCGGAATAGCTTGGACCCCAAGCCTAAGTCAAGGGCCTTTTCCTGGACCTAGCATAGACCACAAAGGAGCTATACCTCGGTGAATCCCATACTTAGATCACAGAATCAAAGCGTGTTCCAAACCCCAAAACCCCAAACTCATAATCAAAGCAGGCCAACAACCCCCCCTTCCCCTAGCGGACCAAAAAGCCGAAACCACTTCACCAACTAAGATACAAGAGAAATTACAAACTAGAAAGAGAAATTACACCAATTTGACCAGCCAATCTCATGATACTTTCCTCTATATTTTACCCATTCAAAGGAAAGTAATTTGATTTCCCCCATTATATCCCATGAGACTCTAGCTTTCTTGTTAAACACGCGTTCATTTCTAATGACCTGCATGAACATATTTAAATAGTTGTAAGTATATTTAAATAGTTGTTATATATGGCGTACAATATGTGTGTAATAGCTGACCTAATGACCTGAACATATTTAAATAGTTGCAAGTATATTAAACTAGCTTCTTATTCAACTCATACACGTACATGTGAATTATCTAGCCTTTGTGGAAAGTTCCGTTTGTTTTATTGACGGAGTATAAATAATTAAATACATTTTATCTCTAACAATAATTTTAAAATAAAGTGTAAATCTTTTTTAAATTGTCTTGTGCCGTCACAAAAAACGTGAATTGATGCTAAAGATGCAGCAGCTTTATCAATTGCACTAAAAAAAGCTTTATTTTTCATAATTAAAAATATTAGACTAAAAGACAATGAACTTTTTAACTTTTTTAAGCATTCAACTTATATATTGCTGTCAATCGTGTCTAGGCCTGTAAACAAACCGAACAGTTCATGAACTGTTCGTGAACTGTTCGGTAAGAAGTTCGTTTATTTAATAAATGAACGAACACGAACATAAAATTTGTGTTCGTCTAATTAAATGAACGAACATGAACACACCTAGTGTTCGTTTATTTATGTTCATGAACAGTTCGGTTATGTTCGTTTATTTACGTTCGTTTATTTGTGTTCGTTCGTTTGTGTTCGTTAACTATGTAATGTTAGTTTTTGTTCAGTTAACTGCCTAATTTACGAATAATATGTATTTACATTTAAGAGACTTGTCGTTTGTGTTCGTTAATACTTGTTCAATTGTGTTCGTTTATGTTTGTTCAATAGTGTTCAAATTCGTTTATGATTGTTCAATGGTGTTTAAAAAATGTTCATTTATGTTTGTTCGTTTATTTTAGTTCGTTTGTGTTCATTTATGTTCATGAACAGTTCGTTTAATTTATTAATGAACGAACACAAACGAACACGAACATATTCATTTTCTTAACAAACGAACATGAACACAAAATTCATGTTCGTTAATGTGTTCGTGTTCGTGTTCGGTTAAGTCTTAATGAACGAACACGAACAATCATGTGTTCGTGTTCGTTCGGTTCGTTTACAGGCCTAATCGTGTCGGGTTAGCGGGTTAATGGGTTACGGGTTGGCGGGTTGGTGGGTTGAATCTTGAAACTCTAACCTGACCCATATATTTATTCGTGTCAAAGTTTTCAACCCTAACCCGGATTGATATAAATTCGGGTCAACCCGAATCTGACCCATTTAACCCGTTTATATAAATAAATCAAACTTATTTACATATTGTAAGTTGGTTATTGTTTAAAAACATATCAATAATAACGTGATTAGTAGTTGTGTATGAGTTACAAGTAGTTAATATAATATTTTAACAAAAAAATTAATATTATTATAACTAAAAATATAATTATCTAATCATAATTATAAAGTATGAAATTTAAAATAAACTAGTTTGTATATTTAACCAGAAAAAAATCATTTTTTAGATGAAAAAAATATAAATTTTGTTACTTAATCAATTAAAGTATGGTAAATAATCAAAAGAAAAACAACTAAATATATGTTATAGGAAAGAAAATAATAAATTTAATAATTTTGAAATCTTAAACGGGTTAACGGGTCAACCCGTTGACCCGTTTATAAAGGGGTCAACCCGAAGACGACCTGTTTTTTAAACGGGTTATACTTGTCAACCCAAAACCTGATTATTTTCGTGTTGTGTTCGGGTTATGTTTCAGGTCGTGTCGGGAATTGCCACACCTAATTGCACCACATGTGTAGGCGTGGAGCGTGCTATTTATTTATTATATAAAAGAAAAGTTTCAGGAATATTAATATTTTGTTTATTTATAGTTTTAGCTGTAAATGTTTTGATGTTGTTTATTATTATATATCTCAAATATAAACTTGAGAGAAAATCTCACTTTTTGTAATTTAGCCATATCAGTTTTATTCTGCTTTCATAATTTCTGAATATTATCACCTTTGGTTATGACCTCTGTATGAAAGTTGTTTAGGGATGCCAATTTTAAACAACTTTGGTTTTCCATAATTCTTGATCAAGGAGCTTGATTAGAAACTCGAGATAAAAAAAATATATTATATAAAGAAAATAAGCAGAAAAAAGACAGAAAATAAGCGGAAAAAGGACAGAAAATAATTTAAAAAATAATATAACTAGAAAAAAAACGTAAACTTTATATAAATAAAGAAAATAATATATTATCATGCAAAAATTTTTAATATAATAATTATTTAATATGAAAGATAATTAATAAACTATTATTATAATAATTATTTAATATGAATGATAATTAATAAACTATTATTTAATATGGTTATTTTATAGAAGAGATATGAAAAAAATAAAAGTTTAAACTTATCAGAAAATGACATGTTTAAAAGATTATTTTTATTTATTAATATAAATCTTTAATTCAAATAACACTTTTACTTTTCAATTATATTAATAAAATCTGCATATGCTAAATAAAAAATGCAAGAATACTAGACATTATTCAAAAAGAGAAGAGTAAATTGTCGTTTTTCCTCCTGTGCTTTGATTGAATTTGCCATTTACATCCAAATTCTTAAATTTTGCCAATTTGACATTGTGCTTTTTGTTTTTTTGCCATTTTACTCCATCTTCTTAATTCCATCCAATTACACCATTAATTATAAGGGTATTTATGTCAATTTAATACCAAACTAATATCAAAAGAAAAAACGAAAAAAAAGTAAAAAAAAGAAGAAGAAGAGTATTCAAACATTTTGGTAAAAATATAACAATAATAATTTCACTATCAACTTTTAACATCAAATTTTTTTACAATAGCTCATATATTATAGTAAACATATTCATATATATATATATATATATATATATAGGGCATGGAATTTTTGATAACCCTCATCTTTTGTTACAACCCATTAACCATCATCCAATGGTTACTTTAAAAATGTAAGTGTATAGGATGGTGACACGTGTCAGATTACTTTTTTTTTCTTTTTCTTAATATAAAGGGCATTTAAGACATTTGTTATTTAAGTAAAGTTTACCCCATTTTTTTTAAACATTCATAACTTTTTTATAATATATTATTTTTTTAAAAAAATTGCACCATTATACTCGTCTCATTTTTCTCTTTAATTTCGTTATAGTCTCGACTAGTTTTTTTTTTTGATGTCATGTATTTACATCATTGTAACGAGCTTAAAGATTGCAAATTAATTAGAAATTTTTTCTAACAATGATAATTACAGTAATGTAACAAAAAATGAAGTAATGTAACACAAAATGAAGTAATTTACAATGACATAATTAACGGTGACGTAACACATTATTTTATTTTTTTTCTCTAACAATGATAATTACAATGATAAATTATAGTGATGTAAATAGAAAACATTATTTTGATTTTTTTCTCTCACAATGATAATTATAGTGATGTAATTTATCATTGTTCGAAAAAAATTTAAACTAATTTGTTGTCAATGTAAATTAAATCACTGTAATTTAAACCAAATTCACCGAAAAAAACCGAAACCAAATTTTACGTCAATGATAATTACAATGATAAATTACAGTGATGTAATAGAACACATTATTTTGATTTTTTCCTCTCACAATGATAATTATAGTGATGTAATTTATCATTGTTCGAAAAAAATTTAAACTAATTTGTTGTCAATGTAAATTACATCACTGTAATTTAAACCAAATTCATCGAAAAAACCGAAACCGAATTTTACGTCAATGTAAATTACATCATGATAAATTACGTCAATGTAATTACATCACGATAAATTACGTCAATGTAAATTACATCACTGTAATTTATCATTTTTTAAAAAAATTCAAATAAATTTGTTATATTTAACCTCGTTACAATGATGTAAATATAGGGCATTTAAAAAAAGTAAAAAAAATTAGTCAAGACTATAACGGAATTAAAGAGAAAAATGAGACGAATATAATGGTGCAATTTTTTTTAAAAAATAATATATTATAAAAAAGTTATTAATGTTTAAAAAAGAGGAGGGAAAAACTTATAAGGGGTAAAATGACTATGATGCCTTTTTTAATATTTTAATGTAATGCTTATGTGTAAGTTATGATTGGTTTAAATGGGTTATGTAGTTGTAGCAAAAGATGAGGGTTATTTTTTATACCCTTCCCTATATATATATATATATATTCTTAGTTAAAAAAAGATTGCAACATAACATTAACAAAATAATAATTTTTAAAGCAACATCCAACTTCAAAAGATTGCAAAAACATGTAAAAGCACACTAATTCATCACAAACATAAAAAAGTAAGCATATAATACTAACAACCAAAATTATTTTTATAGGTTATATACACACACACATATATTCTTTTTTTTGTATAGGTTATATAAAAAACGTAAGCATCCAACACTAACAACCAAATTTATTTTTATAGGTTATATAAAAAAAGTAAGCATCCAACTAAAGGTGTTCAAAAAAACTAAAAACCGTTTAAAACCAAAAATCAAACCGTATTCATAAGTGAACCAAATTCAAAGTTTATTCGGTTAATCAATTAAACCAAATTTAGATGTAAATTTATTAATTTTATTAATAATATATAACGATGAATTTGGTTCATCCGGTTTTTAACCCGTTAATTTGGTTTTTCATTGGTTTATTCGGTTGAATTCGGTTTGTTCAGATGACCGAGTTTCTAATACGGTTTGGTTCGTTTTCGGTTGAGTTAAAAAATTCAAAACTGTTTAAACCGAACCAAATAGATCGTTGAAATCATAAAACTGAACTGTTGAACATCCATACTTCCAACACTAACAACCAAAATTAAGTATCCAACACTAACATATTCGATTATATATGTTATATGTATTCTTAGTTTTTTACTATTTGGACGATCTATGTATTTTTGCATGTTTTTGCAATCTTTTTATGTTGGATGTAGCTCGTAAAATTATTTTTGTTGTTTATATTTTGTTGCAATCTTTTTTTTTTTGTTTTTTAGGTAAGAATATATATATCGTATATAATCGGAATATACTTGACTATAACATATAGGCTATTGAAATATATTTTTGATGTTAGATATTGCTATAGTAATTATTTTTTAATTTTTTCACCAAAATATTTGAATATTTCCTTTTTCTTTTATCTTTATTTTAATGAGTTTATTATAAAATTGACAAAAATACCCTTAAATTTAATGGGTAATTTGATGGAGTTAAGACAGTGGAGTAAAATGGCAAAAAAACAAGAACCACAATGTCAAATTGGCAAAAATTTGAAAATTTGGATGAAAATGACTAATTCAACAAAAGCACAGGGAGCAAAACGACAATTTACAATAATCTATTATTAAATTCACTTTTCATTTTACAATAATATATTTCAAACCATACAATGAATTCGTCAATTTACAAACTTTTATATCTTTGTTAAAACTTAAAAGATAACTTTCATATACCTATTTTAATATATAAAAGTTTCTAAGAATAATTGGATATTTTATACCATTTTAACTTTAATTTTTTGTTTCGTTTTTATTAAATACATCTCATATTAAATAATAATATTAAATATTATATATATATACACATATATTATGTGAACTAAAAATATTTTTAATATATCAAAAATATATTAATATTAGAAAACACACTTTTTAAAAAACCAAATATTGCAATATATAACTTTTTTTCAAAATAAAATGTTTAAAGAAACAAATCTTGTGAAAATTAGCATTTAAAGAAATAATATAATTATTTTATTAATTAAAGTATTTAAATTATGCGAAATTTTAATCATATTTTATATTAAAAAATCATCTCATATTATCTAATAGATGACTATTTATTATATTTTTTATTTAGTTCATATAATACACAAGATGCTAACATATCTAGAATATATATATATATATATATATATATATATATATATATTTACTCTAATAAAGGAGTATTATTAGGAGACACGTGTCGCGTTGTGATAATATATGAAAACAAATTTCCTGCCTCTCTTTTGTCGCATCTCGAGCCAGCGGGATGGATTGACTTTTCCGTCGGGCGGAAGGTTCTCGGGGCACGATATCGTTGTGATAATCATAGTGATTAGATTGTTTACACGACACATGATATATAATGAGAAATGTTGTCACACCCCGACTCGCAGCGGAAGACTTAATAGAGTCTTGGTGTCAACAGTAATTAACAAAAGCATAAGTTAAGCGAACGATTTAAATATGTCACACCCCCAAATTCCCACTCGTGGTGTATGTCCACGTGGATGTGACGTGTCCAGAATCACAGCTCAAGGTCATATAGAACGACTCTATACGCGTTTACAAATCCAAGTTTGACACATACACATAACAAAATAGTTTGCAACGGAAAAGTATTTCATAGCAGCGGAAATAAATATGTTTGAATACATGCAGCGGAAATCAAATTGTCAAATGCAACATTGTTTAATTCATAACATAAATAAGAATGTTTCCAAATGATAAGACAGAAATGCATGCGGATCCTAATGCTCGTCCCTTAAAGTGTGCATTCCTGTTATCCATAGCTCGCTAGTTACCTGAGAATACAAGTTTGAAAAAGTGTCAACACAATGGTTGGTGAGTTCACAGGTTTTGATATACATATAGTAATAAAAGTGTGTTATGCTGTTTATCATATGTTAGTACCGAGCCCTTGGCCCAAAGTGTCAGTGCGTCACTACCGAACTAGACTTGTTAGTCTTTGCCTCCGCCATGTCTCGTAATAACATGGCAAGATAGGTCAAGTTTTCACGTGTTATGACATCCAGTCAATATTTCGCCACGCGGGGTTAGTCACACCCCAAACGGATCCATTCAAACTCGCCTCGTTGTTTGTACATTAACGGTAAGACTTTGTGAGGACTTCTTACGATTACAACACTTAATGTTTGTCTAATAAACCAGCATACACCAAAATGTTTGTACAGTAATAGATGTTTGACTCGATGCAACAAGTATTCTCCCCCTATTTAAAAGCGTTTGAAAAAGAGTAAAGAGGGGCCGTAAACTCACCTTGGTAATGTGCAAGTAAGTATGCGTAAGCTCCTGATGTAGTAGGCACGTCGGTCACCGGCAACCTATATCGTATACCGTTCGTGAGTTCGTGTAAGTGACCGTGCTAGTGTTTGTGTTAGTGCTCGTGTTTGTGTCCAACAACCCTCGGTTGTTCATGTTTGTCCGTGTCGGTCCACAATGACCGTGTTTGCTCGTGTTGGTCCACATTGACCGTGTTTGACCGTGTTTGACCATGTTTGACCGTGTTTGACCAAAGTTGACCGTGTCAAGTCAACGACCCGTTGGTGAACCGTGTGACGGTTGTGATTCGTGTAGCAACGTGTAAGTGTTTGTCGTGTGCAAATCGCGTAGATCGCGTGTATGGACAACTTACTATTTATAGTAAGTTTCCATTTATGGAAAGTTCACAAAGCATAACGGTTTTAGAGTTCTAGCATGCTCAATAGTCCTACGGGGTCATGTTAACACATAGCGCATTATCATACAAGGTCATATAAGTCGTTTATAACATGTTTGCACATAAAAGTTTCCTAAAATGGAAAGTTTCCATTTTTAGCATACGTGACATCGGAAACCATCTAACTTAGCATCTAATCCACGTATTATAACATAATAAGTCATTTAGCATGCTCAAATAATACAACACGTTGACAAGTCGGTTTTTGTAAAAATAAAGTTACTATAAATAGTAACTTTGTGGTTTTTGGCATAAAAATGACCATTTAACATTTCTAAACCATTTTTACATTACCATTCCTCATAATAATCAATCTAGCATCATTTTAATCATACTAATATGGTGAAAGAGTCTCCTATCATTATTTTGACCCGAAAAGTTACTAAATATAGTAACTTTGTCAAAAATGACCATAAACATTATCAAGATCACATTTTTAAATATTCTAATCCTCATATTAACATTCTAAGAGCAAATCCAAGTACATGCATGTTCATCAAATACACCATATCACCAACTTGTAACTAAAAAGTTACTATAAATAGAAAGATTCATAGAAATCATAATTTTAACCATTTCAACCAAATCTAACCATGTAATCATCATCCAATATCATCAAGAAACATGCTTAACTACTGAAAATCATTCTAGCCATCATTGATCGTACATGCATGTGGGCAAATCACCCATTTGTGACCAAATCATGAAATACACAATAACACCTCATCATAGATCATCATAGATCATCATCTAAACACTTTAGATCATTATAAAACACCTTAAAATCAATAAACCCAGAAGTAAATCTCGTGCATGTGCATTCAAAGTGCTTGCATGCGAGATCTAACACTTGCATGTGTGTGTAGAAGTGAGAAATGGACTTTTTAGCTATGAAAGATGTGAGAACTACCTTCTAAGCCTATTGAATCCCTGAGATGATGCTTCAACAGCTCCTGAGACCCTCTGGTTCGTGGGTTTTGACAAGAACAAGGGAGGAGATGGTGGTTTTGGTGTGTTCTTTCTTGCTTTTCACCTTCAATCTTCACTCCAAAGCTTCCCAAGGTGTGTCAATGGCTTCCACTAGCTCTAATGGTGGTTTGCAGGTGTTTGAGGGGTGAAGTGACCGAGCTCTAGCGTGTGGTTTCGGTGATAATAAATGGGATAGGCAAAATGATGGTCTTGGGAGCTTAAAAAGTGATTTTTGCGAATCTGGCGCCCCAGGCGTAACGCCTGGCGTGGGTCAGGTATGCCTGGCGTTACGCGCGGATCCGGTCGGACGAGGCGCTCAATTTCTACCCGCGCGCATCGCCTGTCGCGGGCATCCCGGGTCAGGCGTACCGCCTGGCCTGAATTTCAAGCCCAATAAGCTTGTTTTTGTTGTTCTGGCCCAATCTTGCCCGTTTCTCGACTGTAGAACATCGTTCGAGCGGCGTTTGGACTCTATTGGTCAATTATTAGCCATAATTGACTTGTGACAGTGTTTCGTGAAGTTTCGAGTGTTGTGCTACACAATGTGTTAGACGTTCACCAACGTTCGTGTGTTTTGACACGTGTGTGTTGTTCGTCGATAATTCCACGAATTATCTTGTCGTATGCCAGTGTTCGTACTGTCGTGCCACGTGTCACACTAAATTACTCTAATTCTAGTGCCACGTGTACATAATGCATTAAATAAACATTTAAATAAATAAGATGCTGACCTGGAAATTACGGGGTGTCACATCCTCCCCATGTTAGAAAGAATTTCGTCCCGAAATTCAACTTGTGTTGCTAGTGTTTGCCTGTTCCGCGAACAGGTGTGGGTACTTTTGTTTCATCTGGTCTTCACGTTCCCACGTGAATTCCGGTCCTCGTCGCGAATTCCATCGCACTTTCACTATTGGAATCTTGCTGAGCTTGAGCTTCTTGGTTTCCCGGTCCATAATCTCCACCGGTTCCTCAACAAAGTTCAATTGTTCGTCGATTTGTATTTCCTCGAGAGGAATAACAAGTGTCTCATCAGATAGGCACTTCTTGAGGTTCGAGATGTGGAATACGTTGTGTACACTGCTCAGCTCAACTGGCAGGTTCAGTTCGTAGGCTACAGGGCCTATTCGTTTGGTGATCTCGAAAGGTCCAATGTAACGAGGGTTCAACTTTCCTCGTTTGCCAAACCGAATGACACCTTTCCAGGGCGAGACCTTGAGCAACACTCTGTCCCCCACCTGGAACTCCAACGGTTTGCGTCGCTTGTCGTCATAGCTTTTCTGTCTGTCCCGAGCTGCTGCCATTCGTTTGCGTATTTGCACGATCTTCTCAGTTGTCTCGTGCACCAGTTCTGGACCAGTTAGTTGGCTGTCTCCAACTTCCGCCCAGCAGATGGGTGATCGACACTTACGTCCGTAAAGTGCCTCGAATGGTGCAGCTTGAATGCTAGTGTGGTAGCTATTGTTATATGAGAACTCAACTAACGGTAGGTGAGATTCCCAGCTACTACCAAAGTCAATGACACATGCCCGGAGCATGTCCTCCAGTGTCTGTATCGTTCGCTCACTTTGCCCGTCCGTCTGCGGGTGATAAGCGGTGCTCATGTCCAATCTCGTGCCCAAAGCCTTATGCAAGGACTTCCAGAAATGCGACGTGAATCGACTGTCGCGATCAGATATGATTGAGATTGGCACTCCATGTCGAGTGACCACTTCCTTTAAATAAATCCGAGTGAGTTTGTCTAGCTTGTCAGTCTCCTTGATGGGTAGAAAATGTGCAGACTTTGTCAGTCGGTCTACGATAACCCAGATGGTATCGCAACCACTTGCCGTCTTTGGCAGTTTAGTGATGAAATCCATGGAAATCTGCTCCCATTTCCACATTGGTAGTTCCGGTTGTTGAAGTAACCCTGATGGCTTCTGGTACTCAACTTTGACTTTTGAGCACGTTAGGCATTTACTCACGTATGTTGCTATCTCAGCTTTCATGTTTGGCCACCAATAGGTTGTCTTCAAATCGTGATACATCTTATCAGAGCCTGGGTGTACGGAATACCGGCTCTTGTGAGCTTCATCCATCACTACTTCTCTAAATCCTCCGTAGCGTGGAATCCAGATTCGATCCATTAAATAGTAAGCTCCGTCGTCTTTTGCCTTTATTTGCTTATCCATGCCACGCATGGCTTCAAGAGTGAGGTTTTCAGTTTTCAGAGCTTCCTGTTGTGCTATCCGAATTTGATTTGGCAGTTCGGAATGGATCGTGAGTTGTAGTGCGCGCACTCGTTTTGTCGTTTCTTTTCGGCTCAACGCGTCGGCCACTACGTTGGCTTTACCGGGATGGTACTTGATGGCGCAATCATAATCACCTATGAGTTCAACCCACCTTCGTTGTCTCATGTTCAACTCTTTCTGGTCGAAGATGTGTTGTAGGCTCTTATGATCGGTAAAGATTGTACATTTCGTGCCGTACAAGTAGTGTCGCCAGATCTTCAAGGCAAACACCACGGCTCCCAACTCTAGGTCATGAGTCGTGTAGTTCTTCTCATGCACCTTCAGTTGGCGTGAAGCGTATGCTATCACTTTCTCGCGTTGCATCAGCACGCAACCGAGTCCTTGTTTCGAAGCGTCGCAATACACCACGAAGTCATCACATCCTTCCGGTAGGGATAGGATGGGTGCAGTGCATAGTTTCTGTTTCAACAGGTTGAAAGCAGCCTCTTGTTTGTCTCCCCAATCGAAACTTTTGTCTTTATGTGTCAGGGATGTCAGTGTTTGAGCAATCTTTGAAAATCCCTCAATGAATCTCCTGTAGTACCCGGCCAGACCTAAGAATTGTCGCACCTCTGTCGGAGTCTTGGGTGCTTCCCAGTTCTTAATGGCTTCGATCTTAGCTGGGTCTACGTGAATTCCCTGCTCATTAACCACGTGCCCAAGGAATTGGACTTCGCGTATCCAAAAGTCGCATTTTGAAAACTTCGCGTACAATTGCTCTTTCTTTAGTAATTCCAAAACTAGCCTCAGGTGTTCAGCATGTTCTTCATGATTCTTAGAGTAGATCAGAATGTCGTCAATGAATACTATTACGAATTTGTCAAGGTAAGGTTTGCACACCCTATTCATGAGATCCATGAATACTGCTGGTGCGTTGGTCAGTCCAAAGGGCATAACCAAGAATTTGTAGTGTCCGTATCGGGTTCTAAAGGCAGTCTTAGGAATATCATTCTCCTGTATCCTCAATTGATGATAACCCGATCTTAAATCGATCTTTGAATAGTAGCTTGACCCTTGCAACTGGTCAAATAAGTCATCTATTCGTGGCAACGGGTATCGATTTTTGATTGTTACTTTGTTCAGCTCTCTGTAGTCGATACACATACGGAATGATCCGTCTTTCTTCTTTACAAATAAGACCGGTGCTCCCCAAGGTGAGAAGCTCGGCCTAATAAATCCATTGTCTAACAGTTCCTGCAACTGATTAGACAGTTCCTGCATCTCGGTAGGTGCGAGTCGGTACGGAGCTTTAGCAATCGGTGCTGCTCCTGGTCTGAGGTCTAACTGAAACTCGACTTGTCGTTTCGAAGGTAGTCCAGGTAGATCCTATGGAAACACTTCGGGAAAATCGCGGACTACAGCTATGTCCTCAACCTTCCTTTCTTTCTTCGGTTGTTCCGCAATGAGAGCTAGTATTGCGGTGTATCCCTTCTGAAGATACTTGTTTGCTTTCATGCACGACATGATGTTCAGAGGTACTCCCCGTCGTTTCCCCTGAATCGAGATCTGTTCACCGTTCTGCAACGTCACTCGTACGATTTACTCGTTGCATACAATCTCGGCTTGGTTAGCGGATAACCAATCCATTCCAACGACCACATCAAAGCTTCCGAGGGTTACCGGCATCAAATCGATTTCGAGCTCGTGATCCGCCAATGCCATAACGCATCCTCGAAAGATGTGCTGCGTTTCAATCAACTTGCCGTCGGCTAATTCTACAGTATATTTATAGTCTAGTGGTGTTGAGGTAATACCTAGTAATTTGCTAAACTTGATGGATCTAAGTTCCTATCGGCACCGGTATCCAGTAATATATTAGCATAAACAAGAAAAGAACGTACCGGTCATGATGTTTGAGTCATCCTCGGCTTCTCCTGAGCCACTCACAAATACACCATCCTTTGCTGTGCCCTCTTCTGCCTTCTTCAGTTGTGGACAGTCCCTCCGCATGTGTCCCGGCTTTCCACACTCCTAGCACCCCTTGAGAGTGTGTTGGTTATTGGTATTCTGTTTGGTGTTGGGGTTAGGGTTTGTTCGGCACTCCTTGGTTGCATGCCCATTTTTGCCGCAGTTCGTGCATTTGACCCTTTTGCACGAGCCAAAGTGATGGTAGTTACAGTTGTTGCATTTTGGGCTTTTGCCCTGATATCCTCCTTTGCTCCGAGTGGCAGTGAAGACCTTAGCAAGGGTTGGGCGATGCTGGGTTTGTTGTTGAGGTGAGAGGGTTTGGTTGTTGCTGGGTTCCCACTTCCTCTTGAGTTCCTGGGGTTTCGTATGCTCACTCCTCTTGGGTAGCTCTCCCTGTGCCACCGCTTGGTCGATTAGTTTGTGAGCCAAGCAAATAGTAGACTGAATGAGAGTGGGATCTGTCGTGGAAATTAGGCTTCGGATTTGTTCAGGTAATCCCCTAACGTATGGCTCGATCTTTCTGTATTCTGGGGTCACCATTTCTGGATACTGTTTACACCATTCGTGAAATCGAGTGGTGTACTGTTCAATTTCAGCTCCTTCCATTTTGTGATTCCAACACTCCTCCGGTTCCTTGATTTCGTTCTGGGGATGGTATTCTTCCTTCAACATCTTAATGAAATTTTCCCATGGTATGGAGTTAGCGGTCTCCAGACTCAGTGTTTGGACTTGTGAATTCCACCAAATGAGGGCCTGTCCCTCTAGAGTTCCGGTAGCGAATTTCCCTTTGTTCTCCTCAGAGCAGTCGCACATGCAGAAGATTGTCTCAGTCTTCTTGATCCATCGGAGCAGTCCCTCTGCTCCTTCCGACCCCTTGAATGTTAGAGGATGATAACTAAGGAAGGTCTTGAATAAGCATCCTCTTAAGTTGTTGTGAGTCTCATTGTTTGTTTCATTGTTTACGCGTGTAGTCTCGTATTCCGCTATAGCTTTGTTAACCCGTTGTTCGATCATGGCCTCGATAGTAGCAGAATTGATTGATTGGTCGCTAGTACGCACATACGTTCCTTGTCCAGCCATTGGTAAGTATGTATCTACAATAGGTTTTGGATCACTTACAGTTAGAGTTTGCTGTGTGTGATATAGAGGTAGTATATCCTCTTTCTTCATGTGTACAATTATAAGCTTTAGAAGATTACTATTACCAATGTGATGTATATGAGCACAACTCGCTCAATTAGATTCTATCAATACTAAATACAATAAGGGAATAAACTACTTGGTGAAAATAGTGGAGTTCGAATCTCTACTAACAGCGGTATACTACATAGTTCTCCTCATGGGTGTAGCGTGTCATTTGAATTTGCTAAAATTCGTATGTACCTATAAATTCACGATTACGTTGGCCACCGTAATCGTCAATTTATCTTACACAGTCATTCTAGTTCCTTCAATCTGAAGCTAGTGATCACAATAGTGCTCGAGGTTCATCTTCGGCATGCTGTCACTAAGGTTCTAGTCCACAAGCGTACGTCAGGTGACTGGGTTTACGCCCAAGAATGGAGATTGGGAAAAGCGTTCGATTTAAGTTAGATCGTGCTAGTGTAGTCTTCTTCAGAACATTGAAGAGTTTCCTTTAGTCTTGTGTTCGTCCTTTCACTAATCCCGTCTCGCAGTTCTCAAGCATATGCAGATGTGTATACCCGCGAAGGGTTCCAATGGTATGCTCGTAGATATCTGATAAAATCACAAAGCATTTTGCTAAATTATGCATATAATTAGTTGTGCGAAACTAGTGTAGTGTCTAGAGTTGAGCAATGGCTATAGTCTAAGTTTACTACATGCAAACCTAGTTCTCTATAACCAAGGCTCTGATACCAGTCTGTCACACCCCCAAATTCCCACTCGTGGTGTATGTCCACGTGGATGTGACGTGTCCAGAATCACAGCTCAAGGTCATATAGAACGACTCTATACGCGTTTACAAATCCAAGTTTGACACATACACATAACAAAATAGTTTGCAGCGGAAAAGTATTTCATAGCAGCGGAAATAAATATGTTTGAATACATGCAGCGGAAATCAAATTGTCAAATGCAACATTGTTTAATTCATAACATAAATAAGAATGTTTCCAAATGATAAGACAGAAATGCATGCGGATCCTAATGCTCGTCCCTTAAAGTGTGCATTCCTGTTATCCATAGCTCGCTAGTTACCTGAGAATACAAGTTTGAAAAAGTGTCAACACAATGGTTGGTGAGTTCACAGGTTTTGATATACATATAGTAATAAAAGTGTGTTATGCTGTTTATCATATGTTAGTACCGAGCCCTTGGCCCAAAGTGTCAGTGCGTCACTACCGAACTAGACTTGTTAGTCTTTGCCTCCGCCATGTCTCGTAATAACATGGCAAGATAGGTCAAGTTTTCACGTGTTATGACATCCAGTCAATATTTCGCCACGCGGGGTTAGTCACACCCCAAACGGATCCATTCAAACTCGCCTCGTTGTTTGTACATTAACGGTAAGACTTTGTGAGGACTTCTTACGATTACAACACTTAATGTTTGTCTAATAAACCAGCATACACCAAAATGTTTGTACAGTAATAGATGTTTGACTCGATGCAACAAGTATTCTCCCCCTATTTAAAAGCGTTTGAAAAAGAGTAAAGAGGGGCCGTAAACTCACCTTGGTAATGTGCAAGTAAGTATGCGTAAGCTCCTGATGTAGTAGGCACGTCGGTCACCGGCAACCTATATCGTATACCGTTCGTGAGTTCGTGTAAGTGACCGTGCTAGTGTTTGTGTTAGTGCTCGTGTTTGTGTCCAACAACCCTCGGTTGTTCATGTTTGTCCGTGTCGGTCCACAATGACCGTGTTTGCTCGTGTTGGTCCACATTGACCGTGTTTGACCGTGTTTGACCATGTTTGACCGTGTTTGACCAAAGTTGACCGTGTCAAGTCAACGACCCGTTGGTGAACCGTGTGACGGTTGTGATTCGTGTAGCAACGTGTAAGTGTTTGTCGTGTGCAAATCGCGTAGATCGCGTGTATGGACAACTTACTATTTATAGTAAGTTTCCATTTATGGAAAGTTCACAAAGCATAACGGTTTTAGAGTTCTAGCATGCTCAATAGTCCTACGGGGTCATGTTAACACATAGCGCATTATCATACAAGGTCATATAAGTCGTTTATAACATGTTTGCACATAAAAGTTTCCTAAAATGGAAAGTTTCCATTTTTAGCATACGTGACATCGGAAACCATCTAACTTAGCATCTAATCCACGTATTATAACATAATAAGTCATTTAGCATGCTCAAATAATACAACACGTTGACAAGTCGGTTTTTGTAAAAATAAAGTTACTATAAATAGTAACTTTGTGGTTTTTGGCATAAAAATGACCATTTAACATTTCTAAACCATTTTTACATTACCATTCCTCATAATAATCAATCTAGCATCATTTTAATCATACTAATATGGTGAAAGAGTCTCCTATCATTATTTTGACCCGAAAAGTTACTAAATATAGTAACTTTGTCAAAAATGACCATAAACATTATCAAGATCACATTTTTAAATATTCTAATCCTCATATTAACATTCTAAGAGCAAATCCAAGTACATGCATGTTCATCAAATACACCATATCACCAACTTGTAACTAAAAGTTACTATAAATAGAAAGATTCATAGAAATCATAATTTTAACCATTTCAACCAAATCTAACCATGTAATCATCATCCAATATCATCAAGAAACATGCTTAACTACTGAAAATCATTCTAGCCATCATTGATCGTACATGCATGTGGGCAAATCACCCATTTGTGACCAAATCATGAAATACACAATAACACCTCATCATAGATCATCATAGATCATCATCTAAACACTTTAGATCATTATAAAACACCTTAAAATCAATAAACCCAGAAGTAAATCTCGTGCATGTGCATTCAAAGTGCTTGCATGCGAGATCTAACACTTGCATGTGTGTGTAGAAGTGAGAAATGGACTTTTTAGCTATGAAAGATGTGAGAACTACCTTCTAAGCCTATTGAATCCCTGAGATGATGCTTCAACAGCTCCTGAGACCCTCTGGTTCGTGGGTTTTGACAAGAACAAGGGAGGAGATGGTGGTTTTGGTGTGTTCTTTCTTGCTTTTCACCTTCAATCTTCACTCCAAAGCTTCCCAAGGTGTGTCAATGGCTTCCACTAGCTCTAATGGTGGTTTGCAGGTGTTTGAGGGGTGAAGTGACCGAGCTCTAGCGTGTGGTTTCGGTGATAATAAATGGGATAGGCAAAATGATGGTCTTGGGAGCTTAAAAAGTGATTTTTGCGAATCTGGCGCCCCAGGCGTAACGCCTGGCGTGGGTCAGGTATGCCTGGCGTTACGCGCGGATCCGGTCGGACGAGGCGCTCAATTTCTACCCGCGCGCATCGCCTGTCGCGGGCATCCCGGGTCAGGCGTACCGCCTGGCCTGAATTTCAAGCCCAATAAGCTTGTTTTTGTTGTTCTGGCCCAATCTTGCCCGTTTCTCGACTGTAGAACATCGTTCGAGCGGCGTTTGGACTCTATTGGTCAATTATTAGCCATAATTGACTTGTGACAGTGTTTCGTGAAGTTTCGAGTGTTGTGCTACACAATGTGTTAGACGTTCACCAACGTTCGTGTGTTTTGACACGTGTGTGTTGTTCGTCGATAATTCCACGAATTATCTTGTCGTATGCCAGTGTTCGTACTGTCGTGCCACGTGTCACACTAAATTACTCTAATTCTAGTGCCACGTGTACATAATGCATTTAAATAAACATTTAAATAAATAAGATGCTGACCTGGAAATTACGGGGTGTCACATCCTCCACATGTTAGAAAGAATTTCGTCCCGAAATTCAACTTGTGTTGCTAGTGTTTGCCTGTTCCGCGAACATGTGTGGGTACTTTTGTTTCATCTGGTCTTCACGTTCCCACGTGAATTCCGGTCCTCGTCGCGAATTCCATCGCACTTTCACTATTGGAATCTTGCTGAGCTTGAGCTTCTTGGTTTCCCGGTCCATAATCTCCACCGGTTCCTCAACAAAGTTCAATTGTTCGTCGATTTGTATTTCCTCGAGAGGAATAACAAGTGTCTCATCAGATAGGCACTTCTTGAGGTTCGAGATGTGGAATACGTTGTGTACACTGCTCAGCTCAACTGGCAGGTTCAGTTCGTAGGCTACAGGGCCTATTCGTTTGGTGATCTCGAAAGGTCCAATGTAACGAGGGTTCAACTTTCCTCGTTTGCCAAACCGAATGACACCTTTCCAGGGCGAGACCTTGAGCAACACTCTGTCCCCCACCTGGAACTCCAACGGTTTGCGTCGCTTGTCGTCATAGCTTTTCTGTCTGTCCCGAGCTGCTGCCATTCGTTTGCGTATTTGCACGATCTTCTCAGTTGTCTCGTGCACCAGTTCTGGACCAGTTAGTTGGCTGTCTCCAACTTCCGCCCAGCAGATGGGTGATCGACACTTACGTCCGTAAAGTGCCTCGAATGGTGCAGCTTGAATGCTAGTGTGGTAGCTATTGTTATATGAGAACTCAACTAACGGTAGGTGAGATTCCCAGCTACTACCAAAGTCAATGACACATGCCCGGAGCATGTCCTCCAGTGTCTGTATCGTTCGCTCACTTTGCCCGTCCGTCTGCGGGTGATAAGCGGTGCTCATGTCCAATCTCGTGCCCAAAGCCTTATGCAAGGACTTCCAGAAATGCGACGTGAATCGACTGTCGCGATCAGATATGATTGAGATTGGCACTCCATGTCGAGTGACCACTTCCTTTAAATAAATCCGAGTGAGTTTGTCTAGCTTGTCAGTCTCCTTGATGGGTAGAAAATGTGCAGACTTTGTCAGTCGGTCTACGATAACCCAGATGGTATCGCAACCACTTGCCGTCTTTGGCAGTTTAGTGATGAAATCCATGGAAATCTGCTCCCATTTCCACATTGGTAGTTCCGGTTGTTGAAGTAACCCTGATGGCTTCTGGTACTCAACTTTGACTTTTGAGCACGTTAGGCATTTACTCACGTATGTTGCTATCTCAGCTTTCATGTTTGGCCACCAATAGGTTGTCTTCAAATCGTGATACATCTTATCAGAGCCTGGGTGTACGGAATACCGGCTCTTGTGAGCTTCATCCATCACTACTTCTCTAAATCCTCCGTAGCGTGGAATCCAGATTCGATCCATTAAATAGTAAGCTCCGTCGTCTTTTGCCTTTATTTGCTTATCCATGCCACGCATGGCTTCAAGAGTGAGGTTTTCAGTTTTCAGAGCTTCCTGTTGTGCTATCCGAATTTGATTTGGCAGTTCGGAATGGATCGTGAGTTGTAGTGCGTGCACTCGTTTTGTCGTTTCTTTTCGGCTCAACGCGTCGGCCACTACGTTGGCTTTACCGGGATGGTACTTGATGGCGCAATCATAATCACCTATGAGTTCAACCCACCTTCGTTGTCTCATGTTCAACTCTTTCTGGTCGAAGATGTGTTGTAGGCTCTTATGATCGGTAAAGATTGTACATTTCGTGCCGTACAAGTAGTGTCGCCAGATCTTCAAGGCAAACACCACGGCTCCCAACTCTAGGTCATGAGTCGTGTAGTTCTTCTCATGCACCTTCAGTTGGCGTGAAGCGTATGCTATCACTTTCTCGCGTTGCATCAGCACGCAACCGAGTCCTTGTTTCGAAGCGTCGCAATACACCACGAAGTCATCACATCCTTCCGGTAGGGATAGGATGGGTGCAGTGCATAGTTTCTGTTTCAACAGGTTATTATAAATCATAAATTAACGTTTTTAAGTCACATTATATCCAAATAATTAAGTTATCTTTGTTAAAAATCTATTTTAACTCCAAACTTAATTACTTATAACCACTTGTCAAAAATGACAATTTCATCGTATTTTACCGACAAAACCGACAACGCAACATACAAGCACATCAACATGCATTATGACCTAATTGACTTATAATACTTCAAAATAAGTATTTTATACTTATTTTTACTCAAATTTTTCTGTTTAAAATCAGTCACAAATTTATGTCGAAATTTTGCGTTAAAACGACGTTTTTACGTCATTTTTAGACATAGTTTTCAAGTATTTCATTTTATACTTTTCTTACAACACTTATATATTAAAATTTACATATTTTTATCATAAAAACTTATAAATTTTTCTGATCAAAATCATATTCATAAAATGATTATTTTTATATGTTAAAAATAGTCGAAAACGCGTATTTTCGGTCCTCAATAACCGTTATGTCATTACAATTCTAAATCCACTTGATTTTATACCTTAAATACGTTATAAAATTTATTTTTATAGTTACATAACCTGTTCCAAATTATTTTTATAGAAAACTCTATTTTTATAGTTTTTATCTTATCAAAACATCCATTTTAAAGTATTAAAAATTATGTCTAAGTTATATAACCATTCCTTATTCATTTTCCACAAAAATATTTATATTTTTAAGTATATTACAACTTTTAGATCAGATCTAATATATTTCATAAAATAGCAATTATTATTATTATTTTTCAAATTCAATAATTATATAAAAAGTTACATACATACCCATGCATGCATACATATACAACCATCATGCATGTCATGTTTTCTACCATATATATACTTATGTATATATACATTATCCTCATGCACATGTATACTTTAAATAATCATACAAACATTCGTATGTATACATACACATGCATCCATGTATGTAAAATCATTATTCTTTCATATACATACATATACACACACACACACGATTACATGCATATATACACATGCATGTCAACAAAACCCACTTATACATAAATATGTGTTCATGCATGTAATCATCTCATCCATACATACATATGTATATATATACAAACACATACATATACATATATGTTCATGCATGTAACTTATTTCACATCTACATACATATATATGGATGTATATGTACATGCATGTGGTTAAAATCACCATCCAAGCAACTCATCCATGTATGCATGTAGGTATACTTTGAAAAAAAAACATAAACACACATATATATATACACACATTACGATAAATACACACATATATGTGTGTATACATTTACGACCACACACACATTCATACACACACACACACATTACCAAAACCCATTTGATTTAAACACAATGTTTGGGTGAACAACTAGAATAAAAACCCACATAATGTGATTAAGATTTTACCTTAATGTGCTTAGAGATAGATGATTTCTTGATCAAAAACTCTTCCAATGTTCCAAGAATCACATCAAGAACTCAAGTAATAGGAGAAAATGAATCTTGGAATTTTTGAAAATGAAAGTGGGTAGGGAGAGAGAGATACGTAAAGATAGAGAGAGAGAGTGAAGGAGAAAGAGTGTGGTGAAAGTTGTAAGGATGTGGTGGGAGTTTTGAGGAAGCTTTTGGAAGATCTTACAAGCAACCTTTTACACATGCAAATGACATGTGTCTACCACATGTCCCACTCTTGTCTTAACCAGATAAAAACTGGTATATTCTGAGTCTTACGGTTTATAAACATTGTACCGGAAATTTGATAAAAATCCGATTTTTATTCTAAAATTAATAGAATATTTAATCGTACTTAAACGATCAAATTTTTGTCAAAAATAATGCCCTTAAATATTATTTGAATAATTGATTCCATTTTGCCCGGCTAAAACGCAGATAAAGTCGGTTTTCAGTAAAATCAACAGTTAACACCAAAATTCACGGTTTTCATCGTTAACTTAATTTATCCATCTATGATTTATCATTTTATGCTAAACTAAGCATACTTACTAAATTCGTTAATCGAGTCAGCACCAACGTTCGTTTAAACACCGCCGAACGGTACCGAAATCTCAAAAATTCACCAAATGCCATTCCATGCAGTTAAACACACTCTGTGCTAGACAGGTAACGACAACTTTAATTTAATAATTAATATTAAATTATTATTGCATCAAATAAATTAAGTTTAGTACACTAACCTTTTATGAGTCATCGTTCGTAAAATACCGGATGTCACAAATGCTAACATGACATTGATACATAATTACAAAGTTAAATTACACAGTAAGTGTTGATAATTTAACTAAGTAAATCTACCCAACAAGAATCATGAAGTTTCTATCTTGTATATGCACAAGATTTACAAAAGATGATTCACCAATATGTCATTCAAAATATGCACAACACAAAAGTAAGCTATCGGTCCTTTATATAATCCAACTAGCTTATACCCTGATGTCTGGTGACTAAACATGTTCGTCACCTGAGAAAAACATGCATTTAAACAAGTCAACACTAGGTTGGTGAGTTCATAAGTTTAGTAATTGAAAATACTTGTAACTGTCATTTGCAAGTCATAGTATCACACATAAGTCTTGTTGATATTGTCTTATCTTGTCTCACATACATGTCCTCTCCATAGTTACCCTTACAAATAGTGTATCATTCAAATCAAGCATGCTTATATATAGGGCATACGAGTGAAGCCGCCAACCCACCACATACTCGACTGAATTCAATACCACTTGTAATGTAGCTATGGATACCCATTTGCATCTCACATTGTGTTTGTCTCATTTGATATCCAACATGTTAATCACATATGATGTGTTCTCATCCCACAGTGTTGTATGTATAGAATAATAATGTTTTGAAGGGAATCAATTACCATGACCTAAGTTATGGTGATCCCTTATTTTTTTAAGGAAATATGTTAATTTAATCTTATCCTTATTAGTTTTCTCTCAATGTAGAATTAACTGTAATTTACTTCTAATATTAGGAGTGATAGTTAATTCATTGATATTGTTCACAATCTTGAATGTATAGAGTCTAAATGGGATCCATTGTGGTCCTCACGTAATCAGACCACAATGCATCTAATTTACCTCTATCTCATTTGTAGTCTCAAAAGAATTAGTGCATTCACAACGATCTGTCCTAGTAATATGACATGAGTGAAAATCAATTCGTCAGTCTACCAGTCAACAGAAACGAAGGGTACAATTACAATCAGTGTCTGAAGATTAATATCACCATATATCGTTTACCAAACCTGACTGATGCAGCCCTGTTACCGGTCATACGTTACTGGCCAATGAATATGTTACGATTAACGTACCGACCTCACCCGCCGGCGGGTTGTCAAACCTATGGTACCACTATGCTATCGTCGGTTTAGTCGCACTAAATCAATGGTAAACGATTTTCTTGAAGAGACTTACGACTGTACATGAACTCACGAACACATGATTGTTGTGATATAATACAAACAGTCTTAATAGTGATCAATTGTTGTTATGTGTTCTCCCATTGTCATTGTCTTTAAAAAAGTGTTATAAGAACTAGTCTTATTACACGATGTTAATATGTGTGGTGAATGATATCATCATTATGAAATTATGTTATCATGATTATCATTCTTGTTATCACTTGTATTTGTCTTACTGTTATCTCATAGTCTTCACTATGTTGTAATCATTTATAAGATCAAATCTTATTTCACTTGGGTTATTTAAATGTTTGGATGATTTCCTAAAGTTATGTCATCATGAAACATCCTTGAGTTGTCATTGTTGTTAATGCACACACAAGCATACACATTGATCTTGATATAAGTGTGATAATAAAGATAACATCTCTATTATCTAAATCCGGTGATGTTTGAATAATGTACTAAAACTTTTAATAAATAAAAGAGTTAGCATGTTTCTTAGCCCCGCATTTAGAATCAAAAGATTAGAAAAAGGGCATATGAACTCACCTTGTTGTTGTAGTGGTTGACTAAGACTCAAGAAATGCACGCGCTCACTGCTGTTGTACTGATCTTGTATTCACAGTCCTGTGTCTGATTAAATGTTATATGAGTTATGATCCCTTAATTGATTGTTCTTTTTCAAATCTGAGTTGTTAACTGAGTTCGTGTAGTTAAAATGACTCATTCTTGTGATTTCTGTAAGAATGACTCATGCTAATGGCCATTTGTACGAATGAGCCATGTTAATGAGCAGCTCACACGAATGAGTAGCTCACACAAATGAGTAGTTCACACTAATGACTTATGCTAATGAGTAGCTCGCACGAATGAGTAGTTCGTACGAATGAGCGGTTCATTCTTATGAGCCATTCGCCTGAAACGGGTTTCAGCCATGGAATGTGGCGATTTCGATTTTTAGTCGTATATATAGTCGTTTTGAGTGGGTTTAGGTGAGTAAACTCATTTAGAAGGTATATGGGTCGAAAAAAAATGTTTAAAACCGGTTAAACTTCGGTTTTCGTTGGGTTTGTAGAAAACCCTAAAAACCGTACCTTCTCACTAAGATTCCAGGAGTTAGAGCTGGAGATAGGGCCGATCCTTGGTACCTTCATGTAGGGAATGTCAAGAGCTTCGATTTGATACCAAGATTGCACAATTTGGTGTAGGTTTGAGGGGGTAACTTGTTGATTTTGTGTGAGAATTCTAGAGAGAGAGCTTAGACGGGATTTTATATATAGAGAGAGAGAGAGGTGGGTGGGTGTTTTAATGAAGAAGATGAAATAATTAAGGGTTTTTATACCCCGGGTGAGATCGGGTTCGTTCGATTGTTCGATTGTTCGGTTTTACGTTAACGTCGCGGTTCCGTAACGTAATGCGTATTTTTTCATAACTTTAAATAAAATAGTTTTATTTTATTCTTTTTAAGGTTGAAATTCTTAATAAATTTCTCAAACTTCTTTTTCTTATTTTATTGTTTCAAAAATGTTTATTTATTACGTTTCATCATATCGTATCACCTTCGTGCGTATTCGTTCGAATAGTCACCCGAACGAACACGGCGATGACTTTACTTTCTGATTTGGTATTCTACTTTTCAGTTATCATTCAGAACGTTAAACCCACAGATATATTTGTGTGAATCGTCACCCATGCAAACAAACTGTCAATTTATTATTCTGAAATAATACTGAAATTATGTTTCGAATTGGACTTCCTTGCTGACGGACTCAACTAAACTGCCATATTTTCACATTGTTATAACTGTTTTCACATTGTTTTCTCATATAATTATCGGCTATCTGATTTCTGTCATTTATGAAAATTAGATCACAACCAATATGTTTTTGTCACTTGTTTTCACACTATTATTTCACATGAATTGTTGTATTTCCGTATTTAAATTTTCATTCAAACACATACAACTGTTACTTGTTTTCATAGTCATGTTGTCACACAACTGTTACACACATTGTATTTACACATAGTAATGGTGAAAGTACACATACCGTACGGATTTACCGAACGGTCTAGTATTGTTTGTCACATCTCTCCTAATAAATATTAATAATTTTAATAATTAAATTATATAACAAATTAATAAAATATATAAATCTTCTTATACTAATAATTTTTAAATATAGTAAAAGTTAATAAACTCCTAAAAATATTTCATTTATAACTTATCTAAAAATATAAGTTTATAATTATCAAATATTTATTATTATTTGAGATTATTGAATTATATTATTTCAATTGTTTAACCCGTGTATTACCCGGCTTTCTACGCTAGTGTGTGTGTGTGTGTATAGGGTATAGATACTTTGAAAACCACTTTTATTTGTGAAAACACAGCAAACCGCATGTAAAACATACGTAACAAAACTAAAAAAAATTTTGTAAAACATACGTAAAAACGTAAAAAATTCCGTCAAATCTGACGCAGTGTTACGTAGGTTTTACAACGCAGAAGATTTTTATAAAATATTTTTTTTAAAAATATTTGTTCGGCGCTTTTTTTGATTTTTTTATAAAAATGTGCCCAATAATGTTACAAATCTGTAAAAAAAATTTCAAAAAAAATACGTTCATTTTACATGAGTTTTCAAGATTTTCTCACTAAAATAATGTTTTCATTTTATTAATCCCCTATATATATATATATATATATATATATAGAGGAAAGATCAAATAAGAAGAGATTTTAGCCTAAGAAGAGTAAGAACTAATAATAATTTGAAATTTGACATGATAATTTACGTATATCTTCATTTTTTTGTACTAGATTTTTATTTTTTATACTATATTATTATTTTTTTGTTCTTCGTTTTACTTATACTATATTTTTGTGTTTTTTGTAATACATTTTTATTTTTTTGTACTGTATTCTTATTTTTTGTACTGGATTCTTATTTTTTGTATTAGATTCTTATTTTTTGTACTGGATTTTTATTTTTTATGTGCTGGATTATGTTTTTTGTACTGGATTGTGCCACATGTCAAATTTTTATTGCTTCTTACTCTTCTTAGACAAAAATCTCTTCTTACTGGATCCAACCCCTATATATATATATTAAGACCTTTATTGTCACTAAAGAAAATAACATTAGCATCCAATAAAAAAAAGACCCATAATGTATGACAAAACTTGTAAGAAACTTAATTGATGGTTGCATGTTGGTTCATATATAAATCACAAGTCAAAGAAGATCAGAGTTATAGGACAAGGGTGACTATGGTCGATCGATTACATTAACAGTGCACTGATCATCCAACCTCGCATATTTTCTAAACAATATATCAACCTTGAAACGCACAAATGAGATTAATCATAAACAAAGTCATCAGGTTCACAGAAAATAATATTAAGTGATAAAGAATTGGGCAAAAGGAAGTAAAGAACTAAAAACCCAAAACTTAAGCAGCTGCTTCACAAAATAAAATAATCGATGAACAAAAAAAGTAGATGATGGCTAAAGAAATGAAGAGAAAAATAACTATTTTTTTTGCACGGCGAAGGTCTCAATCGTTTGAACCAACTGTTTCCAGGCTATGTCACCAAGGTCTATTTACCTAGACCTCCATGAGCCACCACAATCACCCCAGGATGAAACCCTACTGCGAAAACCCCTGACCCCCCTCACATCCCTTTTTCGCAGCGGGAGGGATTTGGAACCAAGACCAGGGGTGTACCTAATAGGTGTGTATGGGGGTCGACCGACCCCATGAACTTTGATTTTTAATGTTGTATATACGATCCGATCTCGACCGACCCCAATAAATTGTGTCCCCGACCCCCATGAAAATTTGACGAACCAAATGAAGACCAATGTAAAATCATTTTAAAGCCAAAAATAATAAAATAATACTCAAATAAAGCAATATACATTACTTGTGGTTAAACCCAGTTAGTATTTCATAATTTAACTTAATACCTAATCAGTCATATCCCACTTAAAAAAATAAAACGTCAAAAGAAAACCAATTATATTGTATCATCCTAATTAATGAGTTGATTATTTGACATGGTTTATTATGTATATGTAATTTAATTTAGTTTTATCATTTTTTGGGTGATCCCACCCGACCTTTTTCGAATTGGTCAAAAAAATAAAATATTTAATGATAAATGCTTATCCAAAAATATATTCCGACCCCCCTAAAAGAATTTTCTATGTCCGCCACTGCCCAAGACAACCAATTTGAAAGATTCACGGAGTACCATTGAGGCACTGCCTCATTGGTAGAAAAATCTATGTATTATAACAAAACAAGGTTTGTTTCTCCACGTGCCAGTCAATTAACCCACTGTTGGCTTCAATCTCCCGCTCAATCATTCTTGCAATTTTTACACGCGGGTCATGGGTCCATAACCCGTATTTGCTAACCCGGGTATAAATAATATTTTCACCCGATATCTCACTTTTTTCTTTCCACGAAAACCCTAGATCGCTTTCTCTCCATTGGCAACCATCTCTAACAGCAGCCATCCGCAGTGATCGGTGTAATGTGAAATCTATCGGATATGTAAGTTTCATCCATCTTTAAATCATCTTTTTTACAATTGTTTTTCGAGTGTTCTTCCGATTTTGATTCCGTAAATTGTGTGTAGAGCAAACACTATATGTTAACTGCATTGCCATATGAAACCCGTCGTTCATGCTCATGATTCTCGCATTCAAATCTTTATCTGAATCAGGTATGTATCTTTTTTCTCTACAGTACTTAATTTTCAGCCTGGGTATCACAGATTCTAATACTTTTTTTTTGTTGCCCTTAATTTATGATGTTGAAACAATATTTATATGTTCTAACTATGTTGTTGGCATATTTGTATGTTTTAGATCTGAACTTTAATCCTTGATGAGTATGTATTCCATGATTTCTGCTTTAATTTTAAGGCTTATGATCTCATGTTCCTCTTACAGGAATTCTGAGGGGTTTACAACTTAACAACGTTTCTTTTGTTACTTTGTAGTTGTCGTAATCAATATGCTGCTTCAAGGACATTTGTTAGCATCAGTTTAGGATTTAAGAGTTGTTTCAATAGAATTTGTTTCGTCATTGATCTAAAATTAGCGTTGGATTAGAATAGGACTATTCTCTATGGTAAATATTGGTTTGTATCCATCCTTCTCCCAGACTCTGCTGAAAAGTAGGAATATAGTAGGTAAGTTTGTTTCTTTGATATCTTTTTTTGAATATAAATGTTGGTTTGACTTTTTTTTAATACAATTAAGGTATTTTAATTTAATAAGCAAATGTTATATAATAAGTTGTTGTTTATGTTCTCTTTTGTTTGTTTTTAAACTTGATTTCAAAAGTTCTCGAAATTGATCAATTACAATGATGAAACAGATTAAAAATTAACGTGTTGGAGAGGTGTTCTTTACTAAAATCTAAGGATTAAATGTTACCAAATGATCATTTTGAGTTAATATCTATCAAAAATGAAAATTTTAGTTGACAAATTTGTATTTTACTGTGATTTTAAATAAAGGCTAACTAACAATATTGTTAACTACAACAATGTGGCTACTATTAACCCAGAATTTATATTTAGATGACAAACTAATTTTTTAATTAATAATTTAGGAGGCTTTTTGCATTAAAAATGCAGTTGGAGAGACACCTAACTTGCGAGAGATAAATTGATCTGTTTCTGAACACGTCATATGTAACACGGGTCGGGATAGGCTGGGTGACCCATAAAACACCTTTTGTCTCTTTTTTTAGTTTTTAAATAATATTAACACGCCTTAATAATCCAATCATTAAATAGAGCGATTTAAAGTGCTAAACAACAAGCAACATCTTTGCAAGATTGTTGAGGTTTCTTATGTTTGGTGGGTTTATTGTTTGCTCATAATCTAATGCAGGTTTGGTGGAGTTTTTAATGTTTGGATAATAAATTCAGCTAATTATCATTTTAAGGGTAAGTTTAAGTGGCTTCCTAGCTAAGCCTTCTTATTTTACTATATCTAAACTGTATGTAATTTGAAGGGAAGATACATGCTTTGGCTGTTACATTGTCATTTAAAGAAGCTACATAGAGGTTGTAAATGGTTTTAGATCTTCAGTACCAAATAAAACAACATAATACTTCTTTAATTTAGCCAAAGAAAGATATCATTAAGTTAAACGAAATAGAATTTAGTGATGACATTTTGATGTTGTGCTAAAGCTGTAGCAAACACAGTCTCATCATACAACCATCCAAGAGATAAGAGTTGGAAGGGTCATATATTTGATTCACTTGGCAAGGGAAAGAATCCTTCATATTACGTGCTTAAGGACATAATTGATGAAGCTATCAATCAAAAGATAACATGGAACATGGTTAATGTAAGTTTTATATTTCTTTTTTACATATTTTATTCTGGCAATTTAATTAATTAATTGTTATTTCATTTTAATTAATTAGTGTCGTCAGCAAGCAAACGGATGGGAATGTGGTTATTGTGTGATGATGTCTATGTATGATTTTGTGATCAATTGCAGAGAACATCTTGTAAGTGTTTTATATCCTTATTTATATATGCTTAACTAGATTGTGTATTAAATATGTATAATAACTTTCATCTATTTTTCTTTTTTAGTTAATTGATGATTGTAGCCTTGTTTCTCAAAAGGAAATTGATCATTTGTTGAACGTACGTTAAACGGGTTTGTATCAACGTTTGTTGAAGATTAGATGGAAGATGAAAGAAGGTATGTATATTGTTATTTGATCTTTGCAAGTTAGTATATTTAGATTTTAGGTTTCTTCAAATCTTTATTGATGTTTATGGTGTTATTTTTACATATTTAATTTTTTTTCATACATGTATTGGTTAGAATGAAACTTGTTAGCTTTCATATTTTATTGTGATTTAATTTATCATTAATGTTTTTTCAGGTTGAAATTACTTCAATTTAGGAAGTATATATGTACTATCCATTTTGCTTTGCGGACTATTCATATTTATGTTTGGTACTTTGATGTAAATTAACTTAATGGTTTATATATAAATATTTTCTAAATTGGTTTGTTTGAGGTTAATTAATGTGTATTATATGCTTTAGTTGTGGTCCCACGACTTTGATTATATTTGTTGAGTTTTATATGCTTGTCAATTATTGTTACTTCATCAAGTGGGATGTATATGGAGGATTTTAGTGAGGTTGTATAAGTATAGTTGATGATGCAATTACGTGTCCAGTTTTGGGCAGATGTGGGAATCTTGCATTGTTATACAACATAAGTTTGATCATATGTTGTCTAGATACTTTATTGTAGCATTTTCATATAAATATAACTAACTATTATTAACCTTATCTTTTTTAGGTATTTATATGCATTTTGGGGACTTGAAGGCTTTAGGAAAACAAACATATATTTATCCTCGAATGATCGAACTTAGTGTTTGCAATGGTTGCAGTAATGTAAGTTTTATGGCACATGGTTAATATAAGTTTTCTTGTAATTTTTTTCTTTCTTGTTGTACTTGTCTAATTTAGTATTTTATCTTATTAGTTATTAACTCTATGTAAGTAGCGGTATCAACAAATATGGATCCAAGGAATGTGGATATTATTTAATGAAGGTTATGTATGATTTTATGATTAGTTACAAAAAACATCTTGTAACTATATTTTAAATACATATGTATTTTACACATTAAACAAAATATGTATGTCTGTGTATATTAAATTGTATTCTAACTTTTATGTATCCATCTATTTTAGGTGATGCAGGACAATATTATTGAACTTTGTGATCTTATTTGGACAATGAATGAACATGGTATGATCTTATCTTTTTTTTTTTAGCAAGGTTGTTCTTGCTCCTTTTTTGGTCCTTTTTTTATGGATTCTTTTTTTTCCCTTTTGTGTTGTGTTTGCTGGTTTTTGGGGGCTGTGTTTTGGTGGGTTGTTCTTAAATTTTCCATGTGGTTTGATGATCTTAGTTCTTGCTTTGTATATGGGTTATAGCTCGGGTACATCAAGGGGAGGTTTTACAGTGCATATAATACTTAACTTGATTGATCTTGATGATTAATTTTTTTAAGATAATGGTTGTATGTCCATTTAGCTTTTTTTTCCTTAAGGTCATCATCTATTAAAAAGCCATTACATGTAAGTGAAAAATGCGTATTTTATCATTTTAGTTTTTCATTTGCACAACAGGTACTTTACACCTCAGCGGATCAACTTGTTATTTGTTAAACTTGCTGCCAAAGTGAGTCCATTTGTTAAACTTGCTGCCAGATTGAGTCAAAGGCACGAGGTTAGCGGAAGAATTATCAAAAGCGGACCCAAGAGATGTTGAGTTACGAGAAGTTGGGTTAGCAAAAAAGTAGATACAAAGTGTGCAAAAATAAAAATAAGTGAGATGTTTGTACTTTTATTTGTATAAACTATTTATTTAAAATAGTTGATTCTGATGTATATATAATATTTTTGGGTGTTGCTAGCTGCTGGTTTAATATAATTGGTTATTTATTGTATTCTTTTAGTTGTTAATTCATGGTTCAAAATCATATTATTTCCATGCAAATGGAGAACCGTTGTATTTGCAAGAAATTGGAGACCGTTGTATTTGATGCAAGAAATTGGAGACCGCTGTATTTGATGCTTTTATTTTACAACGATTGGTTTAATGGCTTAAATTATAAATGCATTATTTATTTTTAATTTATTTATTTTTTAAAACGGTTCACAACCTTTTAAAACACATACATTTACAACGGTTTGGGAACCGTTGTAAAAGGTATAAATAACCGTTGTAAATTGTGCTATTTTTGTACTAGTGTATGTTGAAAGGTTGTAACTTGGTTTATATACGCTTTTGTCTTGGATTTTTAACAATTTTCACACTTTATGATTTTACTAAGAATTGTAAAATTTGCAATAATCATGATTTCCATGGTTAAAAAATAGGTTTACTTTTTTTGGTAATGTATCTTTGTTTATGTAGTTTTTTTAGGTACTCTAATGATTTTTTATATTAGTAGCTTATGCGATCACAAGTAATAATCTAAATTAATAATCTCATAATCTAAATATTTGTTTTGTTTCCTTTTTTTCTCATTTCTGGATTACATTGTCGATGGTGCATGGGTTCGATTGATAAATATTGTTTTTGATCAAAAACTGGATTGGTGGATTGAAGGATCGATGAATACGTGCATTTTGATTGAGAAAAAGGATTTTGAAATTTAGCAAATGATTTTCCATTCGGTGATGTTGCATTATGTGGTCAATACTGAAATTTTGCAAATGACTCAATCAGTTTGTCTTTGAAATAATCGATTTACTTTATAATCGATTGTATGTTGAATTATTTAGAGTTTTTGAAGAAAATTAAAACTGTAAATTTCAGATAAGGTTGCATGATTTATTAATTCTATTTATAACTATTAATTGTTTATTGTTACAAGTAAATTATGCTTTTAGTCATGAGAAATATATAGTAATTTATGAATTATATCATTTTTATAATCAACCCGTGTAACACACGGGAAAAACCTAGTAACTAATAAAACAGAGATAGAAGACATGATAAAAAAAACTATTGAAGACAGGGCGTACCTATGTATTGGATATGGGGGTCGACCGACCCCATGAACTTTTGATTTTTAACGGTGTATATACGATCCGATCTCGTCTGACCCCCAAGAAATTTCGCCACCGACCCCCATTAAAATTTGGCGTACCAGATGAAGCCCATTTTAAATCAAGTCAAGGCCAAAATAATAATAATAATAATAATAATAATAATAATAATAACAACAACAACAATACTCAAATAACGCAATATGCATTAATTGTTATTAAACTCAGTTGGTAATTACTAATAATTTAACTGAATACCTATTTAGTCGTATCAAACTTAAAAAAATTAATAAGACCCAAATTTGTATATTGAGTGATTGAATTTGAAGTTCACAAATAATGTTTGGATCCCAATAAAAAATAGACTAAAGCAATAACTTAGGTATATACACCGTTATCCTTTACACCAGAACAACCACAATTTATAAATTGAGTGATTATTATATAATTTTAAAAGTTAAAACTTACCAGCATATTGAAAAATTTAGTTGATTTGTAATTTAAATAGTATTATTTTGAATTATGTCAAAAGAAAATCAATTTTATCATATTATTATAATCAATGAGATGAGTATTTGATGTGTTTTTATTATGTGTTTGTAAGTTAATTTAGTTTTATCATTTTTTTGGTGATCCGACCCGACCTAATTCGAATTGGTCATAAAAAATATTTAACGGCAAATAATTATTTAAAAAAATTCCGACACCCATAAAAAAAATTTATAGGTCCGTCACTGATTGAAGACTAATAAAAGTTAATGAAAACGGTACGCATAGGGTAAACTTCTGATCAACACCTGATCAACTATTTACTCGTCAATTTTTTACACTTCAGCAGATTTAGTTCGTTGATGTCGAAGTGCCGATATAAAAAGAGTTTTGTTCCTAATATATTACATATATGTATTTTTTTTCTTTATTTTGGTTTATCAATGAATTGGCATAATTCTACAATGAAGACGTTGAAATATAATAAATTTTGTTAAGTTAAAGACTAATAAACACAAATCAATTAATGAAGGTGAAAATGAAGAGAAACTCGATGAAGAAAACCATTTACATATAAGTAAATATATTACATATAACAGTTGTAGTTGGTCGATTATTTTCGTTTGACTGATTACAAAATTAGTTCTTTTCTTTTTTGTTTAACGTATGCGTACTTAAAAGTTACACAAGTAATTGTTTTCTTATATCTTAGAAATTGTTGTCCTTTGTTTTTGTTACATTTCAATATTTCATTATTTTTCTAATTCAAAATATCTATGAATTATTATATTTTATTCTCAAAATATCATACGAGTCCTTACATAGAATTTTTTGATTGAATTTATTTCAAATAAATAATACATATGAGAGAGAAATGTGTAATTAAGAACTTCATTTCTATATTGGCTTGTTTTCGAAATTAAAAAAAGGATAAGTTTACACAAATGTAACCAACTTTTCATACTATCACAATTAAGTTACTATAACTTTTTTTTTGTCTCAATTAGGCCATTCAATTTAGTATAGGTGTTCTAATTCTAGATAAATAACTTGAATAGCAAGTTATTGCTAATTTTCTACATATTTAACTTATTTAATATGTTAAATGGTGATATAAAAATTTTATATGGTAAATAATAAATTAAAATTTATTTAAAATCATTTACATTTACGAATGATATTTGAAAAAAAATTATGCTTCAAACGTTAAATATTGACACACATTGTTTGAAAAACTTATTTTTTTTTCAAATATATTGCGTAAATGTGGATGATTTTAAATAGTTTTTAATTTATTATTTGCTTTATAAAATGATTATATCACTGATAAACATATTAAATAAGTTAAATATGCAGAAATTAGCAATAACCTATTATTCAAGTTATTTATATAGGATTAGAAAACCCATACTAAGTTATATGATCTAATTGAGACAAAAAAAACTCCAATGACTTAATTGGGACATTATAAAAGTTGATTATATTTGTGCAGAGTTATCCAAAAAAAGGGTTGTTTCACTATTATATCCTCAACCGACTAATATAAGTTCGATCATCAAAAACTTATGTAATAAAATGTCATCATTTATAAAATTAATCAATTAGATTACTAAATTAAAATTAGTATTTTTATATAATTTTTTTTTGGAAACTTTTACCCATATATAGTTTGGTTTTGTAAATGATAATTTTTTATGCAAAATGTATGACAAGTCGTTAGGATGGGACACTTGCGATATAGGAGAGGGGAATAAGCTAAGTGTTCCGATATAATGATGCAACACACATAAAGGTCACGGTTTGTAGATACTCATGCAATATATTACTCCGCTTATGCATGTTTACACAGAAGTGGAGGTTCATTCATTTTTTTTAAACGGCATAGGTCCGTCGTTCTACCTTTAGTTATCCTGACGGTTGATAACTAAAATCGATTGCTCGATCGCTCGATCGCCGGCCGTGAGACGGCCTCCCTGGATGCCTGAAAACCCAGTGGAATGGGAAACCCTTGCCCCCATTGGTTAAAAACCCGAGATTAAGCGTAAGATTATTCCCCTCAAATGGTATCTATTAAAGTGTTACCAGTGAGGCTTGAGCCATGTTCTTCAATGAGAAAGGGCCAAGAGGTAACCATGAGGCTAACGTTGCTGGGTCGAGGTTCATTCATATAATCACACATTATTATCAGGAAATTTATATTTAAAAATTTCAAAAACACAAATTGCAATCAATATATCTATTATAATAAATTAAATTTTCTAGGTACATATGATGTGTTTTTATAGCACCTTCACTTTGATTTCCTGTCTATATCTCCTATTAAATACACGTCATGTTAAAAAATAATCTAAATATTTAATACTTTTTTACATTTTTAAACTAAGAAACAACTTTTTAATACATTGAAAATATATTCATATTCATATTATAAATAAATTTTAAAAATCCAAATTATTATAAAATATACAATTTTTAAAAATAGTATTTTAAAACAAAATATTTAAAGAAACAAACTTTGAAAATATTAGTGTTTAAAAAAATAATATAACTATTTTATTACTTAAAGTATTAAATCATACAAAATTTTAGTCAAATTTTATATTAAAAAATCTCCTTATATTATTTTAATTTTTGTCAATTGTTATTTATTATATTTTTTTTATTCGATTCGTGTAATACATTGGTATTAACTAGTTACTAAGATAATAACTTTACAAAATTACCATAACCTAATCATGCGAGCTATATCTTTAGGCATAACTGGGTCGTTCTAACCCGGACCAATATTTTACTTGATTGGGCCCAATATGCATGATGAACTTGCCCAATCTTACCAAATAAATTTATTTTATTTATATAGGTAATTAGCAAAACCAAACAAAAATATTTACTCACATAAATGGTCCAAAGAGAGCTTAAATCCAACACTATTTCATATGAGACTTTCCTAAATCAAAAAAGCGTGTGGCTGATCAGAAAAGTTTCAATAAACACAAAATCGCACCACAAATTTAGACGGATTTATCTTGAACATAAAAGACCTTGATACATAAAGGTGTTCATGTTTCTCTTCTTTACGATTCTAATTTGTTTACAAGGAAGTTTGTGTCACACCCCGGGCCGGATCGTGTGTCCCGTCGGGCGGAAGGTTCCCGAGGCGTGATATCGGGAATGATAATCGTGATGATCGGATTGTTTACATAGCATCAACATTGAGAATAACTAAAGCACAATGATATTAAACTAGGATTACAAAGTTAAATTACAATTGTCAATGTTTGATAATTTAACTAAGTAAACCTATCAAAAGAATCATAAGTTTACTATCTTGTAACTGCACAAGATATCAAAAGTGATTCACAATAATCAACAAAAGTATGTGCTTTCCCAAAACTACTAGATCCTCTAACTGGGCATCCTAGCATGCATTCCTGAGCCTTAGCTTACTCCTGTACATCACCTGAGAAAGCATGTAAGAAAACAAAGTCAACACAATGGTTGGTGAGTTCATATAGTTTAGTATTTGAAAAATAGCTTTGCAAACCTTTTCGGTAACAACCTTAACCTCACACTACAAATAAAATGCCATTTAATGGCATACAAAAAGTGCCTCAAAAGACCAAAAAAGTGCCACTAGAAGTCTCTTTAAGATTGTGTGGCACACAAAAAAAGTGCCACTAGAAGTAGTGACGCTAAAGCCTTTTAGTGGCACTTTTTCAATATGCCGCACAAAGTTTTTAAACTTTTCGTGGCACTTTTTTTTTATGCCACAAAATAGAAAATAGACTTTTGTAGCATAAATTTTGTGCCACTAAAAATTAATCTTAGTCACATTATCATGTTTGTTTTAGTGACACTTTTATTTTGCCGCAATATAAAATCATCTTTAGAGGCTCAAATTTTGTGCCAGTAAAAACTACCTATAGTTTGTTGTACAACACATTGTTACAAAGAAACTTTATTTACAATATAAACATAATGTAAAAGTTGAATAAGATTGTAAATAATAACATTACAAATTTGATCCAAAATAATACAAAAAAATGTCAAGCAATGTAATAAGAGACATCTTTCTAGTTTCAAATATTTACACATCACGCGTAAATTAATCATTCATGAAATTTCACTCCATATGACTTAGTTCGAAAACTTCTCATTATATCAACCCTGCCATCATCAACCATATAAAGAAACATTAGTAATTTACGCATATCAAAGGCACCCGCCGTGTGTGTATAATGATATTCATGTCATTAAAAAGGTTAAAACATCAAGATTTGGACTTAATAAATTAAGAATAATTTACCTAAACAACAATGTCAACAAGTTTTGAAAATAAGGCGTCCAAACGTCTTTCTTGCCCTATAAAATCGAGAGTTTTGGCTATCAATTTCATATCAAAAAATCACATAAGAAATCCATATAATACTTCCAACATTTTTAAAAAGTAGCAAATTACCATTATCATTTTGACTTCTTGGAGAAGGTATATATTTGATTAACTGTTAAAGAGCAGTTAAGGGGCGAAGAAACAATTCCAGGAACCTAAGACATATAAATGAAACAACTGATATTACATATACCAATATCAATTCAGCAAAATGTATTTATCTAAACTCAAAACATATTTATTAGTTATAGAACGAATACTTCAATGATTATTATCAACAAAAGTTATTTGTCTCCAACAACTTCACACTCTTTGAGTAGTCATCATCTTCTTCATATGTTTCAACAAAAGAAAAATAAAAACATAAACTAAGGAGGTGTTTGGAATAGTTAATTCAATCAGCTTATACTAATAAAGTTATAAGCATGAGCTAATAATATGCTTAAACAAAACAGTTTATTTCATTTTGATGATGAACTTGTAAGTTTAATAACAAAGAATAATCATATGAAGTTAGCAATCTCAAGTTGTTATTGTAAAGAACTTATTTTCTCCCTAAAATAATCAAAAATTCCATCCAAACACTGATAAGTGGCTATCTATCTTATAAAAGCAATAAGCAGACAAGCTTTTTAATTAAGGATCCCCAAGACCCAAACACCCCCTAAATGGTTTTTAGTAAATACCTGTTTGATCTAGTTGGAATGTTGTATATTGGAACAATCCTTTTTATGACCTAAAATCCAAGTATGACCTCAAGTATAGCAATGCAATAGGCATCTAGTTCAGAAACCACAAGCATAACCTAAAATCCAAATTTACAAACTTTTGCACAAATGCACCTCATAGAAGTGCGTTGTTTCTTAACCCCTTTAAACACCATTTTGGGAAATAAACACCATCAATTAGAGGCAGAATACAAATTATAGCAAATGCTACAAAAAAATGCAAATGCAGTGAGGATATTTAAGGCTGCTGCTAGCCCTATCTCAAAATTTGAAGCCATCAATTTTCTTGTCCTGTGAGTGTGTTAGTTTTCTTCAAAATCAAACTCCAACTCAACAAGGTTTAATTCGCTGTAAGAAATCAAAAAGTGTGGCCAATCGATGGAATTTATATATAGACTAGGAAGACAAACAACATAGTTACCTATTCAAATGGAATTTGAACGGATCCAAAACCCAAGGACGAACACCAAGCCACCTGATATAAATGTTTTTCCTCTTCCATCTAAATAGCTGAATAGGACAACACAGGAACCGGTACTATCAACGTAGAAAATAGTTGGCGGTGTAGTGGTAGTATATTGCAGATGGACGGCTGATTGAACGATGGTGTAGCGCAACGGTGGTTACTTGAACATAACCAAAGAATAGGTTTGGAGCTCATGTGATTAGGGTTTTATGTGTAAGGTGCGATTGAGGTTTGAAGGTTCTGAAATCTACATGTGAGGCATGATTTAAAGGGGTTGCCATCTTGAATTTTCCGGTGAGTTAGTTTGCGGTGATAGAGGGTTGAAGGAGAAGAGGGATTAGGTCGAATTAGAAGGCACCAATTAGGTTAAATGAGATTTCTTTTCTCCTGATCTTCTCACGCACACACATATACTTGTAATCTTTTATTTATTTTTTATTTATTTATTTGTTTATTTTTATATGGGTTATAAATATATAGGTATTTATTTAAGATAATGATAACAGTTTTATTAGAGAGTTAATTCTAGTAAAATTTTGTTTGAGTGAATTTTAAGAGGGAATGATAAGTGTGAAAAATGTTAAATTGATTTAGTAGCGTAAGTTAAATGCCAAAAAAAAACATATTAATTAAGTGTAACATATATAAAGTGTCACTGAAAACATAATTTAGAGACATAAATAATAAATGCCACTAAAAGTATGGGTTGGACAAATGTGGCATACTCAAAGTGCCACTGAAAATATAATTTAAAGGCATAAATAATAAGTGACACTAAAAGTATGGATCGGAAAATTGTGGCAAACTCAAAGTGCCACTAAATCATATAGTAGTGGCACAAAAATTAAATGCCACTAAAAACGTGTGCCGCTAAATGGCATTTTATTTGTAGTGTCATTAACATCATCTGTAATATCCAGCTCGGTATGCTTATATATAGGGCATACGAAAGGGTCGAGTTTACAACCCGCCCAGACGCCATCCCACCACATATTAAACCACATATGATATTGTTGTTAATGGTAATTAAGCATTTTACCTACTATCCAATTCCATTTCCATCATAGCTTCAAGCATTCTGTTTAAAAGTTTAAAACATGCACACAATAGCATTTGCAAATCTAGTGTTGAGAGTTACCTTTATGGGCAACTGAACACCCTAAGGAATCCAGTATCTGTCCATATCGGAACTAGATGTGATTCGCAACATCGGTGTTTTGATAAAGGATTTCCCAAGATGACACGAAGTCAACTAAAGAAACCCAGAATCATCCTAGTCGCAAATCACAAAACATGAGTCGACAATGAGGAATCACTGAATGGCAAGCACTGAGAGGCCAACAGTCTACTCCTCAGGGTCCTGACTATGAAGAACACCGTATGGCAAGCACTGAGAGGCCAATTAGTCCGTTCCACCATAGCCGATAGCTTTAGCATACAAGTTTATATCATCCATATAGCTTAGCATTTACGTATCTTGTGCACAAGTACTAGCTTCACAACCGGAATTCCATTTCGTTTGTTTTAGCATTTCAAGCATATCAAGTATACAAGTGTTTATAGCATTTGAGCATCTCCAAGCATTTCGAGCATATCAAGCATTTCAAGCATATCGAGCATATCAAGCATATGAGTCTTTCTGAGTTTAAGTATACAAGCTTCAAAAGTATAGTTTATAAAAGCATTTCAGAGTTTTAGTATTTGTTTTCTTAGGCATTTAGAAGCTTCAAGGGTTTTAAGCAAATAAGTATAAGTGTATGAAGCATTAGCATTTAGGATAAGTGTATAAAGCATTAGCATTTATAATAAGTGTATAGAGCATTAACATTTAGAGTAGTGTATAAAGCATTAGCATTTAGAATAAGTATAAAAGCTTTTAAGAAACAATTGAACATTTATTTAAAATGTATAAACATGCTTCTCAGTCCCGAAGTAAAAACAAAATAGTTTGAAAAGGGACAAATGAACTCATCTGTGTTGTTAAGAATGAAATCACAACAGATAATGCGCGCTCGTGACTTGTAGTTTAAGTATCTTCAACACCTGAGTTGTTTTAAGAGATTCGAATACCACAAGTCTTTATAATAGGAGTATCTAAGGTTCTTGGTCTCGGTGTGCAATTAAGTGTCCTATGTTACTAATGTGTTTTCTAGGATTTTCTCAATCTAGTCTAATATATTACCCATTCATAGCCCTTATCCCGTAAGTAATCATTACAAGTCTTTAATTAAAACATTTTCAAATCAATTCCATTTAAGTTAATCATTTAGTTTGAAATCATTTAATTTAATTCAATAAGGTTTATAAATCAAATTTTTTTTAGTGAAAACATAATTAATTTAGGAAAAGTATAATTAAACATGATGGGCTTGGGTTAATCTCATTTGATTAACCTCGGCCCATTAATAGCCTTTGTTTGTCCAATGATTCTTGATCAACTCTTTGAATAACTCATCTAGATTAGTTACATGTTCTTATAAAATTTTCTAAGGGTTAGGTGTTAATAATTAAATTAACACTCCAAACCTTAGGTTATTGTTTTGATCCTCATGATTTCTCAAATGCGTTGAACCAAAATGATATCCACATGATTTACCAATGAATCCCCATGTGTGTTGAGCTTAATTAATGGATGTTAACAACCTATATTTAGTTGTTTGTATGATTTAAGAAAACCCTTGTGTTTTAAGAAAACCTTAATTATTGCATCATAATGAAATCCTATCAACCTCTACATTGTTAATCTTTATACTTGATTCCTAGATTCCCCAAAGTTGATGACATGAAATGAAACTCTAATACTATCCCCATGCACACACACACAGACCATGCACGTAAAGATGGGCCGACTCAACCCATTTACAAGGTCACGTAGATAAGCTGCCCAACTACACAACCGTATGAGGCTAACTGTGGGAATGAACTATTGGTCGAGTGAGAGCTAGGTGCGAAAGAGAGTTGGCCGAAAGAGGGCTCAGCCGTGTGAGGCCTTGGCCGTATGGCTTGGTCCGAACCAGTTCAACCGAATGGAACATGGGCTGAAAGAGCTAGGATGACAGAATGAGGCTGGGCCGACCGACTGAGAGCTGCTTCGGTCTGGAGCCATTCGGGCGAAGTAGCTGCTGCTTCGGCTAGGGGCCATTCGGCCACCTGATGTGTGCCATTCGGCCGCCGCGACCTGGTGTGTCCAGCCCATGTTTTTCGAGCTAATCGACTAGGGAACAAAGTAAGGCTTGTTCCTACACCATTCTAAGGTGATGTAGTGTGAATCCTATGGGTTAGAATCGTGTATCGGCTAGATGATGGGCCGATCCAAAGTGTCTCAAAAACCCTAAAACCGAAAAGAATTCTTGGATTTACCTCAAATCGGTCGGTTAAAAGCTTAGATCTGTTGTACTTTCGTGTTCTACAAGTGATAGTGGTCGTTTTGACACCAAGAACACTTGATTTCGTGAAGAAACGAGAAAGATATGGCTTGAGGTTCTAGAGAGAGAAAGTAGAGAGAGCTCGAGTTTGGGGTGAAATGGCTGGTTAGTGGGAGGGGATAATGGCATTAAATGCCATCATAAATGATCTTAAAATACCCAGTTATGTTCGGGTACGCTCGGTTTCGCTCGGTTTAGCGTAAAAGCGTCGTTTTCCTTCGTTTTCGTAACGAAACGTTACGGTTTTAAAAACAAAGTTTATAAATTAATTTTAGGTGGTAATTCCTAGTAAATTAACTAAATATCTTCCATTTATTTTAATTTTTCAGAAGTTATTTAATTTACTGTTCAAATCGAATCGTATAGTCGTCGCACGTATTCGTTCGAATCGTCACCCGTACGAATACAACGATAGCTACACTTTTCAATATGGTTTTCTAATTATTGGACATCATTCAGAACGTTAAACTTTCAGATATATTCGTACAGATCGTCACCTATACGAATAATCCGTCCATTTAACATTCACGTAACGACGTCCGTTATTATTTTGTTCTGTTCAACCTCGCATACGTTTATACATAATAGCATCCTAACAAGCATTCATGTGAAAATCTTGCATTGTCTGATATGTTTCCGACTGTTAAATCGTGTGTTTGAATCAGGTTACTAAAACAATTGTATAATAGTTTTGTGTCAAGCATTTCATGATAATAGCTTACAAATAATATACATAGTTTGTACCTGAGTTACTGTGCAAGTTACTGTGCAGATCACTGTACCGGTTACGTTTCCGACACTGATGTTACAGTTTGATATATGAAAAACACCAATTATCTTTGTTAACAAAAGTAAAAGAAAAAAAAAGAAATTCAAGGTTTGATTATCAACAAATTCAGTCTCCCTTGTGAACTTTAACATTTTACCAAATTGATTTTTAAATAATGCATACAACAATTTATTTGCAATAAAAATCAAATTACATATTATTTTTTTTACATAAAAGGTTATTTATGTATATATTAGATTGTAACAATCAAATTCTTTTTTCACAAACCAAAGTTAACTTTTTAGTTATTTTTTTTAATTATTGTTTTGTTCTTACATTATAGGACGAAATATACAACTATGTATAAGGTTAAAAGATGTTTTTTGTTATCTACTATAATTTTTTTTAATTCTTGTTAGTTATCTTTTTTTACTATAAATAAATTTGTTAAAAAATCCACTTTTTGATCACTTCAAAATCTACTTTTAGCGAATTTACAATAAATTATTAATCATTTTGTTATTATTTTTTTCTAACTATAATTCATTATAACTAAAAAAATAAACTTAGCTACTATCGTTTTTGTCATTAACTAGGTTTATTAATAAATTGAGTTATTTTAATTCAAATTTTTGGTTGTATATTAAATTTAAAAAATATAATATTTTTTGTTAATTAAAAAAGTCAAATTATCATATTATTGTAACTTAATTTTTTTGTTAATTCTACAAAAAATAAATTTTTTTAATGAATTTTTTTTTTATTTTTTCCTGTTATTTCACAAAATTGGATTTGTTAATTAAAAATTAATTTTTTCAATTTTATAAATTAAAATTTTAACCAAAAATTTAGACCAAAATTACTCAAAATAATATTTTTAGTCAACCTAGTTGATAATCGCAACCTTGCCAATTTTGGGTTTCTTTTAATCACTTATAAATAATAAGTTGTGATGGTAAAATTTATAGAAAACTAAAAATTAATTTGTTTTAAGTATAACAATAGATGAGAAAAATTAGTAAATAAAAACAAATGAAAGTAAATATATATATAATAAACAAATAAATACAAATAAATTTTTGATTAACAAATAAATAAATTTGACTAACTAATTAGTAAGTTTTAGAAAATTATAAAATAAAAACATTGAAAAGAAAAAAAAAAGTAAAAAAAAAACTAAAGGTAAAAAAAAAAAAGAATTAAAATTTTTTTATATTAAACTACATAAATTGTCCTTTAACTTTAGACGTAGTTGCATATTTCGTTCTTTAATGATAAGAGCAAAATAGTCATTTTAAAAAAATTAACTTTCATTAATGAAAAATACCTAATTTGCTACAAAACATAACTATCAAAGCTAATAATATATCCATGGCATAAATACCTTATCTTTATCTTTTAGCAACAAAACTAGCAAAACAAAAAAGAAAAAAGAGATCTAACCAAATAATTTAAGCGAAGCTAAATAATATATCCATGGTTGCCACCCTTGTTCAATGTCAACAATATTGACACCCTATGCCAAGTTATGAAAGTGGCTAAACGCACCCCTCACTAAAAGGGGTATACTTTTGATTTATTCTTGTATTAAATGAGAGTGGTTGTTTGATCAGAATATTCATGCTCATTTGAAATGTTCAAATCGTCCCTTGTGATGACCGACATCTTGTTCTTCTCTTTGATCTGCCCCCATATCACCATGTAAAACCCAACAACAACTATTGTGGCTCCAATGGCACTACACATACAAGTTCAAAGATTCAAAAACAAAACATGGTCAATTGATTTATTGTAACAATAAATTGAAGCAACAAGTTCAATGGGGGTATAATTGTGTGTTTAGATGTTTGTTTAACCATATACCTTCCCAAACGTAGTGAATCACCAAGAAATGCAACACCCATGATCATTGCAATAACGATTGAGAGGGGCGAGAACATGGCCACAAAAACTGGACCATTTTTCCGCAAACACCAAGTCACAACAAGATTGTGAATCACAGTTGAATAAACTGCCTTTAAATAAAACAAGTCAATATACAAACACCATAATTGTTAAAGCGGGTTATTTACTCAACTTACCCCCAAGACAACAGCAGACACAAAAGTGCCATGTTGAAGCACCCAAGCACTTCTATTTCGTTCTAGGAAAGGAGAAAGAGCTATACACTGAAGTGTTCCAAATAGAGAGTAGAAAAATAAAATCGTGTTTTGATTAGGATATTCTCTAGCTGTCTTGGCCTAGATGCGTAAAACAAAAAATAGTCAATCATGATAACCCTACAACTACATGAAAATGAAAGTGTGTTACATGTATTATAATACTAAGTAAAATGTTGTGTGTAATCGAGTGAGATCTTACTTGTAATACACTCCATATACAGCCAAAGATCCCACCGGTAGTAATGATCAAGGCCGCAAATACCCTTGTCGATGGCTGCGAAGAAAAAACCTGCCCGGATAGATTGATGGATCGGGTCGAACGAAAAATATACGGGCCTTGATAGAATGTGAACACCATTACTCCTGATATTGCCATCATGGTACCCAATAGTTTTGCTACACTACTTGCCCTTCTTATATCTATTTGCTCCATCCTATAGTTGGTTTAATAACAAAGTAATTTATTTTAATTTGGTGACAAACTATTGTAGATATTTATAGGCTAAACTCATTACATAGTAACTCATTAGACATTGTCTCTTAGATGGATGGTGGTTCTGGGCTTAAATTTAGACAAAAAGCTTATTGTCTCGTGTTACTTTAAAAGTATGATAGATTTGTTGTTTAAAAAAGGTGTAATGGAAAAGATACGAAAACTTTTTAAAAAAATAAAATCATTGGAAAAGATCATGACTTTGTTAAAACTTGGGAGAGATGTTATTAGTTTTCTAAATAAGTTTAAACCGTAATCCGTTAAACGTATTGTTAAAAATAAGATCTAGACTAAAATCTTCTATATTTTTAGTTCAACTAAAAAGAGACTAGATCAACTTCAGTACTTTTATAAATCAAGGAGCCTCAAGGATTTTTAAAAAATAAAACAGAGACGGCAGGACACAATACCAAAAAAATTTTACGACAAAATACTACCAAATCGATTGTTCTTAGCAGAAAAACGACAGGTTCCGTAAAGCTTCGGCCTTGAGTTCAATATATAACATTATATATAAGGTTATAATTATATGGTAAGTCATTTAAAAATCCTGCCGATTATACCTACCACGAAAAGTTTTGAACATACACTTGATATATAAGAACAGGGGATCATAATGCAAACTTGAAGTTGTAAGTTCCATATATAAGATTAGAACAATACAGTAACTATTTAAAAATGTCACAGATTAAAACTGCCTCACAATTTTGAGAAGTTTAGAACCTTTTTTTTGAAAGGGATGCATTTACATTATCTAAGGGATTATAATGTAAACTTGAAGTTATTAACTTCAAATATTTAACATTACATTTATCTTGTAACTCATTTAGGAATATCGCGGCCCTCACAACGTTGAAAATTTCAAAAATTAATTCGAAAGTTTCATAAAATATCACTTTAATTATCTCAAGTTTTTAAATATAAAGTTTATGCTTTATAGTATATATATAACATGACTTTTCCTCACTAACTTTCATTTGTAAATTTACAGGAATTCAAGCCTACATCCATATCAATAGAAGTAATAATCAATGCTACTAAGCCACAATTTAACATCTAGCACTTAAATATTGGAGGTTAGTTCCAAGTAGGGGTGCGTTTTTTACCCGAACCTGAAAAACCAACCCGAAAAACACCAACCCGAACGCGAAAATACCCAACCCGAAAAAACATATTGCCCGAACCCGAAAACTTAGAATGGTTCGGTCCTGAGTACCCACGAGGTTTATTCGGGTAAACCCCAAAAACCCAAACTAGAGTTCTAAGGGGCGGTAACATTTTTTAATTTTCAAACCATCTATATGTTTTGAGATTGTTGAAGAAATGCATATTTTGGTTAAACACGTTTTAGTTATGTTATGGTTAAACATTTGAAATTTTTAAGGAAATATATGTTCTGGTTAAATATGTTTTAATTTTATTTGTTTGAAAAATAGGATATTAGTTTTTCAAGTATTACCCGATAACCATTTAACCCAACCCGATTAAACCCGAGAACCAATTAAACCGAAGTTAAATGGTTCGGTTTTCGGTTCCAATTTCATATTACAAAAACCCGAATAACCCGACCCGAGCAACTCGAAACCCGAGGAACCAACCCGAGCAACCCGAAACCCGAGGAACCAACCCGAACGACACCTCTAGTTCCAAGAATACGCCTTAGACCCAAATGAACACACATGTATACAACACTACCTGAAAATTACCGCAATCAAGAATGTAACCCCAGGTGCCAAGTTTGAGATGGCGCTCAACATGGTTGGAGAGCTGTAAGAAACACCTGCATACACAAGTACCTCCGATATACAAATCCTACACACATTGATTAGATGAAGTTGTAAAGTAATATATTAAAGGAATATTTGTTAATTTATGAACACAACTGTGTCTGGCAAGATGGGCGGGTTGGGTAACATGTCAAAACGGGTTCGGGTTAGGATAAGTACGTGTTAGAACGAGTTTAAAGCAAAATCACTTATGGTCTAAATGGACTGTTGTTAAAAAAACATCAATTTAGTTTAACTTATGATGTGTTATAAGTGAACAAATAGTCCATTTGGATAATTTTTAGTGATTTTCTCATCAAATATGGTATTAATCATTCTTAAATGCTTGAATCCATTGCATTTACATACTTTTTTGGTTACCCGTCTTGACCCACATTGTATTTAAGTGCTACCAATCTCAACATATTCAATATTATAATGTTACCCATTTCAACCCATTATACTACAATTGTTTACCCAAATCAAGCCATTTCCTTTGGCATGTGTAAAAATTGTCACCTCTAAACGTAACCAGTGACAGACACAGTAGTCTTTTTCAATGGGGAAACCATGTTTTATTGTTCGGATATCTATCATCTCGATATATAAATTATTCAAGTTGGATCGGGTTGATCTACAAATTTTTCATATTGGGTTGATTTAGTATGTTTAAATAAACTTGATTGAACAATATTATTTTTATAAGGGCAATTTGGTGATTGCATGCAAAAAGGAATGGGACTAGGGTTTGGAATGGAGAGGATAAAACGATCGAATTCATGTAATAATTAAAGACTTACAATTAGAAAAAAAGTACGGAAATTAAAAATGTCGTAAGATACCAAAATATGTTATTGCTATGATAGCAAGTACAATAACAAAGGATGCACAATACTGATTTTTATAGTATTACACCTGGGGTCAATAAACTAAAAGGTTTAAACTTTCTTTTAAAATATCATGAAAGATGTGGAATCACACTTAAATCAATGGGATAGTAAAAACAAACATACACAGTGAAGTTCTACTTTGTAGGGTTTGAGAGAGATATAAAGATACACATACTTCGACCTCAAATAACTGAGAATATATGAATTGGAAAAATTTTCCGCAAACTTTATATTTACGGGTTACTATTTGATATTAGTTAAGATTTGCATTTATGAATGTTATGTAAAAATTTGATTTGAAAGATGATTGTACAAGTTGTAGGTCCGCCAATGAACGTGATTACTTAACTTACCCAAAAAGGCCAAGTATGAAGAATCTGAATATAATACGGAAAGTGAGTGGAGGACGATCAACTTTTCTGCAGTACAATCACAAGCTAAAAAATTAAATCGGTACTTAATGATTTCACATAATACCAAAGTAGGAGTGCCTCTTAGAACCATCATTAAACGCTAATGATTTCACATAATACCAAAGTCTGAGACCCTGTTTGGGATTGCTTATTTAACTTCAAAATGACTTTTTGTCAAAAATGTTTATTAACTTATTACTTTTTGAAATGAAGTTTTTAAAAATGTGTTTGGATTAGCTTTTTCAAAATTTAATTTTCAAAATGACCACAGAGGACATTTTTTATTGACACAATTTAATGTTATTAGGTAAAGAGTAAAGAGTGGGGTAAATTTGTAATTTTAAGTCAATAAGTCATAAGTTATTTTGAAAAGTTAGAATTTTCAGCTTTTGAAAACCAACTTATCACCCTTTTACAAAAATTCATTTTCAAAAGTCATTTTAGGTTAGACAAACAACTTATTGACTTAATGACTTTTTAAAAAAACCAATAAGTCAATAAGTCATTTTTAGATGAAATCCCAAACAAGCCCTCAATTAGTTACAACGATTGTCATATTAATGAATATATATACATATATATATATATATATATATATAGTATAAGGTTTGACTAAAAAGTCTTAAAACCATAAAAAGTGTGAGAAGAGATATCAACCATTAGATCAATTGGTTTTGTGGTTGAGATTAATGTGGTGGTATTTTCGTAAATAGTTATAAGTTAAAACCATCAGTAGGGGTAGAATGGGAAGATCTAGCCAAACACCTCCACATGCAAGTCACATGCATTTTCCTCCATCCTTTTTAAACGTTCATAACTTTTTTATACGTTAGTATTTTTTTAAAAAAATTACACCATAAAATCGAGCATTTCTTTATCTTTCTAACGAGTATAATATTAATATATTTTTTAAAAGTAAAATAACAATCCAAACTGGGTTTTGCGAACTGTTTGTTTTGTGGTGTTTTTCCAATATAAATTAAACTGACTTTTTATGGTGTTTTTCATACATCTGTACGTTTTATGGTGTTTTTAAAGATATTTTATGGTGTTAACATTTTGTGATATTTTTGGTGTTTGTATATTAATGAAACTAAAACAGAGAATTTTATGGTGTTTTTGAAAACTAAAAACACCATATAAATACCTAAGTTTGTACTTGGTATTTTTTTAACTTAGTTTTATGGTGTTTTTAAGAGATTTTTTATTGTTTATGGCGTTTTTTCAAGATATTTTATTGTGTTTATGATGTTAATATTTTATGGTGTTTATTGTATTCGGATATTCATGAAACTAAAACCGGGTATTTTATGGTGTTTATAAACAAGAAAAACACTATAAATCGCTTAGTTTCATAAACATCTGAAAACACCATAAAAAAACAATCAGTTTCATAAACATTTTATACATTGTGTATTAAATCTGGACATGGTGTTTTTATTTTATACATAGCTGTGTTAAGTTTGTACGTGACGTTTTTACATTGGTTATAAATAGGTACTTTTTCTGGCATTAATTTACGGATTTTGCATTTTTTTTGTTTGTGCATGATGTTTTTAGACTATATGTGTTGTTGTTAATATGAACATCATGTTTAAGTAGTTTACACATGGTATTTTACATTTAAATTACATAATTGAAAAAACGTCATGTGAAAAACACAATGTGTAAAATCACGAAGTTTAGAACGTCATGTTTTTTAGTGTTGAAAAACGCTATAAAACACCATGTGTAAAATTACATAGTTCAAAAAACGTCATATGTGAAATTGCATAGTTCAAAAACGCCATAAAACACAATGTGTGAAATTATATAGTTCAAAAACACCATGAATAAAATTACAATTCAAAAACACGATGAATAAAATTACAGTTCAAAAACACCATGCATAAAAATTGCAGTTCAAAAACACCATGTACAAAATTATAGTTCAAAAACACAATAAATAAGATTGTAATTCAAAAACATCATAAAACGTCTGTTTAAATTATACAGTACAAAAACGACATAAACACAATGTGTAAATGACGCAACTAAAAAACGTGGTGTTTTGTTTATGTTCAAAACACCATAAAACATCTTCGCAAATAGAAAAATACCATAAAAACGCACAAGTTTTAAGAACAATCAGTTTTGTTCTTTTTCTATTTTTAAATATAACAATATTATACTTGTTACAAAGGTAAAAAAATAATTGATTTTATGGTCTAATTTGTTTAAAAAAAATGTTAACGTATAAAATAGTTAGATACATTTAAAAAATTTGGTGGAATTAACATGTGACTTGCATGTGCAGCCTCCATTTATGTGTTGACGTTTATACCCTTTAACCTAAAATACACGTGTCACATTCTCGTGCCTTCTCACGCTTCTCATGGTTTTTAGTCTTCTTAAAATATCCCTCCCCTATATATATATATATATATATATATATATATATATATATATATATATATCAATCGCTCATTTTTACTTTTTTTTGACCAGCAATACCTTGGATATAGAAAAATCTTCGAGACGCCCTATAACAAAGAAACAATTGAAATTGACAGATCGAGGATCGCAAACCTGAGTGTATGAACGATGAAAAACGGAAGAAGAAGCAATGTTCCGAGAGCGTTATGGTAAGTTACATAGACGATACTATGCATACCATCATTCATTGCTGCTTTGATTATGGTTAACACCGCCATATCAGAACAATTTATCATAAGCATAGCAACAAAGGGAAGCACATCATCCATCCATGACCATGATTTGCTCATCTTTTTCAATGCTCAGCTCAAAGCAATAAGATGAATATGAAGATTTTGAGCTTTCCAACTAATTAATGCTGGCCTCAGTTAATTGTTTAAGCCTTTGTTTTCTAGAAGTCTGTGTTTATTATCGCTTAAACTATTGCCACAACTACTACAAGTATGGATTTTAGCTAAATTTAGTTTTTTTTTTAACAACCATACTATCCTACTCATATTCTACACCCAATATTCCACCCTTGTTTGGATTTGAACCCAAGACATCATTTTTAAGAGGCAATGCCTCTACCAAGTGAGTTAGTCCTACATTGGCAGTTAAATTTAGTTAATGATGCATTTGTAATAAATTTTCTTTAATTGAAGAAGTTTGTAGTTTTTGCAATAATGTAATTAAACGAAATGGATGACGAGGATGTATCATAAAAGGTTAAAGGTTGAAGAATGCAAGACCTGCTCATCTTTTTCAAACATTATATCACTGAAATTTGTGTGATTTCATCACGTAAATGTTAATTGTTCTTATGTGATAAAATCACGTATATACAAAGTTAGCACACATGAATATAATTATTACACAAATGGTTTGCATGTGCATTGTGGTAACAATATTTAAAGAAATTGATTCTTTAGTTTTGATGTTAACTAAGTTATTGTCACTTGAAATAATATTAGTTTATTTAAAGCTAAAATAGTTGTCACATGCATATTCTATACACTTGGTTAATTATCTTTAAGTCATTCCAATTAACATTTTGAAGATATTCAACAAATGAATCAACATAGAAGTGATAAATCTAGAGAAATTAATAATTTAACAAGTTATAAAATTCTATACATCTTGAAAAAAAAAAGATTATATAACTTTTAAATCCTTGCAAAGTTTTACAAGATTAATTAAATTGGTTTTTTATGAAATACATTTTAATTTTCAATCTTCTTGCATAAAACATTATTTAATGACTAATGAGTAAGTCTAATATTATATCTTTTATAGAATACTTATTTTGAATGATTTTAATTATGTTTTTTTTTAATATTAACCTTTTCTTTGTTTTAGGATAATGATATTTTTTTGTCTTAATTTCAATTTATATATTTAAATTGATTATATATGATGTTAGAATCTAAAAATGTCAATTTTATTTATGTTTTGAACACTATTAATTTCTAGAAAAACATGAAGAAGAAAGTATTCGATAATACGTAGCTTTTGTTTTTTTTAGTTGTAAAAAAATGGTGAACGTCACCATTAGGCGTCCCTCACTGACCGGTCTCACGACCAATATAAGGAGGTAAATCGCGTGACCTAGGGAAAATTGGGTGGTGTCGGGGTTTGAACACTAGACCTCCATTATGGATTCTCACCTCCTTACCACTAGGCCACCATTGTGGGGACGTTTTTTTAGTTGTAGTTAAAACTAATTATTGCTCTTATCCAAATTCTCTTGTTTTCATCTCAATCTTACCGAGAATTCTCTCTAAAGAAAAGGGATTGTAAATAGAATTCTCATTTTTTCCCCAAATTTTGAATTATAGTTATTAGTTATTACCAAAGGGGCATTGTCCTAGCGGTACCCTATGGCTTTCCAAATGGAAGGTCATGGATTCAAATCTCTCCCAAGGCGAAATAGGGGTCCTTAAGAGATTAGGGGTATTCCGGTGCAGTTTCCTCCTCGGGTAATGGTGGGGTCTCAACGGAGGTAATGGTAACTAGGCAATCAGTGATTCACACGTTGAGATCAAATACCGTTCAAAAAAAAGTTATTAGAAATTGGTCAAAATTGAAATTGATTTAAAAAAAAAGTTTTAATTACCAGGATGGTCCCTGTGGTTTACCCAGATTGCACGGATAGTCCCTAACTATTACACTAGTACAAAAACTGGCTTTGGTCACACATAGCCAGAATTAAACGGTCACACTTTCGAATATTTATGTGACTAAAGGTATCAATAGTGTGACCAATTGGGAATGTATTGTCACACCTTCAAACATTTATGTGACTAAAGGTAAAATATATTTTTTTGAATGAGTTTTTAGTCACACATAAATTCGAACGTGTGACGAATGAAGAGTAAGTTTGAAGCATTAGTCACGCTATACATAAAAAACGTGACAAATATACGTCACACACTTGAACAGTGTGACCAAATGACATATATGGTCACACGAAGTAATCGTTTATGTGACTAAATCATAGAGTCTAGTTTGTCACACATGATTTCAGTGTAGCCAAAGTCCAGTACATATGGTCACATAACATATTATGTGTGACTAAACCTATAGTCACATTTATTTCTAGTACGATCATGTGACTATATTGATTTATAATAGCCACACAATATCACAAATGTGTAACTAAATGATGTATATGGCCACATTTTAGGAGATTATATGTGACCAATATGCTAGTAACAGTCACATCATGAAATATTCGTGTGACTATTTTTTAGACTAATTTATGAGATTTGATACGGTCACACCAAGTAGTCGTTTATGTGGCTAAATCATAGAATCGAGTTTGTCACACATGATTTCAGTGTAGCCAAAGCTAATACCTATAGTCACATTTATTTCTAGTACGATCATGTGACTATATTGATTTATAATAGCCACACAATATCACAAATGTGTAACTAAATGATGTTTTAGTCACACAACAAATATTATTTTTGTTGATTTAGTCACACATAATTAATAAAAGTGTGGCCAAAAGGGTTAATAAGTGTGACCGTATGTTTTTTAAAGTAATTAAATGTGTATTATGTGTGACTCTTGCCCGTCCTTTGGTCACATGAATATATAATATGTGTGGCCGTTGAGATGATTTAGTCACACAACAAATATTATTTTTGGTGATTTAGTCACATATAATTAATAAAAGTGTGGCCAAAAGGGTTAATAAGTGTGACCGTATGTTTTTTAAAGTAAGTAAATATGTATTATGTGTGACTGCTGTCCGTCCTTTGGTCACACGAATATATAATATGTGTGGCCGTTGCGTTGATGTAGTCACACAACAATTATTATTTTTGGTGATTTAGTCACATATAATTAATAAAAGCGTGGCCAAAAGGGTGAACAAGTGTGACCGTATGTTTTTTAAAGTAAGTAAATGTGTATTTTGTGTGACAAAAATATAAATTAAAAGAAAATATGTATTGTTATTTTTATAAAAAATATGTATTTATTTTTAATTTATAAATCAAAGTTTTTTCTAAAAAATATTTATACATACTAGTTGAAAACCCGCGCGATGCGGCGGCGATTACTATAATTTACAACACGGTGTCGTGCATATCATATTCATGGCGAATCAATTTATATTACTATATTGTTTCAAAAAATTTGGATAAATTTACTCCAATGATCAAACATAAAGTAAGTAAAATAGACTAACTACCATGCCTCCTTTTCAGCAGCTCCAACTATACAAGCACCAGTTGAAACGGCTAGTATTGCATTTTCTCCAAGTTCACCATTGAATGATATAACATAGATGATCCAATTCCAATGTTTGTAGTTTTACCAAATAGAATATATTTCACTTTTAAGTGATCATATTATGAATAAAATGCCAGACAAAATTTCAGCTTTACCTGAATCAACCAATAAGGAAAAAAATTAATTATGTATTTACGGACAAAATTTCACTTTAAAGTCATTTTAATCCACAACACAATCCACCCAACCTACCACCTTTGACAACTGCAGAAATAATTATGTATTTACATATGAAAATTTAGTATACTTTCTGTAAACCAGATGTTATTAGAGAACCATAAGAAATGAATTCTCATTTGCTCTGTTGAAGACTACAGAAGCAAAATGAATAACAGTTTTTGGCAGCTAAGATGAAGTTGTTTATTGAACATGCGTACACCACGACCTTCATGGATTTCCATGATCATAGATCTTGAGACATTATCTCTTGACGCAAGATCCTATACTTTAGGGCATATCGTTCCATAATTAATCTTTCACCTTCAGTATCCCATAAAATACCACCATAACCACGTGATCCTATATATGACATAAGGTAAACCAGGTTAGAATATGCTTCAACCTGTCTTAATAAATACTGAATACAAAAAATACACCAACCTTTAGTAATGACACACCTAACACCATATACACGATTTGGATGAAATTGTACAAATTCAAGATCCTAAAACAATATCATAGCAAAAAACAATGAATATATTCAAATATCAACAAAAGTCTATGGGAAAGGAAAAAAATTAGTATACCTCAAGGCTCAAGAGGAAGGCCTACACGTGAAACCATAGAATTTCTGTCTCGAGTGCAAGTATGAGTATTTCTGTCTCCGGTGCACGTATGAGCAGAGGTTTAGTTTATTTTAGCATATAACATTTGACTAAAACCTTCTTAACTAAAAGGTAATGCATAAGGCTGTTTAGGTTGCCATTCAAGAATGCAATGGATATGAAATTCATGCTTGCAACCCATAAACATTGCTTGCAACCCACAATTTGCAGCTTACTTTCCATCAACCTTCATACTCAAGTCTATATAATTTGAAAGCTGATATAAAATTAAAAAAAGCATCATCTTTGTTAATATTATGTTAAATTATACACTTGGTTAATATCAAATATATAAGGCAAACAAATTGAATTACAACTACAAACCTTTGAGCAGAGCATGAATGAAAACATCATCATCTTTATTAATATTATGTGAATGAATCCAACAACTTTGTATGTAGCAAAATAAATGTAACACCCCGACCGACGGCGGAATCGTCGGGATGCCACGAGGGATGTGTAGATTGTTCAAAAGCTCGTGGGCATCTAAATCAAATCATCATATATCATTTAATCAACCAAAATAATTACACAAAAATCATGTTCATCATGAATCAAGTACATTAGTTACGCAAAAGAATTAGTTAAACTAACTAAACTCTAATCGCCAGAAATTTAGTTAATTAACTAAGTCCAAGATCCTATATGATGATGTCCAAAATAGAAGAGATCCTCTCTTCATTCCTACTTGTCTCCATCACCTGAAACATGTAAGAAAATCAAGTGTCAACTACGAAGTAGTTGGTGAGTAATCATAAGTTTTTATACTTAAAAGGTTTTATAAAATGAATTTAAGAGTTTAAGTTTAAAAATGGTTTTATAAAAAGGTTTAGATAAAATGAGTATAATTGCTTATGATTTCCTGAGTGAATCCATAATAATACCTGTATGAGATAATCCAATCAATCTCCAAACTCAACAATCAAACACATACACAATCACATTATCACATAACCAATCAGTCATAATCAATCACAAATAATCATAGTCAAACATAGATAATCAATCCACAAACTAATCAACCAATCTCATCAATTATATTCTCAAATAATGTTCGTGACTATACATGATCATTATGTAAATAACATAAGTTAAATACATGATTCATGGAGTGGTCGCTAACCACGTGACAATACATGAAGTCAAAGCATTTAACCGAAGTCAAAGGCAATGCTTCACAGAGTGGAAACAATCCACGTGACAATACATGATGTCAAAGCAATTAACCGGAGTTAAGAGCGATGACTCTCGGAGTTTGTGACAATACATGAAATCTTTGTTATTGATCAAAGTCAATAACAATGTTTACACGGTTATAAAATATTAATCAGTGATAATCCATAATTAATGATAATTCAATATTGTGAGTATCATATTGATAAACAGGTATTAACCTTGAGTTATCAAAATAATATTTGAATTTGGTATACATGCTTCACCTCCGAGTTTTAAAACAAAACAGTTTAAAGAAAGGGAGGTTATGAGAACTCACCTGAAGTCCTTAGTATCTGTGTTCTCGTATTATGCGCGCTCACCGTTTTCGTACTGATGTTGTATTCACAGTCCTGTGTTTGATTAAATGTTATCTAAAGTTATGATCCCTTATTTGATTGTTCTTTTTGAAATCTAAGTTGTTAATTGAGTTGGTGTAGTGAAAATGGCTCATTCTTGTGATTTTCATAAAAATGGCTCATGCTAATGAGTTTTCACCCGAATGAGTCATTCTCCCGAATGAGTCCCGAATGAGTCATTCTCCCGAATGAGTCTCCCGAATGAGTCCCCCGAATGAGTCACCCGAATGAGTCACCCGAATGAGTCATACTCCACTCATTCTCCCGAATGAGCTCATACTCCACTCATTCTCCCGAATGAGCTCATACTCCACTCATTCTCCCGAATGAGCTCATACTCCACTCATTCTCCACTCATTCGGCCGAATGGCTCATACTCATGGGCCATTCGCCCGAACGGGTTTTCAGCCATGGGAGAAGATGATTTCGAGGTATAGTCGTATATATAGTCGTTTTGAGTGGGTTTAGGCGAGTAAACTCATTTAGAAGGTGTATGGGTCGAAAAAGTGATGTTTTGAACCGGTTAAAGTTCGGTTTTTGTCGGGTTTGTAGAAAACCCTAAAAACCGAAACTTCTCTCTAAGATTTCGAGAGTTTGAGATGGAGATAGGGCCGATCCTTGGTACCTTTTTGTAGGGAATGTCGAGATCTTCGATTTGGCGCAAGAATGAGATGATTTGGTTGAGTTTTGAGTGAGTTATGGTAGAGAGAAGGTAGAGAGAGAAAGTTTGGCCGGAAATGAGAGTGTAGAGAGAGAGTGAGTGTTGTAAAAATGAGGAAGAAGGAGATGTCCTTCTTCCTTATAACGCGTATCATCACCCCGTGTCGGGTCTCGTTTTTATCGCGATAAAATATAATAAATGATCGGTTATGCTCGGTTTTTAACGAAAACAAATTTAAGCATAACATGTCTAAATAATTGGATTTCCTTAATTAAAATGATTTAAATAATTTTATTTCGTAAAACGATTTCGTTTTATTTTTTTACTAAATTAATTATTTTAAATAACTGATTTACCCGGTTTTGCTTTAGGTTGTGATTCCTAATAAACGTTTTCAGTTTTCATTTATTAATTTTAGTATCGCTTGATATTATTTAATTATTTCGTCGAAACGCGTCACTCGCGTACGTATTCGTAAAGATCGTCACCTTTGCGAATTCGTCGCTCGTATCGTATTTCGATTCGATTTACGATTTATTGAATATTGTTTCAGAATATTATTCCTAATAACTATATTCGTGTGAATCGTCACTCACGCGAATACATTTATTAAGTTAATATTTCTGAATTAATATTCGTGTTTAGATAACGTTCGTAACCTCACATCGCGTAATCAGTTCCATTATTTTATAAATTTTAATATTAAAATTTCCAAACCAAACCCCATATTCATTTTTATTTCGAACCGACAATCATCATTTTCAATAATATTACTACGATGAACTCTCTGGTTCTGTTTAGTTGGGTTACAACTAAACTTCCCATGGTTTACGCGTATAATATATATTATAATCATGCATACCAGTAACAGTGATAATATCAGTAATGTTAATCAATAATTTCATAATCATCAATAATTATAAATCTCCGGTCGTAACAGTACAATCGTACGGATGTACGGTCGTACGGACAACCGAAAGTACAGTGATGTTACAGTCTCCCCTAGTTAAAGGAATTTCGTCCCGAAATTTAATTTGGAGCGACCGTAGTAAATAAATGTGGGTACTTAAGCTTCATCTGATCTTCCCGCTCCCATGTGAATTCTGGACCCCGCTTCGATTCCCAACGTACTTTGACAATTGGAATTCTACTGCGTTTGAGCTGTTTAACCTCACGATCCATTATCTCCACTGGTTTTTCAACAAAGTGCATGGTATCATCGATGCGAATGTCATCGAGTGGTACCTGAAGATCCTGATCAGCTAAGCACTTTCTTAGATTGGACACGTGGAACGTCGGGTGCACGTTACTAAGTTCAGTAGGAAGTTCTAACTTGTAGGCCACCTTCCCGATCCGTTCGAGGATCTTAAAAGGGCCAACATAACGTGGAGCAAGCTTCCCTTTCTTTCCGAATCGAACAACGCCCTTCCAAGGCGACACTTTAAGCAATACCATATCTCCCACTTCAAACTCTAGAGGTTTTCTTCTTTTATCCGCGTAACTCTTCTGTCTGCTGCGAGCAGCTAACAGATTGTCGCGGATCTGGCGGATCTTGTCAGTCGTTTCCTGAATAATCTCTGGACCAGTAATCTGCGAATCGCCGACTTCGGTCCAACAAATAGGTGACCGACATTTCCTGCCATAAAGAGCTTCAAACGGTGCCATACCAATGCTCGCGTGATAACTGTTGTTATACGAGAACTCAACCAATGGTAGATGGCTATCCCAATTGCCACCGGAATCGATGACACAAGCTCTTAACATGTCTTCCAATGTCTGAATCGTTCGCTCCGTTTGACCATCCGTTTGAGGATGATAAGCAGTGCTAAGATCCAGTCTTGTTCCAAAAGCTTCATGAAGTGATTCCCAAAATCGTGCCGTGAAGCGAGCATCTCGATCCGATATTATGCTTAAGGGAATACCATGTCGGCTAATGATCTCATCAATGTAAATACGCGCTAACTTTCGCACAGGGTAAGTTTTGCGTATCGGCAAGAAATGAGCCGACTTGGTCAATCTATCAACAATTACCCATATACTATCTTTTCCGTTCGTGGTACGTGGGAGCTTAGTAATGAAATCCATGGAGATATTCTCCCACTTCCACATCGGTATTTCTGGTTGTAATAACAATCCTGAAGGTCGCTGATGTTCGGCCTTGACTTTGGCACAGTTAAGGCACTTAGACACATATTCAGCAATATCCTTCTTCATTCCAGGCCACCAGTACAAGCCCCTAAGGTCTTGATACATCTTGTCAGAACCTGGATGAATCGAATAGCGAGACTTATGAGCTTCATCCATAATCACCATCCTAAGATCACCTCTGTTCGGTATCCACAACCGATTCAAATAGTACATCAAACCGTCATCCTTAGTTTCCAATAAGATTTCAGCCCCGCAAGACATCTCATTCTTCAAATTATCTTGAGCTAATGAGTGTTGTTGGGCTGTGAGAACATCATTACGGAGGTTAGTGTGCACTCGGACACTATGGATCTGAACTTGACTTTTGCGGCTAAGCGCATCTGCTACTACATTCGCTTTACCAGGATGGTAGCGGATTTCACAGTCATAATCGTTCAACAGTTCAACCCATCTCCGTTGTCTCATATTGAGCTCTTTCTGATTCAGAATATGTTGCAAGCTTTTATGATCAGTGAACACTACACACTTAGTGCCATAAAGATAGTGTCTCCATATCTTCAAAGCAAACACAACTGCTCCAAGTTCCAAGTCGTGTGTAGTGTAGTTCTTTTCATGAATCTTCAATTGCCTTGATGCATAAGCCACAACCTTTCCCCGTTGCATGAGAACACAACCGAGACCTAGGTTGGATGCATCACAATAAACCACAAAATCATCATTTCCATCCGGCAATGTCAAGACAGGAGCATCACAAAGTTTCTGCTTCAGAGTCTGAAATGCCTCTTCTTGCTTCGGTCCCCACTCATATGGCCTATTCTTCTGAGTCAAAGCAGTGAGAGGGACAGCAATCCTGGAGAAGTTCGATATGAACCGCCGATAGTAACCAGCAAGTCCAAGAAACGATCGAATCTCCGTCGGTGTCTTCGGTGTACTCCAATTTTTCACAGCATCAATCTTTGCAGGATCCACGTGAACACCGTACTCGTTGACTATGTGTCCCAAGAATTGAACTTCCTTAAGCCAAAATTCACATTTGGAGAATTTGGCATACAGTCGCTCCTCTCTTAGGATCTCCAAAACCAACTTAAGGTGTTTCTCGTGTTCTTCCTTGGTCTTTGAGTAGATCAAAATATCATCAATAAATACAATCACGAATTTATCCAAGTATGGCCTGCAAACACGGTTCATGAGGTCCATGAAAACCGCAGGTGCATTGGTAAGGCCGAAAGGCATTACCAAAAATTCATAATGGCCATATCTGGTTCTAAACGCTGTCTTGGGAATATCATCATCATGTACGCGAAGTTGATGATACCCAGACCTAAGATCAATCTTTGAAAACCATGCCGAGCCTTGAAGCTGATCGAAGAGATCATCGATGCGCGGCAGTGGGTATCGATTCTTGATAGTCAACTTGTTCAATTCGCGGTAATCGATGCACATCCGGAATGACCCGTCCTTTTTCTTGACAAACAGGACCGGTGCACCCCATGGTGAATGGCTCGGGCGAATGAATCCTTTATCGGTAAGTTCTTGCAGCTGACTCGCCAATTCTTGCAACTCCGAAGGCGCAAGTCTATAAGGAGCTTTGGCGACTGGGTTCGCACCAGGCACTAAGTCAATTCGGAACTCAACTTGACGTTCTGGTGGAAGACCCGGCAAATCGTCTGGAAAGACTTCTGGGAAATCTCGTATCACTGGAACATTTTCTATCTTCTTTCCTTTCTCTTTCTTCTCCACAATATGAGCTAAAAATGCTATACATTTCTTCCTAAGGTACTTGTGTGCTTTAGTGCAAGACATTAGCTTAAGACCTTTACTAGCAGTTTCTCCAAATATTCTCAAGGTTTCACCCGAAGGTAAGGGAATACGAATGTACTTTTCATGGCATACAATCTCCGCTTTGTGGGTGGCTAACCAATCCATGCCTATGATAACATCGAAGCTACCAAGATGCATAGGTATAAGATCAATGGGAAAACGTGATCATTTAAGTTCACCGTACATCCAACAATAATAGTGTCAATATCGATAGTGTTGCCGTCAGCCACTTCCACGTTAAACGGTTTATCTAAATGTGTACGTGTTCTACCAAGCAAGCATTCAAAATCATATGAAACGAAACTCCTATCGGCACCAGAATCAAATAAGACAGATGCATAAGAGTTGTTGATCAAAAATGTACCGTTGACGACGTCCTGGTTGGCTTGAGCAGCTGGAGCATTCAGTTGAAATGCCCGGCCTCTTGCCACCCTCTGATTATTCCCGGTCAACTTCGGGCATTGATTTCTGAAATGACCCACTTCACCACACTCATAACAGGCTCTTGCCTGTGCCTGAGGTACCTGGCAAACGGGTACAGCTGGAATAGGTTGTGCATGCGGAGCTGGCAGTGCAAGCGGTGCTTGTTGCATCCTTTGTGCTTGCGGTGCACTCCGACAGACATTAGCAAAATGACCAAACTTGCCGCAATTATTGCAGACACGACAGGGCAAGTTCGGTGCGTGATGATATCGGCAGGTATTACATTGGGGAGTATTCCCAGTGTAATTTCTTGCAGTAGTGTTGTTGGATGACTGCTGCGCAGACTTAGCAGCAGGAGCAGTGACCATAAAGTTTCTGGTCTTCCTCTTTTTGTTGCTGCTCTTTGATGAACTAGCAGCCTCGGTCTTGATCTCAGTCTTTGCTTCCTTTGCGGTATTCTTCGTCTCAGTCTTCTTCGTTCCTTTTCTCGTGAGAGTTCCAGCCTTTACATGGTTATCCGTAAGTGTAGCAGACAACCGGATCGCAGCCTCAAGTGTTTTGGGATTGCTCCCGTAGACTGTGTCCTGAATCTGCATCGGCAGTCCGCCGATATACTTTTCAATCGCCCTCTCCAAAGGTGTCACCAGATGAGGCACCAGCAGGCTATACTCATGAAACTGCGTATTGTAGATAACATTCTCTCCGCTATCCTGCTTGAGTTCCCAGAACTCAGTCTCCAGTTTCCTCATCTCACTGCGGGGACAGAATTCAGTGGTCATCAAAGTCTTGACCTCAGTCCAAGTCAGTGCTAGGGCAGCATCAACTCCCCTAGTTCGCTTCTCCCCATTCCACTAAGTTAGTGCTCTCTTCTGGAAAACACTGGTGGCATAGCGAACTTTCAGGTTATCGGGGCAGTCACTGTTGATGAAGGTATTCTCCATGCTCTCAAACCACTGCAGTAGCCCTGTGGCAGTCTCAGACCCCGTAAACTTTAGTGGATTACAGGAGTTGAAGTGTTTGAATGTGCAAGTTGGTGGGTTTGCACCACCTCTGTTCTGAGTGAGTGACTGGTTGGCTTGTGTCAGTTGATTCACCAATCCAGTGATCAGTGTTGCTAACTCTTGGATGCCGGAGTTGGCATTACCGTTGTTAGCATCCCCACTGTTCGAGTCATCTTCGTTGTGACGGCGAGGCGGCATGTTTCTGAAGGAATTAGAAACATGTTACTACCGTTTACAACGTAAGTTATACAAACAATGATCAAATGAGTTCATTTAAGCAGTTAGGATTTCATATAGGAACTATATTTGTCTCCTATCTGTCATTAAACTCATAAGGTTTATAAATTTCCTAATATTATTCTAAGTGTCCTAGTTGGTCATAACTAGTGTTAGCTAACTATTCCTAAGTCCTATACATTTCTCACCCTATACTAACACTGACAACCTCCCAATGCAATGCAACAAGCTTATATATAGGGCATATGCAGAGGTAGATCGCAATCTCCCCTACACCGTCCCATCACCGTTCCATTGCACCACGATTATGCCCTTGCTAGAAGTTAGGGTGTGTCATGTATCTTACCATAATCTCACTTCACAAACCTTATCCTAGGTAGGATAATTTTGAGTGAAGTGGTCTCTAGTTCCCTTTGGCAATTAGGTTCGCCTAATGTCTAAGTTCACCTGACATGTAGGTTTACCTATTTCTAAGTTCACCTAATGTCTAAGTTCACCTGACATTAAGGTTCCCCTAATTGTCTAAGTTTACTAAAATCCATGTCAATCCCAATATCAATAATCATCATTGAGGGTTCATATCATCACAAAGTGCTCTTATTGTCACTAAGTGTTCATATCCTCCCTATAGTTTATTCTCATCAAGTGTCCATACTATCACTAAGTGTTAGTATCATCACTATGCGTTTATATTATCACCAAGTGTCCATATCATCACCCAAGTCTACATTCCATCACTAAACGCTCATATCGTTCATTAATCCTATGCACCCTACGTGTCCAATTCGTGTGTTTCATAAGTGAATTTAAAAGTGTTTATCAAATATGATCATCCATGAGTCAATCCCAATCAATCCAACAAACATATCATCAACAGTCCACAATCATATCCTCTCAACAATTCCTAGTAATTAATTTTCCTAAGCAAATAATTTCCCAAACGGGTAATTCCCACATTCTTCAATACTGACATCCACCTAATGTACCGTAAATGGTATATATATAGGGCATATGATAAGGGTCAGTCGCAACCGCCCAAACCACCGTCCCACCACCTTTACGATACACCACGTGCATGTCCTTATCGAATCATTAGGGCACAAGTAGAACAAGTAAATAGTATTTATATTTCAGTTGTATAACAGGAGTTCAAATAACAGGTAATAAACACATAAGCATGAAATCCTGAATATACTAACTAGTGTATGAAATAATTCATACTAGGGTATCCTACGGTTATAGACTAGGTCAACCATTTCTAGTAACCTAATTCCCTATAACCCAGGCTCTGATACCAATCTGTAACACCCCGACCGACGGCGGAATCGTCGGGATGCCACGAGGGATGTGTAGATTGTTCAAAAGCTCGTGGGCATCTAAATCAAATCATCATATATCATTTAATCAACCAAAATAATTACACAAAAATCATGTTCATCATGAATCAAGTACATTAGTTACGCAAAAGAATTAGTTAAACTAACTAAACTCTAATCGCCAGAAATTTAGTTAATTAACTACGTCCAAGATCCTATATGATGATGTCCAAAATAGAAGAGATCCTCTCTTCATTCCTACTTGTCTCCATCACCTGAAACATGTAAGAAAATCAAGTGTCAACTACGAAGTAGTTGGTGAGTAATCATAAGTTTTTATACTTAAAAGGTTTTATAAAATGAATTTAAGAGTTTAAGTTTAAAAATGGTTTTATAAAAAGGTTTAGATAAAATGAGTATAATTGCTTATGATTTCCTGAGTGAATCCATAATAATACCTGTATGAGATAATCCAATCAATCTCCAAACTCAACAATCAAACACATACACAATCACATTATCACATAACCAATCAGTCATAATCAATCACAAATAATCATAGTCAAACATAGATAATCAATCCACAAACTAATCAACCAATCTCATCAATTATATTCTCAAATAATGTTCGTGACTATACATGATCATTATGTAAATAACATAAGTTAAATACATGATTCATGGAGTGGTCGCTAACCACGTGACAATACATGAAGTCAAAGCATTTAACCGAAGTCAAAGGCAATGCTTCACAGAGTGGAAACAATCCACGTGACAATACATGATGTCAAAGCAATTAACCGGAGTTAAGAGCGATGACTCTCGGAGTTTGTGACAATACATGAAATCTTTGTTATTGATCAAAGTCAATAACAATGTTTACACGGTTATAAAATATTAATCAGTGATAATCCATAATTAATGATAATTCAATATTGTGAGTATCATATTGATAAACAGGTATTAACCTTGAGTTATCAAAATAATATTTGAATTTGGTATACATGCTTCACCTCCGAGTTTTAAAACAAAACAGTTTAAAGAAAGGGAGGTTATGAGAACTCACCTGAAGTCCTTAGTATCTGTGTTCTCGTATTATGCGCGCTCACCGTTTTCGTACTGATGTTGTATTCACAGTCCTGTGTTTGATTAAATGTTATCTAAAGTTATGATCCCTTATTTGATTGTTCTTTTTGAAATCTAAGTTGTTAATTGAGTTGGTGTAGTGAAAATGGCTCATTCTTGTGATTTTCATAAAAATGGCTCATGCTAATGAGTTTTCACCCGAATGAGTCATTCTCCCGAATGAGTCCCGAATGAGTCATTCTCCCGAATGAGTCTCCCGAATGAGTCCCCCGAATGAGTCACCCGAATGAGTCACCCGAATGAGTCATACTCCACTCATTCTCCCGAATGAGCTCATACTCCACTCATTCTCCCGAATGAGCTCATACTCCACTCATTCTCCACTCATTCGGCCGAATGGCTCATACTCATGGGCCATTCGCCCGAACGGGTTTTCAGCCATGGGAGAAGATGATTTCGAGGTATAGTCGTATATATAGTCGTTTTGAGTGGGTTTAGGCGAGTAAACTCATTTAGAAGGTGTATGGGTCGAAAAAGTGATGTTTTGAACCGGTTAAAGTTCGGTTTTTGTCGGGTTTGTAGAAAACCCTAAAAACCGAAACTTCTCTCTAAGATTTCGAGAGTTTGAGATGGAGATAGGGCCGATCCTTGGTACCTTTTTGTAGGGAATGTCGAGATCTTCGATTTGGCGCAAGAATGAGATGATTTGGTTGAGTTTTGAGTGAGTTATGGTAGAGAGAAGGTAGAGAGAGAAAGTTTGGCCGGAAATGAGAGTGTAGAGAGAGAGTGAGTGTTGTAAAAATGAGGAAGAAGGAGATGTCCTTCTTCCTTATAACGCGTATCATCACCCCGTGTCGGGTCTCGTTTTTATCGCGATAAAATATAATAAATGATCGGTTATGCTCGGTTTTTAACGAAAACAAATTTAAGCATAACATGTCTAAATAATTGGATTTCCTTAATTAAAATGATTTAAATAATTTTATTTCGTAAAACGATTTCGTTTTATTTTTTTACTAAATTAATTATTTTAAATAACTGATTTACCCGGTTTTGCTTTAGGTTGTGATTCCTAATAAACGTTTTCAGTTTTCATTTATTAATTTTAGTATCGCTTGATATTATTTAATTATTTCGTCGAAACGCGTCACTCGCGTACGTATTCGTAAAGATCGTCACCTTTGCGAATTCGTCGCTCGTATCGTATTTCGATTCGATTTACGATTTATTGAATATTGTTTCAGAATATTATTCCTAATAACTATATTCGTGTGAATCGTCACTCACGCGAATACATTTATTAAGTTAATATTTCTGAATTAATATTCGTGTTTAGATAACGTTCGTAACCTCACATCGCGTAATCAGTTCCATTATTTTATAAATTTTAATATTAAAATTTCCAAACCAAACCCCATATTCATTTTTATTTCGAACCGACAATCATCATTTTCAATAATATTACTACGATGAACTCTCTGGTTCTGTTTAGTTGGGTTACAACTAAACTTCCCATGGTTTACGCGTATAATATATATTATAATCATGCATACCAGTAACAGTGATAATATCAGTAATGTTAATCAATAATTTCATAATCATCAATAATTATAAATCTCCGGTCGTAACAGTACAATCGTACGGATGTACGGTCGTACGGACAACCGAAAGTACAGTGATGTTACAATAAAATTAATGTAAAAGTAATTGGAGTACGTTCTTTCAATGGATTAAATAATTCATCTAATATTTAAATGTAATGTTATTAATATATTACCAAATTTCAAACCCAAATACGTTATTTTTGCCTAATTTCCATCTGCCCAAAACTTAAGACCCAGGTTTATTATGTAATTGATTGAACCAAAATTATGCCCATATCGATAATATTGGTTTAATTCGGAGAGGGACCAAAACTGACCCGTGGGCACCTTAAGATACTCTTATCTATTTTTCTTGATCTTTCGCTCAAGGCATGTAGCCCATCAAACTTGTTCAGACCACCAAATAAAAGAAAATATATATAATGCAACATAATGCCATAATATTAATTGTAGGTGCTGTTGTGCTAATGTATAGTCTTTTATTCCAACTGAAAACATTTTTTGATTCCCCTTTCTGGAATAAAATGATATGTTGTTTTAACACATACCATTATTTTAGACAAACATTAATCAACAAAGAAGCAAACAAAATGTAAGATCACTTACCATCAAATAGAAAATCGGCTACAAAGAAAATTACAACAGCTACGAATGTTCTGAAGAAGTCTAGGAAAATTTATAAACTAAAATTCAAAGGTAAGTAATTGCTTCTAGAGTTTCGTATTGCATTTGCAAAGCACCATACTTAATTAGTGTTTTAAGTGACTAATATAGATTTGTGTCTCAAACTTTTGGCCTTCTTTGATTTCTTGCTATAATATTGATATGATAGTCAATTGAGCTTGGTTGTTTCCATGTACAGTCACTGTGGGCAAGAAGAACAAAGTGGTTCTTCTATTTGGATTCTGGGTCATTTTAAGTAGCATCAAGATGTTTACTACACAACATCTAAATTGATATGGGTTTCAAAGATGAAACTTATAAAACCTGCTTTTTATTTATAACTTTGAACTCCCTCAATTTTAACAGATCATATTATCTTAGCCCTAATTTCTCACCTACACAATTCTAATCAAATTAACTTCTTTCAAAGATTAAGGTGCTGATTTTAGGTTTTAGCTAGTTAGTTCAAACACAATCTTAAAGTTAAAAAGTATCTTTGATTTGGAACAATCACAACATATCTATTTTACCAACTGCAATAATTAGGCATACAAACAATTACAGTTATTTTGAGAGGTTATATAACAAAATCAGAACAAAATTCATTAACGAACCTTTGGTATTTTGCTTCCAAAGCAGGTCTTTCTTCAAAAAACTTGGCCTCAAACTCATCATGTTCACTCTGCACATACGACATCGATATTTAGCTTTGTTACAAAAAAATATAATTTATAGGCAATCAAATAAGAACCATACTGGTGAAAAAAATCAATAGGCATGCATGTGTACCATAAACAAAAACAAATTATAGCAGTATAGCTGAACGCTTTTAGATGATCTATCCAATTAGATGATCTATCACATTTATCTTCGAAATTTAACACGAATCAAGCAAGCACAAAGTCATAACACGTACCATTTGGGATATCCTTGAGCTGGTCCTACTATTGTTCTTATTTTAGTTGTTTAGCAACTGCAAAATGGCTTGATTAAGAGACTATATCAGCATAAAATTAATATAAAATAAAGCAGCAAAACATATCTAATATAGCTGCAAAATGAAAGCAAAGATATACCAAAATTATGTTCAAAACTTAGCAACATCCAAGCACCCTTTTGACAGTTAAAATCTTGTAAATTAGCAGCAAAAATGCAGTATATTCGTATAAAAATTCAGTATAACAACAGATAAATAAATTAAATTGGTAGAAAAAATTAGTAAATTGGCAGGAAATATGTTGTAAATTAAATGTTAAAAACTCAATAGCATCACAACAAACAAATGCACCAAAATGCAATAAATTAAATGTTTAAAACTCAGTAGCATCACAACTGACAAATGCACCGAACACACATTAATTAAAGAAACATAAACTACAAATTCAATGATTCAAACATTTGATTCTAAAATCAACGATTCAAAAATTAGGTTAAAAAATCAATGAATACTCTGAAACATACCAACACCGAAGAACAACAAATGCAGGATGGATGGATTCGATTGATGAGCGCCTCCTATTTAAAGAAGAAATCAACGATTTCAAACATTTGATTTGGAGCCAAAATCTAAACAAAACCGGTTATTGATTCAAAATTGAAGAAAAGAGGATAAGATGCTTACCACTTTGGAGCCAAAATCTGAAGATACCCTGTTGATGCATCAGTGTCGAGTTTATCAATATTGGTTGCTTCAAGATCCGGTTATGAATTCTCATTCACCTGGTTGAGATATTAACCAATTAAGGTAAGAAGATACAAATGGGAACAATGATCAATTTGAATGGTTACCTGGTTTGGAGATTGGATGCCAAAAATGGTAGAAGGAAATTGGGGAAGATGGAAAGTAGAACACACGCTTTCAATTGGCTTTAGGTTATAAGAAGTTGGTGGATTGAATTTATGCTTGGACTGGATGTACCTTATGCTTGTTAAGTGGTACTTTTCTTAAATTTAAGATAGTTGAAATACATCTCACCAATATGTATTTTAAAGGAGTAGAGATTTAAAAAAATTATATTTTTGTCACATAGAAAGACACATCAGTTAGTCACGTATGTAAAAAATGTCATCTTAGCAAAAACACTAATTTATAAATCAAAGTTTTTCTAAAAAATAGTTATACATATATGAATCAAAACAATGAATGTCATGAACACATTAAACGGAAATGTATTATAAAATATTAAAGTCATGCATAGATTCAAATTATCGTTCGATACAATTGTTCCAATTTCAGCATCAATATCAAGTAACCAGAAAATACAATGAATCTTAGAGTACTGCGACAACCTAAGCATGATATGGCTCATTTAGATTTCCGTATAACAATACCTCCACAGTCGGTGCGATAGTAATCATTTCGTGATTCATTGCCCAAGTCACGTCGATCCACACGCGGCAATATGTTATCATTGTGTGGATGGATCACGGTACTAAATTCCTCGTCCACCTCGTCATATGCATCTCTGTAATTCTTGGTAGGTGTCTTAAAAACAATAGACAAATTTTTATTTAGCTGGTCTTTCACATAAAACACTTGTTGTGCTTGTGCGGCTAATATGAATGGATCACTCTTGTGGCCTAAATTATTCAGGTCGACCAATATATAACCAAGAGTAGTATCCCGTTTGACCGCACCAGCTCTATGATTAACCCAATCACATTTGAAAAGAGCAATTCGCCTGAAACGGTAATCTAGTACCCATATCTCTTGTAAAACCCCATAATAAAATCTCTGTCTTGTGGTTGCAACTTCTTTGGATATGTGCAGATCTATTGCCTCAACACTGACCCCACTATTTTGGTAAATTCTGCCATCATGACTTTTTGTATGAAATGTATAGCCATTGATGTTATATGCATCGTATTTCACTACGGTGGCGCGTGGTCCATATGAAATCCACCTTACGGTTTCTGATACACTTTCTTTGGAGATCGCTAACTCTCTCTCAACCTTAATTTGATTACATGTACACATGATCAGCTTCAAATAGAAGTAACAAGAAACAAACTATATATTGGGATACTTTTAATGTTGGTGTTTATCAAATATATGCAGTAAGCAATAAGTGTAAATTAAGCTACACTATAGTACTGATCAGATTGAAAAATGATGTTGAAAGTGTTGAGAATTAACATATATAGACTTATTATTTGCAAGGTTGTGGTACCAACTTTTTATAACATATACATAATTCAATAAATAACATACGATTAAATACCTCTTCGCGTAACCACATAGCAAAAGATATATTGTGGTCATTCTCTAGCAAAGCTATTCTTTTACCCGGGTTTTCTGATTGTAAAACCTGCTTGTGTCGCCTAAAACATGTCTTTGGTTATTATATTTGATAGAACAATTTAAGTAACGAAAGAGACATGTGTTAGTTATACTTATTCGATATACGGTACAATTTCATCTGTATTCTGTATTACATACAAATGTGCTTTGTGAAAGAGTTCTGCAGAAACTTCACTTGGTTTGCCGGCTGACAGTGGCTTTCCTTCCTCATTTTCATCAGTATCATGTCTATCATGTGGGATACCAATAGTTTTCATGGATTTATGATATTCGCTGAAAAACTCTATTGTTTCTTCTGCAATAGTCTCCTCAGCAATGCATCCCTCAGGTCTATTTCTATTTCGCACATGTCCTTTAATAACCTTCATACATCTTTCAAAGGGATACATCCACCGAAAGCATACGGGACCACATAACTTTACCTCCCTAGTTATGTGCACAGTCAAATGTACCATAATATCAAAAAATGACGGAGGACAGAACTTATCGAGTAGGCACAGTGTAACACAAACTTCTTCTTGCATCTTATCTAGCTCTTCTAATATGATTTCTTTGCTACATATCGATTTAAAGAAAAAGCAAAACCTGATAATAGCATATCGTGTGGGTTGGTGCATGATTGAACGTATTGCAATGGGTAAAAACTCTTGCATTAGCATGTGATAGTCATGCGATTTAAGTCCGATAAGTTTCCTATCCTTTAGGCTGACCAAACTAGAGAAGTTTGAACAATAGCCTTGTGGTACCCTGATGTTGTATAACGTTTCACAAAAGATGTCTTTTTCAGAATTCGTTAATGTGTAACCTGCTGGAGGTAATGTTGTTTTGTCTTCTTCTTGCCTAGCAAACAACTCTGGTTTTACCCCCATCTCTGCCAGATCCAATCGAGCATTCACTCCATCTTTCGTCTTTCCAGGAACATTTAGCAAAGTTCCGACTAGACTCTCAGCAACATTCTTTTCTATATGCATGAAATCAATACAATGTTGAACAGAATTATGCCTCTAATAGCTAAGCTTTCGATACCAAATGTTGAATTTCTTCCAATACGCATCGTTTTCTTCATTTACTTTGCTTGAACTACCCACTTCTTCTGTTGTTTTTCTTTTCTTCTTCTTGATCTTCCCACCTCTGCCTCTTGTATCTTCTGATGCATTATTGGTTGTTCGTTTTCCTTTTCCCCACTTATTTTCAATATGTTGTACCTCGTTGTATATTTGTTCCCCGGTCATTGGATTTGGAGATAGGCGAAATTCTTGTTGTCCATTAAACAACTTCTTTTGCTTTATGAACGGATGATTATATGGTAGATATCGTCTGTGACCAATATAACTCTGCTTGGATGAGGCAGAAAGTCTAACACAGTTTGTATCTTTCCCACATACCACACAACCTTTGAATCCACTGCATGGGCAGCCACATAATGTACCAAGTGCAGGGTAATCATTTATTGTCCACAACACAACGGCACGTAGATCAAAGTTATCTTTTGTTGAAGCATCGTACGTATCAACCCCTTCACCGAATAACCGTTTCAGATCATCAACCAATGGTTCTAAAAAAACATCGATATCATTTCCCGGGTATCTCGATATTAATACCGAAAGCATGATAAACTTTCTTTTCATACACAACCACGGAGGAAGGTTGTATATGACTGTTAAAACTGGCCATACACTGTGATGCCTATTTCCTCTATTTACGTCAACCCCGTCTGCCGATATTCCTAGCCGTAGATTTCTTGGATCTTTAGCAAAATCTGGGTATTTTTCATCAATGGTACGCCATGCCTCTGAATCTGCGGGGTGACGTAAAACACCATCTGTTTTCCTTCTTGTCGCATGCCATCTTAAATCGTCTGATATACTGTGTATCTTAAAGAGTCGTTGCAGTCTTGGTATAACTGGAAAGTACCACATTACCTTTGCTGGAATGTTTTCGTACACTTTATTTGTCTTGTTATCCACCTTCCATCTTGATGTACCACAAGTTCGACACACGGTCAATTCCTTGTCCTCCTTCCAGTAAAGTTGGCAGTTGTTGATACATACATGTATCTTTTTGTATCCTGATCCCATCAATTTCATAATCTTTTTGGCCTCATAAGTGTTTTCCACCAATTCATTACCATCAGGTAGCATCTTTTTTAACAATGCTAGTAATTCATTAAAAAACTTGTCAGAACATCCGTACTTACCCTTCAAGTTGAGTAGTTTAACTATTGCGGACAACTTTGTGAAGTCAGGACATCCTTTGTAAAGTGGCTTCTCTGCGTCTAATAATAGTTGTTGAAACTTGACATGGTCATCCTCATCAAAATTGTAGAATTCACCATTTCTACTATATCTGGGCCATCTGTTGGAATTTCTGAAGCAAAATCCACATTGTTAACAGACGTTGGAGTAGCATTAACAGGTGTTGGGGCACTTATTGATGGCTCATAGTTTTCTCCATGTTTAATCCAGTTTGTGTAGTTTAGATCAATGCCATTGCTGAATAAATGGAGATGCACTTCCTCCACCGTATGATCTATGTGATTTAAACAATTGGTACAAGGACATGGCATTGTAAGATGTTGTTTATTACCTCGTGGGTCGATGTTACTCGTCTTCAGCAAGTTGTGTACTGCATAATCAATAAATGCTGCTACTCCATCTATATAAGGTTTCTTGATCCTATTTGTTCCCATCCAAGACTTGTCCATGTTTAATAATAATGGATTGTTTAGGGTATAATTTCACTGCAATTTAGAAAAAAAAATGTAGTGAAAAAAAATCAAGAAAAATCAGAAAATCCGGAAAAAACGGGTCCAGTCGGGGTTTCGACTTTTTGGATCGAATGGAGGGAAAAAGAAATATAAATAAATAACAATCATGTTTATACCTAATCTTTGTAGTGTGATGCGTGAGAAACCAATACACAAGCAAATGAGAATTGTTTGGGTGTTGAAATCCACGAACAGCAGGAAAAGTGGGGCTGGGGAACACGCTACTGCTGCTGGTCGAAAGGTTTTTTGTGGCTAGGGTTCAGTTTATGATTTTATATCAAGTTAAAGTTTGGCTAATTTGCAAGCTTAGTCCCCTAATTTACTCGAGTATTAAACGTTTTAATCACAAAACTAACACCAAGGACTCACTACAAATAAAATGCCATTTAATGGCATACAAAAAGTGCCTCAAAAGACCAAAAAAGTGCCGCTAAAAACCCCTTGAAGATTGTGTGGCACACAAAAAAAGTGCCACTAGAAGTGGTGACGCTAAAGCCTTTTTGTGGCACTTTTTTCAATGTGCTGCACAAAGTTTTTGGACTTTTAGTGTCACTTTTTTGTGCCACTAAAAACATCTTAGTCACATATTCATGTTGGTTTTAATGGCACTTTTATTTTGCCACAATATAAAAACACCTTTAAAGGCTCAAATTATGTGAAAGTAAAAATTACCTATATTTCATTGTATAGCATATTGTTACAAAGACACCCCTTATTTACAATATAAAGTAAATGCTCAGCTACAGAGTAAAATTAAGCAATAAAAACAAGTATGATCCAGTTCAATCCCATAATCAAAAGATTAATTCACATGGCATTTCATCAAGCATCTAATGTGCATAATTCAATCTAAAGAAAGTAACACAAATTATGATACAGTTCAATCCCACAATCACATGATTAATTAAGAAATGAATTAAAACTAATACATTTCTACCAATTCCCAACAAAAATTCAAAGAAATAAAAGGAAATTTAAAAACTTACAGTTGGAGATTTCAACCTTTTGTTAGTCGCAAATCACGCAATTCATTTTACCATGCTCCAACACAAATTCCAATGCATAGAGGAAGGGTCAATGAACAATCAACTCGCAAACAAACAAAACTCACCATAAATTCGATCGGTTTACATACGAACACACACAGATAACACAAAAAACCCTAGATACATTAACCTCGTTAAATAGTGACCGCAGATGAAATCATCAAAATAAAAGAGAGGCCGAGAGGTTTCACCGAGGTCGAATGAGAAAAAGTCGAGCGGCTGGGGCACTCATGGAGGACGATGAAATTAAATTGATGAGGCGAGATAAAGCAAGAGATCCTCAAGACTGATAAGTGGGAAAAAATATTCTTAAAGCAAGGGGCTTAGAGCCAAGGAACCAATGAACCAATAAACCATATGGCTCGGGTTTGAAACTTAGAACGGTTTTCTTAAAAGTATTTAGTTTTTTCCTGAACTGGTAACTTTTGTGGTAGATATGATCGACTGACGCTACAAATGACACGATAATACTTAAGTAATCCGTTAGTAATTCAAAAAATTATCCGTTCAAAGAAAAAGAGGCAAGACTCGAACATGTGCATGATTAGGAAATGAATGCTTTGTTCCAAAACCAATCGTCCCAGACCCAGTACTTTTTTTATGTTAATTATTGTGAACGAACATATATGGATATTAAAAGAATCGTAAATCACACTCTAAACATAAACATAATATATTTCATGGATTAGGGAATTTTGAGAAAATAGTAGAAATTTGGGAGGAATTTTTTAATGATTTTTTTTTGTAGATTTTGATAGAGAATAATTGATGGTGAAAAATGCTAAATTGATTTAGTGGCATAAAATTAAAAGCCATTAAAATGAATGTTAATTAAGTGTGTCACACTTAAAGTGCCACTAAAAATATAATTTAAAGGCATAATTAATAAGTGCCACTAAAAGTATAGGTAAGGAAACTGTGATATGCAAAAAGTGCCACTAAAATCAATATTAGTGGCACAAAGATTAAATGACACTAAAAACGTGTGCCACTAAATGGCATTTTATTTGTAGTGACTTATAAAAGCTAAATATAATTGAAAACTAATTAAACTTTATAAAAATAATTTTTATAAACTTGTCGCATTCTTGATTTATCTTCGCTTCCTATACATTATTCAAGGTGAGTTCATAGCCCCCTTTTACATAACTTGTTTATAAATCGCGGGGTGAAACACATGTACAAATAAACGCTTTTCACAATCAAAACGTTTTAGCTAATATCGCTACAATTGATCAAATCGCATTTTCAGTACAAAACGCTATGGTATTTATTCACATATCTCAACGCTTTTATCGCTAACCATTAAACACATATCACAATATCGTGTTGGGAAAGACTCATCGTGACCTCTCAACGGCAATCACGTTGTGTTCGTCGCATCGTGATCCCCGGTATTCGGCATGGTGAGTAATACTCGGCACGATCAGCCCATCATTTATTGCACGGCGGTGTTCACGCCTCACGAATCACAAATGCACAGCGGTGTTCACGCTTCACAATTCGCTTAATGCACGGCGGTGTTCACGCTTCATTTACCCTACTTGACCAAAATTAACTCTACTCGGTTATATATCAATGTGTATATATATATATATATATATATATTATTTTTTATGATGTAACTTTAGTTTATAAAAAAACTTTGTTATTTATTAAAAACTAGTAAATTTGTCGGCCCCGCATTGCGGCGGCATTAAGACGTATAATAAGTTGAGTTTTTCATACTTGACTTGATTCAATTTTGAATAAAATTTAGATCAAAATGTATGTAAGTGAACCTGTATATAAAAATAAACTAAAAACGAATTATATTTAACCTAAATTATTGCCAAAAAAGATTACGTTGAAACATGAAATGATACAATATAATTCACCTTTTAGAGATCACCACTAACCCCATATTTAACCAAACCCTAGATCTAATCAACTTTACCCTTTCATCCATCGCCACCGCCTGCTTGACCCCCTCCGTGTTCCTCTGCCGTTAACAACCAAAAGCTGTTCGTGCCATAGACCACCTTCTACCGTCACGATCCGCCGCCCTCCACCACAGGTTACCATTGTCATCAGTCCAAAATATTCGAAAATTTTACCATCGAGCAGGAGCAGGAGATTCAATATTCACTACAAATAAAATGCCATTTAGTGGCACGCGTTTTTTGTGGCGTTTAATTTTTATACCACTAATATAGGTTTTAGTGGCACTTTTGCGTGTCATATTTGTTTGATCTATATTTTTAGTGGCAGTTATTATTTATGCCTTTAAATTATATTTTTAGTGGCACTTTAAGTGTGCCACACATAATCAACATACATTTTAATGGCTTTTAATTTATGCCACTAAATCAAATTTATATTTTTCATCATCAATATTCCATCTTAAAATTCACTAAACAATTCATTAAAAATTCCTCCTATATTTCTACCATTTTCTCAAAATTTTTTCATCTCAATCATTAACCAGATACACAAAACACTACAGCAAAATATGATTTCTTAAAATTCTCTAATTATTTATTAATTTTATGTCACTAAATCAATCTTATATTTTCACTAAAATTTTATCATTTTATTAAAAGAATTCCAACTAAAATTTTATTTATTAAAATTCCCATCTATACTAAAATTCATTAACTTTCAATTTCCCTCTCAATCTCACTTTTAACCCTAAAATTTCCCTCTCAATCCTTTCTGTATCTCAAATAATCTCTAAGAAAAAGTGCTCATCTCACGAATTCAATGTGAAGGGCTTGATTGAAGAGAAACAAGCAGCAACAACGTTTTCGTCTTGTATGTTTGGGTTTTGTGTTAGCCATTAAAGAGGCAATTTCAAAGAGATTGTTGTTCTGTTATGAAATCCGCTTAGCATATAACATTTGACTAAAGCCTTCTTAACTAAAAGGTAATGCATAAAGCTTTTAGGTTGCCATTCAAGAATGCAATGGATATGAAATTCAGGCTTTAGTCAAATGTTAGGTGCTATTAGGACCCTCAAATGCGTATATGCTTTAGGGGTTTGGGTCAGACATACATTAAATTGTTATCCATATGAAGATTGAACATGTTACGATAGTCAAACATACATTAAATTGTTATCCATATGAAGATTGAAAATGTTGATAAGTTAATTTGATATTTTTAATGATAATCTGCTTATTGGAAGTGTTAAAGTTGATCCTTGATATATATTGTAGTCGGGTCTAAATGGATTGTTCTTAAAAAAACATCAATTTAATTTAACTTTAAATGTGTTAAAGTTGAATCCATTGCATTTACACAGTTTTTTGGTTACTCGTCTTGACCCGCATTGTATTTAAGTATTATCCATATCAACTCATTCAATATTACGATCTTAACTATTTCAACCCATTATATTACAAAGACGTTTAGATAATTGATTTTTTAAATCTTGTTAACATTTCATTTAAGGTAAATAATTCTTAATTCTTAAGTTCAAATCTTATTATCTTAATCTTATTAATGACTTGAATATCACAATATATGTGAAGTTAGATTTAATTTGATATGTGTTAATTACTAATGCTTGTTTATATCAGTTGTGTTGAAATATTAATTGGAATCAGGTTGTTCCTTCTCATCAGTAATATCTGCAATCAGCCCTTTCAACCAGATCGCTTGGCAAGCAGCCGCTGTGGCTGCCATATATTCAGCTTCGCATGATGACAAAGCCACTGTAGATTGCTTTTGGGACAGCCAGGTTACAGGTCTTTCATTGAAGTAGAACACAACTCCAGTTGTTCCCTTTCCATCGTCCATATCCACTGAATAGCTACTATCGCTGAATCCCACCAGCTTGCCCTTTCCTTCTTGTATGTAGTGGATTCCCAATTCAGTAGTTCCCTTAATGTATCTCAGAATGTGTTTAATAGCTTGATGATGAGTAGCCTTTGGTGATTGCATGTAGCGACTAACATATCCCACAGCATACATTAAATCAGGACGTGTATGCGTGAGATATCTCAGACACCCAACAGTTCTTCGATAATCAGTGGCATCAACCTCCTTTTCTTCATCATTTTTAGCCAACTTGAGACCTGGTTCCATCGGAATCTTGGTGGAGTTGCAGTCTTCTAGCCCTGTCATCCTTAGGATCTTCTTAGCATAGCTTTGCTGTGTTATTTTTATTCCTGAGTTACCTTGTGATACTTCCTGTCCCAGATAATAAGTGAGAGGACCAAGATCGCTCATTTCAAAGGTTTGTTCCATCTGTCTTTTGAATTGGACGATCTTTTGTTGACTGCTTCCGGTTACCAAAAGATCATCCACATATATCACTACAATTGTGATATCCAGTGAAGTTCTTTTGGTGTAAACTGCTTGCTCGAGCCGAGCCTTGTGTCGTATGATTTCTCCCTTCGCATCCCTTTTTATCTTGAAGACCCACTTTAGACCTATTGGTCTTTGACCGTTTGGCAGATCCACAAGATTCCAGGTCTTATTTCTTTCGATTGAGGCTATTTCTTACTTCATCGCCTTATCCCATTCCTTTTGACCGACTGCTTCTTTGAAGTTCTCTGGTTCACCTTCACTTAACAGGAGTTCATACACTTCTGTCAGTTTCTTGAACCCTTGAATTGGAGTATTGTCGATTTTTTTTCAGGAGCACGAGCAGGATCCGATTTGTTGCTGATTAGGGGTGAGCATGACATGATTTGGCCTCTTTTCTGTACTCTTGACTCAGGGCTGCTGAAATCTGAGTGAGTTTCATCTTCTTCATCAGTTTCCGTATGGCTTGGGCCAGCATCTTCTGTGTCAGCTATTTCATTCGAGCTCCCGGGGTGTGCAGTCATAGCTTGCAGGGGTTCGACCTTGAACTCACCTTCTTCATCCAAGTGACCAGATTTCCAGTCCCATTCTCTGTCTTCTTCAAACTTTACATCCCGGCTTATGACCACAGTTCCTTTGCTGGCATTGTACATTCGATATGCCTTGGATCCTGATTCAACTCCTAGATGGACCATTGGTGTGCTTCGATCATCAAGTTTTCTTGTCTGTTGTGAAGGTGTTTTCACATGACCCACACAGCCCTTTAAATAAGCAATGCTTGTGGAAATCCTTCTCCAAACTTTTATTGAGGTGCTTATTTCATTCCAGCGAAAATAAGCCCTTTAAATAAGCAATGCAAATCCCGATTACAAAGCTAATTCAAAAATCAAATAAACAAAGCTTATCCTAATCCCATTAAGGATAAACCTTAAGATAACTAAACCCTTCTAGCTATCAATTAATTAAAGAAATAACCGAAATAAAAGACAAATACATATCTAGTCCCTCGACTATCAAGATTGGTCAACAAAACTCACCATTTACATGACAAAAAAGACGTTTAGATGATTGATTTTTTAAATCTGTTGACATTGCAGTTAAGGTAAATTATTCATAATTCTTAAGTTCAAATCTTATTGTCTTAATCTTATTAATGACTTGAATATCACAATATATGTAACGTTAGATTTTGATATGCCATTAAATGGCCTTTTATTTGTAGTGATTTCACTTCTTTGAATTTTTGTTTTCCTTGAAAAATTCCCCTGAAAAATCTACTCGATCCCTCCAAATGTCATTCACTTCCCCAAATTTTTCATTCCTTAAACTTTTGCATGAGAGCCTTTTCTTCCAAAAGGTAGCATCGCTTGAAGTATTCTTTATTTGTATAGGTTCGTCTTTCGTGCGGCATTTACTTGTTATGCATCATGGAAACTGAAGTCGCTATTCAACATCCTTTGGTTGCTGATGATTTTAATAATGATCTTATTGAATATGAATAAGAGGGTTATACTGACGATGAGTTGGATGGTAATCAGAATTCAGACAGGAACCTAGTTAAGAGGGGCATAACTAGGTTATCGAAGTTTCGCATTTGTTATGGGAAACCTGGTGGAATAAAACTGAGAGTAACCTTCGATGCGTTACATAGGATAACAGGGCCAAACAGAGCGTTGTTTTCTAGTTTTTTAGGAGACCTGGTTCGTGAGCATGTAGGTTTGAAGATTCTATCATGGAAGAAGGTGGGTTCAGAATCAAAAGATAAACTATGGGAAGAAATCAAGGTACAATTTATTTACTGAAATTCTATGTTAAATTGACTGCTATTTGTGTAGTTTTTGTGCAGTTTTTGAGGTGTTTTTGACAGCAAATTGCTGCAGTTTTTGTGTAGTTTTTGTGCAGTTTTTGACAGCATGTTATATACATATTGTGATTCTTGATTGTCTTGTATGTTATGTGTGATTTTGCTGTTGTTTTTGTGCAGTTTTTGAGCTGTTTTGAGCTGTTTTTGAGCAGTTTTTTGAGCTGTTTTTGTGCTGTTTTTTAAAGCTGTTTTGCTGCAGTTTTTGCTCAGCTTTTTAGAGCTGTTTTGCTGCAACATTATGTTACTTTTTGCAGCGATATTTTGATGTTGACGAGACAGTCAGAAAGCTAGTAATGCATCGTCTTGATGAACTACTAAGGAATTTCAGAAGGAAATTGAGACAAACATACATATTGCCCAACCAAAACACACCTTCAAAACTAAATGAAGTCCCGAAAAAGTATAGTGCAATTGTCAAAGAATCAGAATGGGTCGCTTTTGTAAATCATACGAGCACCGAAGAATACCAGGTTATAATTAGTCTTTTTTATTTGAATCCATATATCTTTCATAATTATCTATTTGCATCTAAATGCTTTATGCTTTTGTGTTGTAAGGGGAAGTCGGTTGCAACAAAAATGGCGCGTTCCAAGTGTCTTTATCATCATACAATGGGACGAGGTGGATACGTACACGTGAAAGAGAAAATGGTAAGACTGCATAATGTTTGTTATAGGGGTGTCCATAACTGTCCAAATCAAAGTAATTCAGCCTTAGAGTCAAATTCATATTTTCTAATAGAAGCAACTAAAGTTATATCATCATTCTTACGGGTCTGCGACTAGACAGCATGGGTAATAATGGGTTGGGTTATTTGTTGCTGCGATAAAAATAAGGAGACAATAGCTGCTGCAGTTGGACAACAGGTCCAACAAGTCGGTGATGTGATCTGACCGTTTCAGTATTTTGATTCATATTTAGAAATAAGATCATTTTACTTATTTTCCATGCCTATCTGATTAACCTATGACTGCTTAAATGTACGGTTTTTATGTTTAACAGATCAAAAATAAAGAAATTGAGGCAGATGAAGAACCCCCGCGTGCTTTAATGTGGTTGAAAGGAAGGCAAAACAAAGCCGGTGATTTTCTAAATGATGAAACCAGATTAGCTGTAGACAAACTTGTAAGTTTGACTGTAAATATTATTACTTTATGTTTGTGTTCGTATATAAACTCATTTCCCATATTTTGTGTGTAGAAAGAAACTGATGAAAAGATAAATGAAGGAACCTTGATGGTTGATCAGGGCACTGATGCCATGACAGTTGTTTTTGGTAAGGAAAAGGGAGTTTATGCAAGAGGAGTAGGAAGTGGAGTGACATACAAAAAGTATTTTAACCTTCCTCAAAAAAAACAAGCATCTGATGAAAGGCTTGCATTACTTCAAAGTCAACTTGATAATGAGAGACGCGAGCGTCAGGAGAAAGAAGCCGTAATAATGAATTTGTCAAACGAGGTGGCACAAACAAAGGGAATGATTACTCAACTGATGAGTCAATTGGCTGCACAAGGGGTGAAATTACCTTTATTGTCAACTCAAGTGACAGCATCAAATGTAATACATTTATTGTAACTTTGCCAACATTTTCATTTGCTATTTGCTAACAAATGCATTTCTTAATTTATATTGCAGGTGGACGTTAATCCTAAAAATAGCAGTACTGATCAGGAGGGCAGATCACCGTTAAATGAGGTTGGATGTAAGAAGGATGCGAGCAATCAGAAGTCTAATGGCGTTGCACCTTCAGAAAATGAAATGGACACAACAGTATATGACTTAGCCGCAAACTACTCAAATTCTTTTACATTTGAATTACATTGAATTTTATGTTATTCCTGTGAATTTTTATATTTTACACACATGACTTATTTACAGTGTTTTATTTATATATAGGAAATTCATAACTCTGTTGGATCTCATAACCGTCCTGAATCACTACCATTGACACCACAAGTATGTATTACAACATGTTCTTATTTTCTTTACTTTAATTAAATTCTTATGCATATATGCAAAAATCAATATGTTTTAGGAATATAAGTGTAGCCTGTGGCACATAAAGAGATCAACTATTATTGCAAAGGGTACCGTGTACAAGTCCGATGGAAAACAAATGCTTCATGGAAACCGACTCCCAAATGATTGTTATAAAGTGTCAATTGACGAATCGTTAGTGGATGCAGCATGTATACCGGACGCACAAATTAATCCTTTCAAAACAGTTAAGGATGCATTAGGTACTTTTGTTGCTTGGCCAAAGAATCAAGTGATTTTTCATGAAAAGGTAAATAAATGTGTTTTATAAATATATTCATATTGTATTCAATGTTTGATACATTTGACTTTCGTTTCATACAGGTTACACCACCAACTTCCATAACAAATGTCGTTGAGAACAAAACTTCACCTAAATTACAAAAGAAGCGCAAGTTTGTCTCTCGTGATTACATGCTAAAGCAAGCGAAAACAAAGTTGAAGAGTCAAAAGTCTTTATATTAGTGATTTTTAATTGTAAGGTTCAACTTTCAAGCATAATTGTTATTTTAACATTTTTTATGACAATATTTACTTTTATATTTCCTTCATTTATTTATATTCCATTTTTCTATTTACTACTTTCTTTATATATATATATATATATATATAGTTACACAAATTATTTATTTTTTAAATGTGAATAAAAGATCCGCTCACATAATATGGTTACACATTTAACACAATCGTTGTGTGACTAAATCATCGCAACGACCACACATATTATATATTCGTGTGACCAAAGGACGGGCAACAGTCACACATAATACACATTTACTTACTTTAAAAACATACGGTCACACTTATTAACCCTTTTGGCCACACTTTTAATAATTATGTGTGACTAAATCACCAAAAAAAATATATGTTGTGTGACTAAATCATCGCAACGGCCTTACATATTATATATTCGTGTAACCAAAGGACGACAACAGTCACACATAATACATATTTACTTACTTTAAAAAACATACGGTCACACTTATTAACCCTTTTGGCCACACTTTTAATAATTATGTGTGACTAAATCACCAAATAAAATATTTGTTGTGTGACCAAATCATCGCAACGGCCACACATATTATATATTCGTGTGACCAAAGGACGGGCAACAGTCACACATAATACACATATACTTGCCTTAAAAACATACGGTCACACTTATTAACCCTTTGGCCACACTTTTAATAATTATGTGTGACTTAATCACAAAAAAAAATATTTGTTGTGTGACTAAGTCATCGCAACGGCCACACATATTATATATTCGTGTGACCAAAGAACGGGCAACAGTCACACATAATACACATTATTTACTTTAAAAAACATACAGTCACACTTATTAACTCTTTTGGCCACACTTTTAATAATTATGTGTGACTAAATCATCAAAAAAATATTTGTTGTATGACTAAATCATAGCAACGGCCACACATATTATATATTCGTGTGACAAAAGGACGGCAACAGTCACACATAATAAACATTACTTTCTTTAAAAAACATACGGTCACACTTATTAACTCTTTTGGCCACACTTTTAATAATTATGTGTGACTAAATCACCAAATAAAATATTTTTTGTTGTGTGACCAAATCATCGCAACGGCCACACATATTATATATTCGTGTGACCAAAGGACGGGCAACAGTCACACATAATACACATATAGTTGCCTACGGTCACACTTATTAACCCTTTTGGCCACACTTTTAATAATTATGTGTGACTAAATCACCAAAAAAAATATTTGTTGTGTGACTAAGTCATCGCAACGGCCACACATATTATATATTCGTGTGACCAAAGAACGGGCAACAGTCGCACATAATACACATTACTTACTTTAAAAAACATACGGTCACACTTATTAACTCTTTTGGCCTCACTTTTAATAATTATGTGTGACTAAATCACCAAAAAAAATATTTGTTGTATGACTAAATCATAGCAACGGCCACACATATTATATATTCGTGTGACCAAAGGACGTCAACAGTCACACATAATAAACATTACTTACTTTAAAAAACATACGGTCACACTTATTGACCCTTTTGGCCACACTTTTAATAATTATGTGTGACTAAATCACAAAAAAAAATATTTGTTGGGTGACTAAATCATCGCAACGGTCACACATATTATATATTCGTGTGACCAAAGGACGGCAACAGTCACACATAATACACATTTACTTACTTTAAAAAACATACGGTCACACTTATTAACCCTTTTGGCCACACTTTAAAATAGATACGGCCACTAACTTTCTAATGTGACCTTATGTACCCTATGGTCACTCGATCTTTGGTCACACCTACCTTAAAAAACCATGTGTGACTATATGTATATCGTCACACTTTTTTGGTGTGACCAAAGCCAGTTTTTGTACTAGTGTTAGAAATTACAACGGTGGCCAAAAAGTTTGCAAAAACGTAACACGGATGGTCCCTGGGTTGGATGTCTATTAACTTTTTCTGTTAAGTGTGTGTGAAATGACTAAAATACCCCTTATAATTAAAAAACAAAAAAATAAATAAATGTGTAGATATACCATCTCCGGCAACCACACCAACCACCACCTCCGGCAACTACTAGTTTCTCCGACATCAACCACCCTGTTATCAAATCACACCCAACGCCTTCACGTTTCTACACTAGTACAGATCTATTAAAACAATCTTTTAAGCATCAAAGAACCGAAATCAAGAAACTGTATTTTGAAAATTGTTAACAAACACGATTATCCCTCAATTTTATTTCTAACCTGAAAAGCTTTGGAAATGATATCATCGCGAAGGGCAACATGATTTCGACAATTGCAGCAACTGTATAACCTCGGACCAACCATTTCCGCCATTGATAATCAAATCTGTTGGCAAAATCAGGCAAACACCCAAATCAGATGATTGTAACGAACAGAAAAACTAAAAAGCTTCCTTTTTATTAACATTCTACGAAAAATACAGATCGATACATAACTTGTAAGCAGTTCTTTGACCAAAGATCGATATGTCAACGTTAGTAAATCGACGACGAGTAGGCCACGGGGAATGATTAATCATGTGAGGAGTGTGTTGGTGGACGTTGACTTCATCAAAGGGTTAGTGTCGAACTCCTGTGCCGGGTATCGTCACCAACATGGCAATTCAATTGATGGGTCATCGTTTGAAAGGGATTCGGTGCAGATTGTTGGGAATCGTAGTGGTATTCGGTTTGACTTTTCGGTAAAAACAAGTTTGACCATTTAATATATATTAAATGCATATTTAATATTAACGCAGCAGAATGACGGTTTCAAACTTTTCACTGTTAAAATTCTCAATCAGGATCGAGGTTACAAAACATGCAAACACAATAATTTTAACTAATCTAATCTACCGATGAGAAAAGATTATACCCTTTTGGTTAATAGTTAACCGTTTGATACACCGAGGTTCAACGAACGGATGCTAGAACAAAAACACGAACAAGTTCCTGGTTCACAACAGAAGCAGGTGGTGGTATGAAAGTATGATGAAGATGATTAATCTTCTACCAGTTTCTTCTTGCACCAATCTATAACATCATGAACTCATTCAAAGTCTTGATCATTCAAGCATATATATAGATGGAGATGAGATCAAGAGTTGAAGTGTGTATTTTGCACATAATCATGTCATGCAAGATATGCCTTTTGAGTGTAAATCCATCTCAAATGATGGCATGCAAAGATTATGACAAGATCTTGCATGATATCTAATGATGACACTTGATTTTATTAGATATTATCAAAATAATAATAATAATAATAATAATAAAAATAGTTTAATTAAATAAATAAATAATTAAACTTATATAATTTATAACAATTATAAATTATAAAAATGTTCGTGATTACCAGCTAATCAAATTAAGTGGATTTAATGTTCGTTGCCCACGGTGTAACTCTTACGGGTCACAGCTCGGTTAGTTACGTTAACTTATCGGATCCGTTCATAAAATCCAACAATCTCCCACTTGGACGGATTTCGATAGAAGGCTAACGTAAACAGTCAGCGGTGCTCTAGCTGCACATGATTGCTCCTAACAAGGTATGACAATTTAAAGTCATTAACCAAATTGTCATGCTACTATAGCAGGATACTAGACTTATGATAATCGTAGTCATCTATCCTTTCTGTAAAAGACATCAATTGAAACAATGAGACATGTATCTAATTCATTCTCATATGGTGTTCAATTATTGTTGTTCTCGATTTAGATTCAGAGTGGTCCAATCAAACACACAGTCAGTTTGGGTAAGGCCTTACATTTCACCAGTTTGAATCAATGAGGGCGCCACAATGTCAAATCGTTACATGAAATATGTAAGAGTACAGAATCCCAATCTCGATTATATACAACTCCCACTGAACATCAAAACCATTCCCAATCAAAGCCTTTATGACTGGCAGTTACGCGACAGCGGTTGACAATGATCAAAGAATGTCCCTTAGTAAACGGAAGTTCTAGTATACATCTCAGGTCAGAGGATACAAGATGAGTTTACCAATTTCAAAAACATCTCATGACTAAGATCCATGGAGATGATTTGTGTGACACCTCGCAAATTCCAGGTCAGCATTTATATTATTTTAATAATAATGTATATTATTATTTCATACGTGGCACTCGAATAACTGTATTTAGTGTGACACGTGGCACGACAGACCAAACACATCGATGATTCGAGGAATTATCGCACAACACTCGCACGTGTCTTGAATGACGAACGTTGGTGAACGGATCAAACCACAATACACTTTCACTTCACTTTGGTCCTAGAAGACCTAACATAGGTAGAGCAACGCTCATATGTCGAGAAACGATGCTCATAATCGTTGGAAACTCGAAAAACGGTTCAAAACCGTGAAATTGGGCCAATTGGGCTCTCTGTGGACCCATCGGGGTACGCGATGGACCTCAAGAAGTTCTATCGCGGTACGCGACGAGTTTCGGGAAAAATTGAATTCCGAAATCCGCCGCGATATGCGAGGCACCTTTTTAGCCCTTGTCGCGGTACGCGACGACTTCAGCACGCAAAATCTTTTATTAAACCAAGATTAATCATTACATTAGCCACTCTATACCTATGTTAACCAAACCCAGACGCCATATGCTCGTTTTAAACCCCCAAGACTCACCTGCAAATCCCTCTACAACCCCATAAACACTACTAAGAACCTAGAGGAAGCCATTGTTGAAAGCTTGGAGATCTTGGAAGAAGGTTTGAAGCTTCTCATCACCAACACTATCACTTGCTCGACTTCGAGAAGGATTCCAGGAGCTTGAAGAGCTGTGGGTCGACCATCTTAACACATTGGAAGCTTTGAAAGGTAAATCTATGACCCAATGTAGCCTAGAATCACTTCTAAACCCACATGCAATGGGAAATACCCACATGCAATCACTAACACTTCACATGCACGAATTTTTCTTTGTTTGGATCTGGGTTTGTTGATGATCTTGTGTTATTTGATTATCAAGATTGATTAAATGTGTTTCTATGACAATCCATGATGATGTTAACATATAGGTTGATGATTTGGTCACAAATGGGTATTTCTAGTAACATGCATGTATGAGCTAGGCCTATTGGCATGATATTTAATTTGGAAATGTTATTAGAAATGATATTGATGATGTTCTACATGGTTTAGAAGGATCGATTAGGTCAAATATGGTCGTTTGGGAGTTATTACTAATTATATTAACTTTAATATGGTAAAATTGTGATTTTTGATAAAATGGATACATGCATGTGATTAAACCCATGATTTATGCTTAGAAGGATGTTTTATGATGTTATAGGGTGCATTGAAATTACTAGAATCGTTAAAAGGTATGATTTTGTGATTATTTCTATAAATGGAAACTTTTGGTCGCAAGGTTGCTAGTAGTTGATGAGTTTGATAATGTTAAGAGTCTAACATGCTCATTTGATGTTAATATGATGATATGATGAGATTGAAGCTTTTGAAAGAATGATCCGTGTGTATTTTACACGAGTTACTATAAATAGTAACTTTATTATTCAAATTGGTAAATAGGAGCATGCTAGTCATAACGGTTGTGATTAAATGGTGATTTATGACTAAGATGGTGATGATTAAATGATATTGGTTGTTAAACTTAGCAAAATATGCTTAATTTAGTGACTTTCTAATTATAGTAACTTTTACGTGCAAAACATGCTAAACAGGCTAAGTGTAACTGGGTGCTATGTGATAACATGCTCACTCAGGATGAATATGCATGTTAGAATAATCGGAATATAATTTCTTACATGACTTGCCTAATTTGGAAACTTTCCTAAAATAGAAACTTACTATAAATAGTAAGTTTCCTCACGAAAGTGACCTTGGTATCCGTACACATCACTCGACACTAAACCGCACGTTACACACACACACTTGATCCAAAACCGTCACCAACGGGTCGTTAGGTCAAACACGGTCAACTCGACCCACATAACAACTTGGATGTTGTTAAACACGAACACGGTCCTGTGAGACCCACATGTATACAAACACAAACTTATGGTACCTATGTGATATAGGCAACCACTAGCCAGCGAGCTATACCGTTCTCGTGAAGAACGCACACTACTTAACTCAGGTGAGTTTACAGCCCCACTTTTACTCTTTAGCTGTTTTGCTAAACTATTGGGGTGAGATTACTATGCAACTGTTTTAGATATATGATTGGTATGTTGTAAAACTATTTTCGAGTGTAACTTTTATCGCATAAAGTCCTCACTTATCCTTACCGTCAATTGTATGACAAACGAGTCGTTATTACGTAGTACTACTGGGTTTGACTAGCCCCACTCGGCAACAACGTTGACTGGAGGTCATAACGAGTGTAATATCGATGTTGATGTCGGGTTCAACGATGACCCGCGGAGGCAAACGGAAACAGTCGAGTCTCGGTAAGATGACATGACACACTCCACGGATTGTAGTATCCAACAACTAAACTTAACATACCTAGTATATATCTGTTTACCATTTCTGTCTGTCTAAACCTGTGAACTCACCAACTTTTTAGTTGACACTTTTCGCACGTATTCTCAGGTAACTAATGGAGCACACGCTAGGACGCACTCAAGGAAGTCTTAAGGAGTCTGAATGGCATATAGACTCATGTCCTAGGCTTTGTGTGCATTTGTCTGTTTTAAACACAGTTTGACTATGTAGTGTCTTGAACAATTTACTTTCCGCTGCAACTTTATTTACTTATGATATTAAAACATTTCCGCTTCTTTTGTTATAAACATTCCGCTGCTTTATTTGAAAACTTGTTTGCTTTATAAAAGTGCGTGATTGTATAACTCATATAGAGTTGTTCTATATGACCATGAGCTGTGATCCTGGCCACGTCACACCCACGTGGACTGACACCACGAGTGGGAATTTTGGGGTGTGACAATTTGAAGCGAGTTACATCCAACATCATTCATAATGATGTCTGTGAATTTGGTAGTCAACTACTTGAGACCAAATCCAGAATAGTCTTAATTTAGAGTCGTTCCCACGAGTCTAACTGACTACGGATAATTAAGAATACAAGATTCATGGATTAAACGTATTAAATTCGAACACAGTCATAAAAATTCAGATTTGCATTTAAACCAGTAAATCAATTCTGAATTCAAAGTACAACTGCTTATTCGTTCGTTCATCCAAATACTAAATCAAAACATATCGCTAGCTAATCTAAGCCCGATTGCACTCCTGTGCTGATCATACTTGTCCTGAGTCATGGGCTTAGTGAACGGGTATGCTAGGTTTTGATCTGTGTCCACTTTGCTTATTATGATGTCTCCACGTTCCACTATTTCCGGTATGTAGTGGAACTTTCTTATAATGTGCCTGGATTTGTGATGAGACCTAGGCTCCTTGGCTTGAGCAATAGCACCTGTGTTATCACAAAAGATTTCGATAGGTTTCCGAATACTTGGAACCACATCGAGGTCAGCTATGAACTTCTTTATCCAAGCAGCTTCCTTTGCAGCATCCGATGCAGCAATATATTCAGATTCGGTGGTTGAATCCGCCAATACACTCTGATTGTGAGCGAGAATCATCTCGGTCAGTCTGGAAGCTAGCATCAGTGTAACACCTTACAGTGAGCTCTTCTTCCACTCCTCCAAATATTAAAAACATTTCTTTAGTTCTTCTCAAGTACTTCAGAATGTTCTTTACTGCGGTCCAATGGGCAATGCCAGGACTTTGCTGAAAACAACTGGTCATGCTTAAAGCATACGAGACGTCAGGTCTGGTACATAACATAGCATACATGATAGAACCAATCGCTGAGGCATATGGAATTGCTTGCATTCGCCTAATTTCAATGTCCGTCGAAGGAGATTGCGATTTGTTCAACACGGTTCCTTTAGTCATGGGAATAGTCCCTTTCTTGGAGTTCTCCATGTTGAAGCGTGTCATCATTTTGTCTATGTATGCACTTTGACTCATCCCTAAAAGCCGCTTAGATCTATCTCTGTGGATTTTGATTCCAAGAATGTAAACTGCTTCTCCAAGATCTTTCATTGCAAAACAATTTCCCAACCAGTGCTTAACTTCGTTAAGCATAGGGATGTTCTTTCCAATGATTAGTATATCATCCACATACAAGATGAGGAATGATATAGTCCTCCTACTAGCCTTTCTGTAAACACAAGGTTCATCTTCGTTTTTGATGAAACCAAACTCTTTGATCTTTTGATCAAAACGAAGATTCCAACAGCGAGATGCCTGCTTAAGCCCATAAATGGACTTATGTAATTTGCATACCTTACTAGGATATTTTGGATCAACAAAACCTTCAGGCTGAACCATATAGACATCTTCAGACAGATGTCCCTTAAGAAAAGCGGTTTTAACATCCATTTGCCATATCTCATAGTCATAATATGCAGCTATGGCAATTAATATCCTGATCGATTTGATCATAGCAACGGGTGAAAAAGTTTCATCATATTCAACACCTTGAGTTTGAGTGAAACCCTTTGCAACTAGCCGTGCTTTGTAGGTATGAACATTTCCATGCATGTCGGTTTTTCTCTTGAAAATACATTTGCTCCCTACTGCTCGTGAACCGGGGTAGCTCAACCAAGTCCCAGACTTGATTGTCACGCATGGATTGCATCTCGGAATTCATGGCATCGAGCCATTTCGCAGATTCTGGATCTGATATAGCAGATTTGTAGTTAGTAGGTTCGTCGTCAGGCTCAGCTACTAACAGGACTTCAGAACCATCAAGATGCCAAAGGTATATGTCAGGAGCATTGCGAGTCCTGCTACTTCTACGAATGCTTGTGTTTAAGTCTGATTCATTAGCAACAACTTCTTGTTAATCAGACGTTCCGACTTCGTCAGCGGTCGTTTGCGGTTCTCGAATTTCTTCGAGATCCACAATATTGCTTCCAGTTCCTCGATCTAGAAATTCTTTCTCGAGAAAGTGGCCCTTCCTTTTGATGGAAATCAAGTTTGCATCAGGATGGTAGAAATAATATCCGCTTCCATTATGGTATCCGACGAAAACAACATTTTCGCCTCGAGGAACAAGCTTGTCATCAGAATCCCTAGTGACATATGCATCGCATCCCCATACCCTAAGGTAAGACAAATTGGGTTTAGTGCCAAACCATATCTCATATGGTGTTTTTTTACCTTCTTAGTCAGTGCCAGATTTACAATGCGGGCTGCGGTCATAAGAGCAAAACTCCAAAAAGAGTGAGGCAAGTTAGTTCTACACATCATCGATCGAACCATATCAAGTAAGGTGCGATTTCTCCTCTCGCTTACGCCATTAAGTTGGGGTGTACCAGGTGGAGTGGGTTGTGAAATAATTCCACGTTCTTTCATATGATTGATGAACTGTAAGCTAAGATATCCGCCACCTCGATCCGATCGAAGTGCCTTAATCGTTTTACCGAGTTGGTTTTCTACTTCGTTTTGGAATTCTTTGAACTTTTCAAAGGTTTCATGCTTATGCTTCATTAGATAAACATATGCATATCGACTATAATCACCAATGAATGAAACGAAGTATCTTTCATGATTTCTAGACATAGTTCTGAAAGGACCACACACATCAGTATGTATAAGTGCTAACAGATCTTTTTCTCATTCACCAACATGGGTGAAGGGATCTTTAGTGAGTTTGCCAGCTAAGCAAGATTCACAATCTGTAACATCAGTGCCGGAAACGTTACGGGAACAGTGATCTCTACAGTAACCTGCACAGTAACTCAGGTACACACTACGTGAAACTATGTATATGCTATTGACACTTGATGCTTAACACGAAACTATTATGCAATTGTTCTGAAATCTGATTTAAACCTCATGGTTTAACAGTCAGAAACACATCGACAACACAGAACTGACACACAGATGCTTGATTTAATGCTAGTATAAACGTATGCGAGGTTAAACAGAACAAAATCATAACGGTTGTTGTTACAGAATGCTAAACCGACGAATTATTCGTATAGGTGACGATCTGTACGAACAAATTTGAATGTTTAATGTTCTGAAATAGTGACTGAATAGTAGAAAACAAGAATCAGAAAGCAAAACCATCGTTGTGTTCGTTCGGGTGACGATTCGAACGAATACGCGCGAAGGTAACGCGTTCTGACGAAACGAAAACGAAAACGACACGAACGATAATAAATATAAGAAAATATAATAATTTATATTTTACAATTTTGAAACTCATCAAAAAAAATTAAATAAAACAACTCTTTTATTTAATTATACGTAATATACGTGTTACGTTCCGGAAACGCAACGGAAACGAAAACCGAGCAACCTAAACGAACCCGAATACCCTCGCTGTATTTAAAGCCTAAATGAGGCTTTTTCCTCATTTTCTTTCAACTTCTCTCTCTCTAAAAGCCTCCACCGTTCTCTTTCTCTAGAATAATCACTCTTCAAATCACCATAACTCCTTCAATCCTTGACGAAATCGTGTGTTTTTGGTGTCCACACGAAGCGCTCAACGTCCTCTACCATAAAGTACAACTGATCTGGAGTTTTACCCAGCCGATTTCCAGGTAATGAAGCTTGAATGTTTGAAAATCTAGGGTTTTCATTACCCCTTGGTCGACCACACTTGTAACCGGCCTCGGACCATGTCCTATCTGATCTTAAGCTTTCATGCGAACACTATGTGAGTTGGAACAAACCAGTAGATGGGTAGGGACGATCTGAAACAACTAGGTCCGACGAGGATGATGATGAATAGTGCAGGGTTCGTGGGGTTCAAAAAGTGAACGAACCTGTGGGAGCCGAACCTAGTTGATGTTGATCATCACAACCACTGAACCTTTCTTACATAACCGCAGCTCAACCCTATGAACCTCCATGAAAACCAGAACTGGACGAACCCTTGGAGACAAACGAACCCAGAACCTGGCTGTCGCGAACCTGTGGATCAGAAAACCTTCCATGGCGAACCTAAACTAGGGACAACCTCCTTTCCTGCTCACGAATCTCATACGAACGAACCCGTGGCTAAACATTGCTGATACGAACCTTTCATGCAAGCGAACATGCGTGTTTGGTATCACGAACCTGCAGGGTTAAACCATTCTCAGCCGAACCTTGTGCATAGCCGAACCTTTCCAGCCATGCGAACCTCTATGATGACCAAACCTTCATTCGAACGAACCCTAAGGTTCGTCGGAGCAGTGACACCACCTAACCTAGACCAGGAATGAAGGTAGAGGTTGTAGCCGAACCATGGGTGAGCGAACCTTAAGGTTCGCTGGACTTGGGATAAGTTTCACTTACCCGAAACTACCTTCGACCATCTAATTTCATTTGGACGCATTTCATGCACGAGATAGCCACCTACCTTTTCGGCCCATTAAACTATCCTAGCCCACCAATTTATTCGGCCCACAACTATTGGTTCCACCCAATTACTGATCCGGCTCATGTAACTCATGTGGCCCAAGAGTACTTGACTAGGCCCAATATCACTTAGTTGACCCATGTGATGGGATTTGGCCTACATATTCGGCCCACTTTGGGTTTTTCGGCCCAATGGAATAGTTAGGCCCATGTGGTTAAGGGTGTAACCTACTAAGCTAAATCAAACATAAATACATGCAAAGATTGGTATGATAATTCTAATCTATTACAAGGGTGGTGGAAATTTGGGTTAAAGCACATGTAGGAAACAAATAAACACGTCATTTCAAGATATTAACTCTTAACTCAAGAATAATCTATGAGGCTCTACAATATACCTATTAACTAAATAACAATATATTCAAGTTTTACTTGGATAACAGACGAGGCCGAACGACAACCGAGACCTACGAGTGTTAGCCAATTTTAGGGCTAACACATACATTTACAAGTTACAAACAAATCGAAATCGATACAGGATCGTGAAAACAAACTCAAGTACAATCAAGAGCGCGTGCACTATTTGTTTAAGCTAGGTCAACCACAACCACAGCAAGGTGAGTTCATTTGTCCCTTTTCAAACATTTTTGTTTTTACCTCAGGACTGAGAAGCATGTCATACATTTTAAACAATTATTAAAATGTTTAATAAATGCTTTTACACTTGTTCATGATGCTTATACTGATGCTTAAGCTTGTAACTCTTGTTCTGGAAGCTAGGGACTAAATGCTCAAACTATATGCTCGATGCTTATGCTATAAACTTTATGCTCAAACTATATGCCTGATGCTTATACTATACACTCAATGCTTAAACTATATGCTTGATGTTTATGCTATAAACTCTATGCTCAAACTATATGCTTGATGCTTATGCTATAAACTCTATGCTCAAACTATATGCTAATACTTGAAGCTAAATGCCCAAATCTATGATTGTATGCTAAATGCTAAGCTTGTATCTATTCATGGGCTAAGTAATTGCTAAACATTGCTAGAGCAAAGCTTGTACCCATGCACTGAGATACGTGAAAGCTAAACTATGCGAATGCTAAGCTTTTATCTATATATGAGATACGTAAATGCCAAACATTGCTAGAGCAAGGCTTGTATCTGCATATATGAGATATGTAAATGTTAAACTATATGTGTGCACAGCTTGTGTCTATATATGAGATACGTAATTGCCAAACATTGCTAGAGCAAGGCTTGTATCTGCATATATGAGATACGTAAACGCTAAACTATTCGGATGCTAAGCCCAAACCAATTTATGAGATACGTAATGGCTAAACATTGCTAGAGCAAAGCTTGTAGCTAGACTTGGGTTACGTAAATGCTAAACATTGCTAGAGCAAAGCTTGTACCCAATCATGAGATTGGTGAAAGCTAAACTTTGATTGTTGTAACTATTATCCTTGAATCACATACTTTAAAGCTAACCTACGTGAAGGCTATAAACTGGTAAACTTTAACAGTATGCAAAATCTATGATGATGACGGAATTGGGTTGTAGGTAAAACGCTTAATCATCATTAACAACAGTGTCATATGCGGATTAGTATGTGGTGGGATGGCGTCTGGGCGGGTTGTAGGCTCGACCCTTTCGTATGCCCTATATATAAGCATACCGGTTTGGATAATACATGTGATGTTAATGAGGTTAAGGTTTTACCGTAACAGGTTTGCTAAAGCTATTTTCAACTTTTAAACTATATGAACTCACCAACCATTGTGTTGACTTTGTTTTCTTACATGCTTTCTCAGGTGATGTACAGGAGTAAGCTAAGACTCAGGATTGCATGCTAGGATGCCCAGTTAGAGGACCTAGTAGACTTTTGGGGAAGCACATATTTTGTTATGGATGAAATTCATTTTTGATATCTTGTACATATACAAGATGATAACATTTGATTCTTTTGATAGGTTTACTTTGTTAAATTACCAAACATTGATATTGTAATTTAACTTTGTAATCCTAGTTTAATGCTTTTATGTGCTTTAGTTATTCTCAATGTTGATGCTATGTAAACAATCTGATCATCACGATTATCACTCACGATATCGCGGCCCGGGAACCTTCCGCCCGGCAGGGAACTCGATTCGTCCCGCCGGCTCGGGGTGTGACACAATCATCAAAGGAGTCCTGTCCAGTGGATTCAAGAATCTCCTCAGATTGGAGCCTTTTTATGCGGGATTTGCTTATGTGGCCAAGTCTACAATGCCATTGAAATGTATCATTAATGCCAAATTTGATACGTTTAGAAAGATTATATACATTATTGTTTGGTTGAACATCTATTTCATAAATACCATTTCGAGGTTTAGCCTCAAAATAAAAGACATCATTTAAGTAGGCAGATACAGCAATATCATTAAAAACGTACTTAAATCCTTGTTCAAACAACAGAGAAACTGAAATAATGTTTCTGGTTAAACCAGGTGCATACAAACAATTATTCAACATAAGTACAAGGCCAGAAGGACATGAAAGATAATATGTTCCAGTTGCAAGAACTGGTACTCTTTTCCTATCACCAACGATGAGTTCCATGTTGCCTTGTTTCAGTTTCTTCCACTTTTCAGGTTCCTGCAAGACATTAATGATGTGGTAACCACATTTAGTGCCAAACACCCATGTGTTGCTGGAAACAGTAAAAAGTTCAATAACGTAAATAGAGATACCTGAAGGGCCTGAACCATTGGCCTTGTTCATCCTCAGCTTAGCAAGATATTCAGGACAGTTACGCCTCTAATGCCCCATTTTGTTGCATTCAAAACATTGACGCTCCTCAGGGGGTGGTGCTTTAGTAATTGCCTTAGCTTTGTTAGTGGCAAGCTTGGCAGCAACAATAGCTTTATTTCTGCCCTTGCTATTATAACCCCGTTTCTTGGGATTGGGCTTTCTAACACCAGCAGATCGAACTGTCAATACTTGATTGACTTTACTTGGTACATTCATCTCAGCCGTCTTCAGCATCCCATGCAGTTCAGGCACAGTCTTCTCCCAAGAATTCATATTGAAATTCATTACGAACTGGTCGTAAGACTTTGGGAGAGAGTTCAAGATGAAGTCCGCTGCCATTTCATTTGACAGGGGATAACCAAGCTTACTCAGTTAGTCGATGTACCCTTTCATCGTAAGCACATCAGCACTAACTGACGAGCCTTCTTGCATTTTGCAGTCGATAAGCTGCTTCATGGTGTCATATCGTTCTTGACGGGCTTGCTTCTGAAACATGCCTGTAAGTTGCTGGATCATGTCAAAGGAACCCATGTCTTCCATGTTCTTTTGAAGATCAGAAGACATGGTGGCTTGCATAAGGTAGGCTACCTCAATGGCATCCTCGTTATGCTTTTCCTAGGCTTTACGGGCAGTAGCCGTATTACCTTTAGGCTCATTAGGAACTGGAACTTCCAGTACATAGTGCTTTTTGGCAAACTTGAGAACAATTTTCAAGTTGCGATGCCATTCGAGAAAGTTGGTGTTATTCAGCTTATCTTTCTCAAGTATGAGTTATTTTCGTGAGACATCCCTTTAAAGTAAGCAAAATTAAATAATTAGTATTTTCGATGTTTAATTCCTTATTTAATTAATTAATGACCCATTAACAGTAATAAGAATAAGGATTGAGAATCAAGCTATATCAGTCACTAAAGGCAGCTGTGGCACGCAACATTAGTAAGTGATATTAGGTAGATTGACAACGTTTGTCAATTGTGAAAAATGCACAACTCTCAGGTATGAGGCCACAAAGACAATTTTGTCTATTTAGTGATACGTTTAGCCTCATATATGCTCACTTTCATTTCCAGACAGCTGTGGCACGTAACAAGATATGAAAGTAATAGTCGTCCTAAAACAGGTACATGTGGAAGAGCCAGATGTGTCAATGGAAACTCTTGCACCTTGGAGGAGAAACTACGCACCAAGTGCGGTGTTGTGGCTCCAAACACTGGTGATTTGCATTAAGCTCCAAGTGTCCCTTATAATAGGATAGCATAAACTATTGATTTTATATATATGGGATCCATTTTTAGTGTTTACCAAATGAGGGTCAAACACAACGAATGATCTAATCATACGTGCGTTGTAAAAACCAGTTTTACTATATTGAATGTCGTGACTTTGTGATGAACCCTTTCATCTCTTAAGACACTTAATTTTAAATAACCTATTAAAACTAAGTTTGTCGTGACTTGCATAACCATTCAAAAGTTAATATTTAATCTATTAAGTTTCTGAGTTTTAAAACAATTTTGGATTGTAAAAACTCATTGGTTATATTTTTCAAAACAAACCATTTGTTTTATAAAACTTTTACAAGTTGCAAAATTGTTTAGTTTTTGAGTTTGTTACATTTTATTGTGATTATGTTTTAAAAATCCTTTTAAAACCCTTTTGGTATTTGGTTGGTATGTTATAACATTTATAAGATAAAGCAACCACAATATCAAATTAAATAAATATGTAAATCATAAGGCCAAATTGTGTTTGATTTTGCTAGAGCCAAGTAGCAAAACAAACTAGGTCACGGGAAACCCTTACACGTTCGCGCAATGGGAATGACTGTGCAAACAAGTTTGAGAAATCACATTTTACAAGCACCACAAGAGACAATGGCAAGAGACAACCTGAAACGTGATTGTGGAGCCGAGAAACATTTCAAAACAAAACAAGATGGAGTTATCTACTATCTGGATCGTGTTTGGATTCCAGCAGTAGATGAACTTCGAACACTCATACTTGACGAGGCACACAAGACACGATATTCAGTTCATCCTGGTGCCGATAAGATGTACCAAGATCTTCGGTCGTTTTATTGGTGGCCAGGTATGAAGAAAGACATTGCCACTTATGTTGGCAAATGTCTCACATGTGCCAAAGTTAAAGCTGAACACTAGAAACCTTCGGGTTTGCTGGAACAACCAGAGATACCTCAATGGAAGTGGGAGCAAATAGCTATGGATTTCATTACCAAGCTACCCCGCACTTCCAGCGGATACGACTCGATTTGGGTCATCATTGATAGATTGACCAAGTCCGCACATTTCTTGCCGATCAGAGAGACATACAAGATGGAGAAACTAGCGAGACTATACATTGATGAAATAGTAGTGAGGCACGGGGTGCCATTGTCTATTATTTCAGACTGGGACAGTCGATTTACTTCGCGGTTCTGGCAATCATTGCAACACACAATCAACCACAATGATGAATCTAGTGCATCTTGTGATCTTAAGCTGCTCCCACTGACCTCCAGATCCGTGCTTCTTGATCTTGATTCTTCAGTTTTTTCTTTAGGTCTTTTTTCATTACAATATTTACAATAAATTGAAATGCATAACGAGAAACTACAATCTCTACTCTTTTACAACTTTGAGCCATCAAAATAGGCCAAACCATAACAAATCAAAACTGAAAATTAAACAACCAAACAAAAACAAGGTCGGGCCTGATTTACATATTCAATCATTACTTTATAATTAAACTGAGTAATTCTTTTGGTCAATTATAACTTTGACCAAATAATTAATTTGACCCAAATAATTAGTCAGATCTAAATCTGGATCAGAAACTCTAAATTTTAAACAATTTAGAGTTTGTGATCTGTAACCGGTTAAACTGACCGGATCCGATTTGCATGTTGTAAGCATGACTCTGGTACCACTATTGGGAATCGTAGTGGTATTCAGTTTGACTTTTTGGTAAAAACGAGTTTGACCATTTAATATATATTACATGCATATTTAATATTAACGCAACAGAATGACGGTTTCAAACTTTTCACTGTTAAAATACCCAATCAGGATCAAGATTACAAAACATGCAAACACAGATAATTTTAACTAATCTAATCTACCGATGAGAAAATATTATACCCTTTTGGTTAATAGTTAACCGTTTGAGACACCGAGGTTCAATGAACGAATTCTAGAACAAAAACACGAACAAGTTCCTGGTTCACAACAGAAGCAGGTGGTGGTATAAAAGTATGATGAAGATGATTAATCTTCTACTAGTTTCTTCTTGCACCAATCTATAACGTCATGAACTCATTCAAAGTCTTGATCATTCAAGCATATATATAGATGGAGATGAGATCAAGAGTTGGAGTGTGTATCTTGCACATAATCATGTCATTGCAAGATATGCCTTTTGAGTGTAAATCCATCTCAAATGATGGCATGCAAAGATTATGACAAGATCTTGCATGATATCTAATGATGACACTTGATTTAATTAGATATTATCAAAATAATAATAATAATTATAATAGTTTAATTAAATAAATAAATAATTAAACTTATATAATTTATAACAATTATAAATTATAAAAATGTTCGTAATTACCAGTTAATCAAATTAAGTGGATTTAATGTTCGTTGCCCACGGTGTAACTCTTACGGGTCACAGCTCGGTTAGTTACGTTAACTTATCGGATCCGTTCATAAAATCCAACACAGATGATGGTTGATAATTCAAAGAAAGCACTAGCAGCAGTGCGGCGTCCGGCGAATGGTTCCGGAGGTGGTCGGTGGTGGTGATTGCCGGAGATGGTCGGTGGTGGTGGTGGTGAGTATATATGTGGTTGGAAGGGAAGAGAGGGCCGGGTTGGGTGGGGAGGGTATTTCAGTCATTTTCAAAAGTTTAACAGAAAAGGTTAACAGACATCCAACCCAGGGAACATCCGTGTTACGTTTTTGCAAACTTTTTGGCCACCGTTGTAATTTCTGATAGTTAGAGATCATCCGTGAAACCTGGGTAAACCACATAGACCATCCGTGTAATTAACTCAAAAAAAAACTCGTTAGAATTTGTTCGGTTTATTATGGCCCAAAGCAAATTATTGGTTTAGCCCAACTTTGTTAACTCCGTTACCGTCGCCATCTTTACCGACTTGGCATGTGATCTCTGCACCATCATGTCATCATCTCAATCCCCACTTACATGTATATATTTTTTCTTTTTTCATTCATCCCTATTCCTTCTAATTCTACAATTTCACATAGATTCCTGCTCCCGACGAACCCTCAATTCGATCCGATCCTCAACATATTTGGTGGGTTACAATTCTTTCGTTCTATATCGCCCGGATATCCATGTAATTGCTTTTCAAATCAATCGGATGTATAATTTCACCCCAATTTATCATGATCACTTCATCGTAGGGTAGATTGTGTCTTACACATGATAATCGCCATGTGGGTGTAAATTTTATTCTTGTAAATTGTACTGATATTGTGGGTTTAGTATCCCAAATGGTGATTGTTGGGTCTTTCGTAAATGCGGTTGCCTACGCCGGTTCCAAGATGTTCAATTGATCGGTATTAGTTGACCACTAGGAGACCGAATTTGAAACCTTAAAATGCAATCTCGAACTCGACAATAAATCATCCCTACAAGAAATCGAAACAAAATTGAAATTGAAATTGAAATAAGGATCTTGTTATTGATGTGATGTGTTTTTCAGTGTCTTTGATCTTTGCTAAAATGACAAATGTTGGACTCTGTTCTTTTGTTCTGCATTGCAGGTTCGATAGTTCTGAAAAATGTCATCACCAAGCAAAAGGAGGGAAATGGATGTCATGAAGCTGTAAGGATCTTGTGTATCATATGTTCTTTGTGTATTATATACTTTAGGTTTGAGCAAATTATAATAGATAAACAAAATTTATTATACTGCCCATTTAAATTCATCAGCATGTTTTTCATCCAAATTTCCTAAAGTTATCATTTGGAAACAATCTGTGGTTTTAGTTTATGGTTTTAAGGTCCATTAAGGAAATTAAAGATGAAATGAAAGTAAAGATTTTGAGCTTCATTATATTGATGTTGCACCTGGTGATATGATATGTTCTTGTTGAAGGATGATGAGTGATTATGTAGTGGAGCCGATAAATGATGGGATTAATGAACTTAATGTGGAATTTCATGGTCCAAAAGAAAGTAAGAGTCTCCTTTCGTACCCATTTCGTGTGTGTATTAACATTGTTATATTTCAACTGAAACCTTTTTTCCAGCATCTTTTAGATCCTTTAAACAATGCTGAATTATTGTATCTTTGGAATGCATTTCTTCAGTTTGTAGCATGTGTTGTGTTTGAACAATTACATATTTTGCTCAGGTCTGTATGAAGGTGGTGTTTGGAAAATCCGTGTGGAGCTTCCAGATGCGTATCCATACAAATCTCCTTCTATCGGGTTTTTAAACAGGATATTCCACCCGAATGTTGATGAGTTGTGAGTTTACTTTCATTCTGCTGCTACTATATCACTAAGCTAACTCAAGTATTTAACATGTGTGCAGTTGGTTATATTCTATTACAATCAAGTTCTAAATTCAATGTTAAGCTAGGATAGCTAAAGATACAAATTTTACATAAAAAATGAAATATAGGGCAGTTAACCTTGCTGACTGGAACTTTTTGATGAACTGCAGGTCTGGTTCTGTATGCTTGGATGTCATTAACCAAACATGGAGCCCAATGTTTGGTAATGGTCACTGATCTTATAAATAGTTAGTGTGTGAAGTATGATTACAATCATTATGCCAATTCAGTAATTATCTTCTAAAATAAAATGATTTAGGATTTTTTTATAATTTCCTTAACATAAACCTAAATTGACCCATTCAAAAGTGGGCAGCCTCTAATATGCACGATAGATTATATCAAGTCTTCATGAACTTTACCAAGTTCATAAAATTTTCATGTAATTTTATGTTTTCTACAGATCTTTTAAATGTATTTGAGGTTTTTCTACCCCAACTTCTGCTGTACCCAAATCCTTCAGACCCGCTAAACGGTGATGCAGCATCCTTAATGCTCAAGGACAAGGACCAATACGAAAAGAAAGTGAAAGGTTAGCTTGAGATTATATTATAATGATCAGAGATGGTTATTCATCACTCTAAAACGCGCATTGAAACGCCTCCTTATTGCAGAGTACTGTGAGGTATATGCAAAGAAAGGGAATATCAGTGGCACCGTCACAGATGACAGTGAAGAAGATGTAACTGATGATGATGTCAGCGATGGAAGAAGTGAATCCAGTGAAGATGTTGCTGGAAATGCAGATCCATAAGTTTCTGTGGAACTCAAATGTTGGTTTTGTCTCATTCATAGTTTCTTGTGAAAATAGAGCAAAACCAGAGCCTGCTATAGATGTGTAATGAATACCTGCATGTTTCACTCATCATCCTGGTATGAATAATATACATGCAAATTTGGGATTTATCACATATATTTTGTTTGCTACAAAGATAAAACCAGAACATACTCTTGTTTGGGCACACTTACAAATAGAAATTCAAGAAATAAATTAAAAATATTAAATAATCAATTTTCTTGTGTTTTAGATTTTTTTTAGTTATATTAGAAACTATATTATATGCTAAAAGTTTTTGATGTTGATACTTTGTAACTATTGGTTTTTCATCACAATCTTGGATTTAACTCTTTAACTACTGCCGATAAATTTCATGCTTTCAGATTTATTTGACGTGATTTATCTAAATGACTAATTTCATGTTATTAATCAATTATTACCGACTTAAAGAAACTCAAAAAATAAACATGTATCGTGGCTCTCGTATCAACAAGGGATTCTCAAACTAGTCCTAAATATAGGTTTTAATCGGTTTTGGTTCATATACCGAGTTTTTTTTTGAACATCAACAACGAGCATAACGTCGTGCCATGTGCACCACGCCAGCAGGCTTCTGAAGACCCCTTTCTCAAGGGAGCGACAACCCGTTTTACTGGGCGCCGGCCTCGGAAGAGTTGCACCTGATGCGTGGAAACCATCTTATTTGCTGTAAAAACTGCACCCCTATCAGTTCAGATTCCAAGATTAAACTCAAGATCCCTCTTCTCGCCTGGTATCAATCAAAGTGCCTCAAGTGGGAGTCGAACCCATGACCTTCATATTGAAAGATGAGTCTTCTACCACTAGGACAACTTATCTGGATTCCTATTCTAAACCGAGTTGGTTCCAGTTTTTTCTATTGCTTTTGGTACAAGACCCGGTCAACCGGATCTTTTATGCACTAGTTACGTTGGGCCTGATGTCCACGTGAAGAAGCGAAGTACCAATTTTTTTTTTTAAGGCTTTACTTACTCTTCTTTTAAATTACTTTAAACTAATTACAATATTAGATGAGATTGAACCTATGATTTCACATTCTAAAAAGCAAAACATTTATTAAGTAGACAAGTACCACGTTGACAGCAAAGTACTAATTATCAAAGGCCCAACATATTATATAATTATAACGAGACATTTAGTAATTTAGATATTTCTTTTTGTTAATATTAATAATAATTATTACATATACTGTATATTTTATTTTATTTTTTTAAAATATCTTCTATTTCAATAAATAAAATATATTTAAATATATATATATATATATATATATATATAGGGGATGGTTCCTTTGTTAACCCTCCCTTATAGCGTTAACCGCTTAACCCTAGCGTTTTTTGCCCGAATCTTAAATTTTTTTTTTTCATGGTTTTTATTTTGCAAAAATAGGGGGGGTTTCTTTTTTGTGTTTTTGCTAATTCATCACCATTTAGAAGTTATTGTAAGTGTAAGTTACTTACACTTACTTACATTTCCGTATCTGATGCAGTAAATGTTTGTAAGTGTAAGTAACTTACACTTACAATAACTTCTAAACGGTGATGGATTAGCAAAAATACAAAAAAGAAACCCCCCTATTTTTACATAATAAAAACCATGAAAAAAAAATTTTTAAGATTCGGGCAAAAAACGCTAGGGTTAAGCGGTTAACGCTATAAGGGAGGGTTAACATTTGAACCTCTCCCTATATATATATATATATATATATATATATATATATATAAAGGTTAGGTCTAAGTAAAAGTTACTACTAAAATTCTTTTTTTAGTTTATACTATTAAAAGGAACGTCGGCAATCTTAAAATTTTTCAAATTTTCTTAAATATTATATTATATTATTATATTATATATTTTGTAGGTTTACGTGGTATGGAAGCACTACTCAAAATGGTTAGGTTTCATCACTTGGAGAAGCCAAGTGTTGGACTTTGCCATCCTTTCATATCTTTTTCCTTTGCGCCTCACACTTCACGTGTTTATCGACCGTCAAAAGTCACCAACAGAATTGTTGTCCACGTTTTCTTTTTCTTTTTAATTTTAAACATATTTCTTTTTCATCAAATAACTTTTATGTTATGTTATGATGTTTCATGGAATTTCATACGCATTATTAACATAAATTTTATTCAAAACCGACTCAATTTAATACTATAATTTTAATTTTTTTAAACTCCAAGTTAGTGTCGTAACGTTCTTATTTCAACATATGTTTCGATATAATTTTTATTCAAAACCAAGCGGATGTAATGCTAGACCAAAACACAGGTGCCATATATAATTTATTTATAAAAACTTCGCAACTTAATTCCAAATATATCGTTACAACAAACTTATTTTTGTTACTTATGATGATTTTAGTAGCATCACGCGGTTATAACGAACTAGTTTATTTTATTTAACATACAACAAAAAAAATCACACTTGATTACATGCATTTATATATCTCATGTTTTCAACATCTTTCATGATGTTGAATGCCAGTATCCTTCTTTACACGTTCGTCGTTAGATACATCAAAAAGCCCGATATACAGTCACAACTAAACCTGGTACACCATCCCGACCTCGAGCGTAGACGCTTGAGGGAAGCTCAAGGCGTTTGTCGGGCCTCGTGAGTTCCGCCTCAAAAAATCATACCCGAAATTTATCACAAACCTTTTCATCAAACTCGAACCTCGTTTCGCTTTTACATAACAATGACCGCGAATGAAAGCCAACCCAGCTTCCCGAGCTTCCATCAACTCCCGCAACTCTTCTCTCACACCCGTCTTAATTTCCGGGCTCTCAGGTACAACGAATCTAACCCTCTTTCTTACACGCGGTGATGGTACCGTGACTACTATCTCTTGAAGTTCAGACGAAAGCCCGTTTTCATCGTCGCACATCCTTATACTCCCTTCTATGTTGGCGGAGGCGGTCCCTACGACCGCCATCTTCCCGTCATTATCAGAGTCTTCCCTTACATCACTAACACCATTAGTGTCGCTAGCATCGGCCCGTTCTGTACGAATGAACTCGGCTACACTACAAATGAGATCGTTCTCGAATTCCACGTCATCCATGTTGACATCACGGTACCCGTATCTTGCTATGCACCGATACAATCTATACTCCTTCGGGCCAATCCTTCCGACAAGAAACCGCTCCTCGGGCCTTACATGAGGCACAGGGACCGATTTCACACACAGGAACACCACAACTTGGTGAAAGGCCGGGAGGTTTGTTACAAAGTGTGAGAAAATGGCTGGGATCCCGGAAACAAGCTCGGTATGTATGAGCCCGATCCCGCGAACCCGCATGATGCCTAGAGTAGGGCCCAAGCTGAGGAGCCAGTTGATCGAGACTTTGTTTTGAACGTCAAACTCGTATTTTTTTATCGTTCCGTAATGCCACACTAACATGATGACTAGAAAGATGCACGAGAGGGCGACCGGGACCCACGCACCTTCACGAAACTTTATCAAGGATGCTGAGAAGTAGAGTACTTCTATTGACCCAAAGAAGAACATAAACCCAAGAGCTAAGAATACACTTTTTCGCCAGCATAAAACCATTACAAGTGACATTAGGCAGGTAGTCACCAACATAACAGTTATAACCGCCAAACCTATATAGAAATAAAATTAAAAAAAAGCATCATTACCAAGACTGGTTGGAGTAATGGGTCAAAACAGGTTGGATCAGATTGACCCACCAACATTCTTATGACCTTTTGTGGCACAAGCTGATCTTAGATTCAGCCAAGGACCCGAACTAGGGGTGCTACAGGCCCGACCACAAGTTCTATCGAGTCAAATCTATGTCAGGCCTCAGGCCTCTAGCACCCATGGTCGTTGGCTAGATCTCTGGTCGGAACCATACACCCAAAAAACTCTAATGCACTCGTATGTCAGTATATACCTGCTGCATTGCTTATGTGTTTGGTGTCACGAAAACCGACTGTGACAGCTAAGCATAGGAGCATCAAAGTCCAATTAATCTCCGGGATGTAGATTTGGCCGTGCTTATTAGTAGGTGACGTGTGAATTATTTTGACCCTCGGGAAACAACCCAGTGCCGAACACTGTTTGATAATGGAAAACGTCCCGGTAATGATAGCTTGGCTTCCAACGACTGCAGCAAGTATTGCGATTCCTAGAACTGGCCATCTTATTTTTTCTGTAACAATTTTAAACAGATAAATTTCAGGTCAAATTCAAAAAAGTATAATAAAATATATATATAAAAAAAAAAAGGAAAATGACCTACCGGGAACGGATACATAGAAACCAATCCGGTAGTCAGTTTCAAGAATGTGATGCTTGGAGAGGTATGCAGCTTGGCCCATATAAGCAAGGATCAAGGAAGGGTAAACCACAAAGGTAAAAGCCATCTGCAGTTAACACTAGATCAAGAACCTCACTAAACATATAATATTTTGAAACGAGAAATATAATAAAAATATGAAATATTTGCATAAATTGACCCACGACTACAACCCGTTTTAGATCGTTGTTTAACCAACATAACTTCTCTATTTGCCAATTGTAATTTGATTGAATACCTTAATGGACAACTGTGAAAAATGACCAAGATCAGCATACATAGCCTCCGAGCCTGGAAAAGGAACAAAATGAAGCACAGGTTATATAAAAAGTCAACAAAAGTCATATTTTTAGTCAACAGAAGTCAATGGACTAAAAGAACAGTTGATTACCAGTTATACACAACAAGATTCCACCCAACGACATCCATCCTCCTTTTTGTGTTTTCTTTAGAAACTTGTACATGTAATAAGGCGATAATGCTTGAAAAACATGTGGGTTCCAATGAAAAATGTTGTAAATTCCAATGGTGCTGATGCACAGGAGCCATGTTATCACGATAGGTGCAAACAAGAATCCCACACGGTGGGTACCGTAATGTTGGAGGCAAAACAACAGCACCAATATGATGCAAGCAAATGGGACTTCTACATCTGAAATTATGAAGTTTTGCTAGTGAGAAAGCATATAGCCGATAGTTTTTGCAGTTTTGGTGCAAACTATAACTACAGGAGGTGGCAATTTTGACCCAGTTGTGGAAACAAGTAGATTTAGGGTTATTTATTATCTCTTGTGGTAAATTTAAAAATTTGATTAAATTGAAACTAGTTGAACGGGCCAAACAATGTTCAAAATGAATAGAATGTTCTATGTATTTGTGAAGTTTAAGCAAAAAGCATGTAAAAAAGTGTTTGCAAGTCGACCCGTTAATCACACCTAGCAAAATTTACCATTAATAGCATGGTCCTTTGTTATGCTTAGAATAATATTCAGTAACATATAAATATATTATCATCCCTTTAAAGTGTTTGTCTATTTTGTTTGCTAAAAAACATCTATAAAAAAACATAAAACCGACAGTGTGGTCACTTTCAGTGATTTACAGTCCAAACAAGATAACTTATCACACCAAAGCGAGTCCAAAGCGAGAAATCACATTCATACGTTAGTGGAGAAGTTAAAGAAAACAAGACAGTGACAACCATAAAAGCAAGTTGATCACGTATGCACAATAATCTGACCTAACTTATATAGGTAATATCACAGATTCTTGGTTTTCATTTTATATATTTTATAAATAATATTATCATTTATAACAGTTTCTAATTCATCTATAACACGTTGGGATTATTTAGCTACTATGTTCACAGAAGCAATAATTGTAAATGATACAAGGGGACGCTGGCATGCAGGCTACTGTGAAGATCAAGAATCATATTTAACATGCATTTTTGATCTAAAAATGAATAGTCTATAACAAGATTATTAGTTTATTAGCTGATGGTGATAAGATTTTTGATAAAGGTAGAAACTTTATGTCAAAAGGGCCCTTGAAATAATGTTATTTTATGATAAATTTGGTACCCTCTCTTTGTCCATCAACAGCACCTTTGAAAGAATATTGTTTGTATATGTATAAGTGAAGTCCAGCATCTAAATTATTATAGAATAAAACCAAGAATTCATATCCTAATCATGATCTTGTCAGCATTTCTTTATGATTCGGCTCGAATCGATACGACGAATATCAGCCAAAGAAGACTTTACCTTGCACTCTAGATTGTTAGGTTCCAAACAGTCAAAAATTCCCAACTGTTGTAACTATATAGCTTCTGGTTTTCAGTAGTTAGTTTACCAACTAAAGTAGACAACTTTCCAAAATAATCTAAGGGCATTTACAAGATCCATTTTTTTGGAACTTAACGTGACTCGTTATATACAACTTTTAGTTATACATAAAGCTTATTTGACTACACATACCCCAAAGCAAGCTCTCGCCTCATGCCTAAGATTTCAGGACCTAAGCGCGCCTTGTGATTCTTAAAACCAAGCTAATAATCAAAAGATTCAAAACCAGCTTAATCCATATAGCAACCCACAATTAAAGTAATAGCAAATCAAGAAATTTTTTTAAGAAAACAAGGAAATTTACAAATTGATATAGTTTCAGTTTTTTTTTGAAAAGTTCCTTAATTCATAATTTTTAACTTAAAATATTGAAATAAATGCATTCTAGGTTTCCTAGCTGTTATACCTACAGAAGGGGAGAAACTTCCAAATTATATATGTCTACACTGGGGGGCAAAAATTATTTATTCTGTGATATTATAATAAATTTTTTAATCATTTACATTAATTAAAAAATTGGAGACCACAGACCCCTACCAATTCCGTCACCCTCACAAACTCAGTTGCTAAAGCCAACCATGAACAATTAAAACTTTCAATTGAATTCCCAGATGACAGTTTAAGCCCATCAAGGACTCCTATTCAAGACACAAATTTGATTATAAATAATGAAAATTGTTTAATTTATAATGTTATTTTGACTTTCTTTAGGGCAGAAAACTGAATAGGAACTTACATTGATGGTGTTCTTTCGACATAGAAAGCTCGAGCCCAGAAACAGCAGAAAAAACTACAAAAGTCACAAATAAAAAGAGGTTTGAACTTTTAATAATCAAAATCCAACACCACAAAAACTTCAAACTTTTAAATATAAAATATAAAGATTTGCATACCGGAGATCGCCGGCGTCAGAACTCCGTCGCCGATGACCATGCAAGTACCAATTAAAGCCAAAATAAGCAAAACTTTCTGCAAGATTTTATGTTTCTCCAAAGTAGATTTCAGTCTGAACCCAAAATCCCCAAAACCGGAACCAATTTCATCTTTTCTGTATTCATAAAGCTCTTCATCTGCTAGCTGACCATTTGGCAGAGTGCTGACGCGAGCATGACGACATAACAATGTGTACAAAGCGAAAGTCCCCCCTTCTCCATTATCATCAGCTCGAAGAACTATGAACACATATTTCAAAAGTGGGATTAAAGTTAACGTCCAGAAAACAAATGATAAAACCCCAAATATTTCTTCATTAGACTCTGAATGTTGAATGTCTTCTGCAAAAGCACTTTTGTAAACATACAAAGGGGAAGTGCTTAAATCCCCATAAACAACCCCTAAACTTTGATAAGCTAGAGTCATCACTGTCATCCATGATTCCTTCTGCAATACCATGAACACAACTGTCAAATCACCAAAATTAGCTTTTTAATTTACTGTTTTGATTGGTTTTTAATACTTTTTTATACCTTGATTGGATGAATGTTTCGGTTTCTTCCTTCAATATCCATCATTTATAGACCCAAAACACCCATTTTCATGTCGATTATAATACAATTAACGATGACCCAGATGAGTAAACAAGATATCCAGTTCAAGATTCTTCAAGAAATGAGCAGAATTGAGGCAAAGATCGAAGCTTGAAGAGAAACGTAAAGAAAATGAGTAGTAGCTTTTCGGTAGGAGCTGTAGGTAGTGAGAATTAGGTGCTGGTGAAAGCATGAAATATAAAAAAGTCTGTAGGCGTGACTGCTGTGGGTAACCGGCCGGGCCGGGTCGGGTTTTTAAGAAAGATCCCAACCCGATCAGACGACACAAAACATTTGTATCATACGGGCCACTCCAATCTTGACTGACGCTAGAAACAAACACCAAGTGGCAACTGGCAAATGTAGTGGCGCTCTCTCCGTCTCCCGTTTACTTGAGTAATATTTTACCAATGTTTTTATTTTAGTCAATCATTAATAAATATTTTAGCAAAATTTAACGTAGGATTATTTATACACAGGAAAATGGCATTTAATAGTTAATAGAATTCATTATTCGTCAATCAATCATCTATCTTTTCTTCAACCAAAAGTTACTTAAAAATTAATATTTTATTATAGTGAAATTGATAAACTCAAGTAAGATAAATCAAATGTCATAAACTTTAGTTACTTTTTAGTTTTATTTTTTCTTCTTCCCTAGTTTAAGATAATGGGTTGTTTGGTAGACTTATAATAGTCATTAGAGGCTACCTAATAATGACTTATATCATCTTAATAATTAAGAGGTAACCTTAAGTTTGAATGGTTAAGAGTTTTAGGTGTGTGCACGGTTCGGTTCGGTTTTTGGCTAAAACCGAAACCGACATAGTCGGTTTTTCGTTATTACTCGGTTTTCGGTTTTTCGTTATTACAAACCATTCGGTTTTCGGTTTTTTTGTCGGTTTCGGTTCGGTTTTCGATTTTTTCGGTTTTTTTTTACTTTTTTGTTTTTTTTTGCTTTTTTGTTCTCTCTTACACCCAACATTGAAAATGCAGACATTTTTAACAATTAATAAATTAATTTATCGAACACCAGCTAATTAAAATAAAACTATATAATTAGCATCATATTCTTACATTTGAAAAAAATCAAAAGTAAATAACTAAATATGTAATAATTCGATCTTTACCTTTTAAATGGTATATTTTATCTAATCTAAACCTTTATCATCCCAACAGTATACTTTTTGTGTGTTTTTTCCATTAAATAAGTATGAAATAGGAACATATAAGTATAATTATATATAAATTTTTAAAAAAGATTAAAAATCGGTTCGGTTCAGTTTTTTCGGTTTTTATAATATGAAAAACCGAAACCGAACCGAAAAATTCGGTTTCGGTTTTTTTCTGTTCGGTTTTTCCCGATTTTTCATTCGGTTCGGTTTTTTAGGTTAATTCGGTTCCGGTTCGATTTTTTCCGTTTTTTTCTCACCCCTAAAGAGTTTTACCTTTTAAGTCTTAATGTTACCTCTTAAGTCTTAATGTTACCTCTTAATCATTCAAACTTATGATTACATCTTAGGGACTGTTTAGTAACGTCAGAACCATTAAGTGCTAATTGATTAGGATGTCTGAATGGTTAAAAGTGTCCGAACCATTAAGTTAAGACTTTTCGGTTCCACGTCTGAATAAAAACGCAAAATACCCTTACCCTTTACAAAACCCCCAAAAATGGCACCCCCCTGTCGAGTAGGGCGTCAACATCGGTAGGAGAGGAACGAGGAACCGTCGTCACCTTCGTCAAGCGATGTCTGCTTCGGTCAGTCGGTTGTCATTGCCGTCAGAGAGGAACGAGGAATTGTCGTCTGCCTTCGTCATCGATTGTTTGTCTTCGTCGATAGCCGATGTTCGAACCCACTGATGTCGACGGAGCTTAGCTAATAAAGTAACTAAAAACCGACTCTATACTAGACACTAAGTAATAAATCTAGACTCTCTAAATCCTAAGCTACCGACAGGCAAGTGTACCTATCGTATGCAGCAAGACAAAAGTAAGTCCGGATATCGAACCCACAGACTTCTACAGACTGTACTAACTAGACTCTAGGACTTATCTATACAAATTTACTTGATTTAAAAGAATTTTTTAAAGGGGGTTTGCTAACGAAACTAAGAATAACTTAAATGGAAGAAAACTAAAACGATAGCAGACGGCGAGAATCAGATGGACAAAACACTACCTAGGCTCGAATCCTACACATGCTCGACAAGGTTCTATCGGTAATGGAAACTATGTGATACCGGAATCTTAAAATACTAAACTCAAAGGAAACCTAGAGCACCCTCGACCCTTCTCAAGGATTATCAACTAAGAATCCTAAAAGCCGTTAAACCACCGGTTGATTGGACTTCCCTCACAGGTTATCCGTTTATCTTATGAAATACCCGCTAGACAATCTACTTCACAGCGCGATCGTCTCAATACACAAGAGATAAAATCTGACAAACTATCCACCTCACGGTGCGACAGTTGTAAGACACCTAAAGTGTACGAGGTAACTTGGGATTTTCTATTGGATTCAATAAACACGGTTTTATAGACGAACTAGACTGATCTTCTCACGAAGCCTCTAACCTAGCAATCTAACAACCAAGACTTATTGACAACTTCTCACCTCACGGCTATTGAAGTTGGTTGCACATCTTAATCATCTAAATCATAATAAAACACTCCTATGAATTACCTGATCACAATAATTCATCCATTAATCAAAAACACACAGTCATTGACCTAGCATGCGCCTATTATATGACAGACAATCATTAAGACCCATGAGGAGTGAAAAATCAATCAAAAGACAATCAAAGATACACATACACATCCATTATTCCAAACCAAATCTTTAAATCATGAGTTCATCACATAAACGTAATCCAAAACTGATAGAAACGAATGTCAAACATGTGTAATCATCAAAACCTAGGTAGTTCTAGAAGTTTAGCCAAGAAACATCATACGAATACAAGTCATAATCTGTTTAAAGTAAAGGAGAAACATGGAAATCGAAGAAAACAAAGAAACAAGGTAAACCGAATGAAGAACACCCGATATCGTTGATCCTAGGCCTTCAATCTTCAATCCAATGCCTTCCCAACCTTCAATTCCTCTTGAAAATACTCTTCCTTAGTCCTCCTAGTCGCCTCTAGCCGTTCCAGATCGTATCTCCCTTTTCTTTTTCGACTTTTAGGTTTAAAACTGAAATTCTGCGATTTTAAGTCTGTGGCGTAGCGCGACAGATACACCAAAATCCGTCGCGTAGCTCGAGAGATATCAGAGGGCATTTTTGTCTTTTCCATCTCTAGCGTAGCGCGACAGGGTTTGCTATGGTCGTCGCGTAGCGCGAGGGAATCCAGAATCCAGTTTTCTTCTTCTCTTGTTTCCGGGTCTGTCCTTACCCAACCGTGAGCTCGTTTCTTTGCACTTTATTACCAAATATGTGTGTTTATTACCTGCAAGCATCAAATTACAGAAATGTGAAGCACCAGCTTAAATCGACTCTTAAACTGAATAAAACTGTACAGAAACGAAATAAAAACAAATAGAAAAATAGATGTGTTTTACAACACATCACATCCCCACACTTATCTCTTTTTCGTCCCTGAAAAAGGCTTATACAAAAATCTGGGATCATAGCTAGGTAAAACGGTTTCCACACAATTAAACTCATTAATTCAAAATTAAATGCCATGGAAAAGATTGCAAGTATTGTTATCCTACTAAACCCATACTGATTTTCCCAGTCCCTTAGTCATGGTCCATTATGTTCATGTTCTACATTTCTTCTCATTAGACCCACACTTAGGAAATTAAAAATCAAATCAATCCTGGATTCTAGCTTTCAAGTCATCCTTACATATAAACAGACAAGAAATTTCTCAAATCAGATTTTTATAATGGAAGCAGATGAAAGCGTGAGCATTTTTCTTTTATTTTTCAATCCATTGAATTTAACTTAGTGGTGTTTCAACCAGGCTGCAACCCGGCGTGTGACACATAAGTTTTTTTATCCAACTTCTTTTATTTCATTTTTTTCTTTTTACTCAGCTCATTTAGTGAAATGGAGGCGCCATAAGACTCGGATTTATTCTCATAAAAAGAGTACTTATGTGCCAAACAAAATCAGATTTTCAAAACTCTCACCTGTTATTATGCAAAGACTTCTTTTTGACCAGAAAACAGTTTTCATTAATTCCAAATCCCCAAGATGTTTCCCATGAAATTCATGCATTTAATTAAGATTTTACCAATCCTACGGAACAAATACAATCAGTTGAGCCTACTCACACATCCCATAACCAAAGCATAAAACCCAAACCAACAAGTTAACTATGAATGAAACCATCAAACCTAACTTTTCTATCATTTCCCATCATGCTTTTGCAACTAACTTAAACAAGGACAAGAAAGATTTAAGCCAAAGATGTAAAAACAAAAATAAAAATTTTCAAAAATTTTGACTCAAAAACATAAGTAAACTAAAAATAAAAAAAAACTAACTACTAAAAGAAAACAAGACTAAAACAAAAACAAGACTAAAACAAAGTTTCCCATCCCCACACTTAAACTTTACATTGTCCCCAATGTAGAGAAAAAGGAAACCAAAATAAAAACTAACAACTAAAAACTGAAAATGACTTAGCTGGTTAACGAGAAAACTGTCGAGTGCCAATCTTTCCATGTAGCTCCACAATCCACAATTCTGCTCCACTGGCTATAAACAATAACATAAGATCTGCACAAAACAAAGATCAAACAAGCATCAACACGTCCAAAACATGATAACAATAATATCCATGATTAAGTCCAACCACCAACCAACCTTACCAGTTAACTAAAAGTAACAAAGAAAAGCACAAATGAAACAAAGAAAATTAAGAACTAATTAAAATTTGAAAAACATCAATTCAATGCAACAAAAATGAATTTAGAACGCCTCCTATGGTAGTGAACACGGTGTAGAATAGGTAAATTGGGGGTAAAATTTGAAAATTAAGGTTTTTAAACATTTTAACACATTCCAGGACCCGTCGCGTAACGCGACAGATTTTTGAATGGCCGTCGCGGTACGCGACAAAAGTTTGACCCGCGAAGTTGACCATATTGTCGTGTAGCGCGACAAATGGTCTTGTGGATGTCGCGTAACGCGACGGGGTCATTTTTCCAGAGAGTTTCTGGCATTTTCATGCCTTAGCCAAAATTTTCACCCCAAATCATTCTAAACCACCCACAAATGTTCTAAAACAAGAAATACATACCTGGTGGCTCCAATTCATCATTATGGCATCAAATTGATTAAAAACCTGCAAAACAAAAAAAAACACACAAAAAACGAAAACGAAAAACGAAAAAAAAAAAATCACGAAAACTAAAATCTACAAACTATACACTTGGGAGTTTAACCCAAGAGCTTCTCAAACTCATCTCAATTGGGGGGGTCAAGGGAAACCTCCTCCCTTGCAATTAACTCGTGACCACGATCACCAACATCCCATGGTCCTCCTCCCACAACTTCATGCACACCGACATCATCACTAGCCAAAACCACCCCCTCCATTCGATGGACTAACTCACCACCGGCTCTCATAGAATTTGCTACCTTCAAACAAACGCTCTCATCACCCACTCTAAAAGTGAGTTTTCCCTCATATACATCTATGATAGCCTTAGCGGTGCGCAAGAATGGGCGCCCAAGAATGATCGGAACTGCCGTGTCCGCCTCCATATCCATCACCACAAAATCCACGGGAAAAACAAACCTATCAACCTTGACTAACACATTCTTCAAAATCCCCCGTGGACACTTAACCGACCGATCCGCCAACGACAAGGTCATGCGTGTGGGAGACAAATCACCAAGGGCTAGCTTCTCATATAGAGAATATGGCATCAAATTGATGCTAGCCCCTGAATCCGCCAGAGCATACCTCCTTACATCATCTCCAAACAAGCACGGGATAGTAAACATTCCCGGATCTGCAAGCTTTTCGGGGAGCTTGTTTAAGATCACCGCGAAACAACCCGCACTCAATGGAACGTTGGCTATCTCTCCCAAACGGTCCTTAGACTTCAGCAATTCTTTTAGAAACTTAGCATATTTAGGAATACGCTGAAGGACATCAATGAGTGGGAGATTGATCTTCAATTGTCTGAAAATATCAAGGAAGTGCCCGTATTCCTTCGCATGCTTTTGATTAGTTAAGCGCGCGGGGTAAGGAACACGGGTAAGATCAATCTCCGGTGTGGGCTTACACATGACCGGTTTCTTCCCAACTACCGGTTTCTCAACTAGAGACTCACTGGTTGGTGCGGTACTTGCTGGGACTAGCCTCGTTTGCACCCTCCCAGGAGTCTCCATCTCAATCTCCTCATCCACCGGTTCCTCCTCATCTACATCAACTGGTGGAATCACTCTCTCGCTCTCCTCAACCTCAACTAACACGGGTGGCATGAACACCTCTCCTCTACCTCCTCCAGAACGGGTAGTAACTGCCTTAACGTGGGCGTTTGGGTTGGTTTGGGGCTGACCCGGGAACTGGCCTTGAGGCCGTTCATCCAACCGTTTGGCAATGTCACCAACCGTTCTTTGCAAATCAAGGAATGCAGACTGTTGGTTCTTGAGGAGGACATCATGTTCATGTAGGATCTTTTGTGTAGTGGCATCCTTAGCCACTAACTGAGTCAATAACTCCTCTATCCTACCCAAACCACCACCAGCACCTGAAGTGCTACCCTGATTACTACCACTAGGAGCTGGATTATGTCCCTGATTTTGACCAGAATGAAAACCAGGGGGATTACCTGAAGATCTATAAGTTTGGTTTTGAGAATTTCCCCAACCGGGGTTATAAGATTGCCCAAACCTACCCTGTCCTCCTAAGTAGTTAGCCTGCTCCTGACTCACCAAACATTCAGAAGTGGCATGACCACCTCTACAGATCTCACATCTGTCTACTCTCATCTTCAAATCCTTTACATCCCTAGCTAAAGACTCAAGAGCAGCAGCAACACTAGTGTCCACATTGACGTGGTGAACTCCTCTTGTAGAAGAGGAGGACCTAGCAATAGGAGTGGAATTCCTATTTGATGACCGCTGCTCATGCTCGGCCTGAGCGAAGCTCTCAAAAAGATCATTGCATTCGGCCACATCCCTCTTACCCATGAGGTGGCCTCCTGCAGAAGTGTCAAATCTGGCACGAGTCTCATATGTGAGCCCATTGTAGAATTTCTCTACAAGGGCCCATTCAGACAAACCATGCTGGGAGCATCGGCTAAGAAGATTTTGAAACCTTTCCCACGCAAGATAGTAAGGCTCATCAGGGGCCATTCGGAATGAATGGATCTCATCTCTCAGGCGGGCGGCCTTAGCAGGTGGGAAGTACTTTTTAAGAAAAGCATCCCGAAGGCTAACCCAAGTAGTGAAAGTGCCTGGAGGATGAGAATCGAGCCAAGTAGCTGCTCGCCCCGATAAAGAAAAAGGAAAAAGCTGTAGAAAAATCGCATCATTAGTGACACCTTGAAGATTGAAGGTACTACAGATACGAGTGAGCCTAGCAAGGTGTGCGGGAGCATCTTCATCATCACGACCATTAAACTGAGAATTATTAATCGCATTCATGATATATGAAGGAATCTGCCATGAATTTTCATTCGGGATCGGTGGCAGTAAAATGGGGTTATTAAGCCCCGTGAATCCCGCAGTGGCCTGCTGGTGAACAGTACGACGCTCTGCCATTTGTGGATTAAAATGAAAATGTGGGCTAGAATGAGTGGAAGAATTAGAAGAAGATGGTGGTGTGTGCTCAGAAAAATCTGCAGAAATGGGAGTAGAAACACTTACCTTGCTCGTAGAACCTTCAGAAAAGTCCCGCGAATCGCTCCTTAATGGCAATGAAAGCTCAGGTGGCGGTCCGTGTGAACGTAGGTGTGGCATGCACTACCAAACCTGCAACAATAAAAATGAATCAAAAAGAAATAAATAAAAAAAAATAAAACTAAAAACAAACTAAAACACCAATATGCACAGATAAGAAAAAGAACTAGTAAGCGCAATCGACTAAGAAGTCCCCGGCAACGGCGCCAAAAACTTGATGTCGACGGAGCTTAGCTAATAAACTAACTAAAAACCGACTCTAAACTAGACACTAAGTAATAAATCTAGACTCTCTAAATCCTAAGCTACCGACAGGCAAGTGTACCTATCGTATGCAGCAAGACAAAAGTAAGTCCGGATATCGAACCCACAGACTTCTACAGACTGTACTAACTAGACTCTAGGACTTATCTATACAAATTTACTTGATTTAAAAGAATTTTTTAAAGGGGGTTTGCTAACGAAACTAAGAATAACTTAAATGGAAGAAAACTAAAACGATAGCAGACGGCGAACAAAGAAGAGAATCAGATGGACAAAACACTACCTAGGCTCGAATCCTACACATGCTCGACAAGGTTCTATCGGTAATGGAAACTATGTGATACCGGAATCTTAAAATACTAAACTCAAAGGAAACCTAGAGCACCCTCGACCCTTCTCAAGGATTATCAACTAAGAATCCTAAAAGCCGTTAAGCCACCGGTTGATTGGACTTCCCTCACAGGTTATCCGTTTATCTTATGAAATACCCGCTAGACAATCTACTTCACAGCGCGATCGTCTCAATACACAAGAGATAAAATCTGACAAACTATCTACCTCACGGTGCGACAGTTGTAAGACACCTAAAGTGTACGAGGTAACTTGGGATTTTCTATTGGATTCAATAAACACGGTTTTATAGACGAACTAGACTGATCTTCTCACGAAGCCTCTAACCTAGCAATCTAACAACCAAGACTTATTGACAACTTCTCACCTCACGGCTATTGAAGTTGGTTGCACATCTTAATCATCTAAATCATAATAAAACACTCCTATGAATTACCTGATCACAATAATTCATCCATTAATCAAAAACACACAGTCATTGACCTAGCATGCGCCTATTATATGACAGACAATCATTAAGACCCATGAGGAGTGAAAAATCAATCAAAAGACAATCAAAGATACACATACACATCCATTATTCCAAACCAAATCTTTAAATCATGAGTTCATCACATAAACGTAATCCAAAACTGATAGAAACGAATGTCAAACATGTGTAATCATCAAAACCTAGGTAGTTCTAGAAGTTTAGCCAAGAAACATCATACGAATACAAGTCATAATCTGTTTAAAGTAAAGGAGAAACATGGAAATCGAAGAAAACAAAGAAACAAGGTAAACCGAATGAAGAACACCCGATATCGTTGATCCTAGGCCTTCAATCTTCAATCCAATGCCTTCCCAACCTTCAATTCCTCTTGAAAATACTCTTCCTTAGTCCTCCTAGTCGCCTCTAGCCGTTCCAGATCGTATCTCCCTTTTCTTTTTCGACTTTTAGGTTTAAAACTGAAATTCTGCGATTTTAAGTCTGTGGCGTAGCGCGACAGATACACCAAAATCCGTCGCGTAGCTCGAGAGATATCAGAGGGCATTTTTGTCTTTTCCATCTCTAGCGTAGCGCGACAGGGTTTGCTATGGTCGTCGCGTAGCGCGAGGGAATCCAGAATCCAGTTTTCTTCTTCTCTTGTTTCCGGGTCTGTCCTTACCCAACCATGAGCTCTTTTCTTTGTACTTTATTACCAAATATGTGTGTTTATTACCTGCAAGCATCAAATTACAGAAATGTGAAGCACCAGCTTAAATCGACTCTTAAACTGAATAAAACTGTACAGAAACGAAATAAAAACAAATAGAAAAATAGATGTGTTTTACAACACATCACCCACAAAAAGGTAGCCACCAACAGTTGTCGATGTTCGAACCGGCTCTTTGAACGGCGATGTGGCGGAGCTGAGGGAGTTGAGTGGTAGGTGGCAATGTGGCGTAGCGGCGACAGCGAGGAACGAGGTCGGTCGGTGGTGAGCCAGTCCCATTTACTTCCATTCAGACTTGATCTCATGTCTGAGTCATTCAGACATTCATTTAGACTTTTTCATTACATTCAAATGTTGAAAAAATGGTTTAAATCTGAATCAAGACTCATTCAGATGTGTTCAGATTTAAACAAACAACCCATTAATCATTAAAAGACTATAAACCATTGGCATTAGGCGACTCGGAGTGGAGCACGGGAGAGAGGCAGGGAGAGGCGGGACAATCCGGGGCCGGCCGGGAATACCGGGCCCCCGGAAAGCTTGTGGGGTAAATCGGGGAGATTTCACCGAAAATGCCCGAGGGTGGGGAGGGTAAAATATTACCGTTGTATTCAACCGTTTCACCAACGGTTGGCTTTCAAAAAAAAATCCAATTTTTTTCCTATTTAAACAACCAAAATCTCACACTTTTCTCTCATCTTCTACAATCTATACACTAAATTTATAAAATTTTCAACTAAAATGGAAGGAGGTTCATCACGTGGTGGGTCGTCAACCAAGAAATTTAGAAAACCACGACAAAAAAATGTTCAAACGCCTCAAATGAACCCGTTCAACACACCCGGGTATCATCCACAAATGCCATCTCCGAATCAACCAACATTTTACTACGATCCAATGAACCCGCCTCCATATTTTCAATATTCACCGGGCACTCAACAACAATTCAATCGGTGGGAGCAATCGTATCAACAAGATCAACAAAGTTACCAACAATTCGATCAACAAACTTTTCAACAATCTCCATTTCAAGGTATTTTTTATACGTTTATTTTTATATTTTATTTTTTTATGTTTATTTTTATACATTTATTTTTTTACGTCTATTTTTTTGTTTATTTTTATAAGTTTATTTTTTATGTCTATTTTTTTTGTTTATTTTATAAGTTTATTTTTTACGTCTATTTTTATACGTTTATTTTTATGTTTAGACTATCGTGACCATAATCAAGACGACTCGGATTCAAGCGAACATAATAAAAGTGTTCAAGTCGAGTCGGAAGAAGAAGAAGAAGAAGAACCGGTTAGGGGAACGGGAAAGAAACCAATTGGAAAGAAAGCACCGGCCAAGCGTTGGTCCGATGAAGAGGAGGTTGCGTTGGCCAGAGCTTGGCTAACTATTTCTGAAAATCCCAATGTTGGTAATGCGCAAAAACGGGATGGTTTTTATAAAAAGGTATTTTTTAACATTGTTTAAGTTAACAAAAAAAGTCAAGGTTGATGCTTAAATTTATGTTGTTTATATGTAGGTAACCGAACATTTTCACCATCTCGTGAAGGACATGTCGAGGACTGTTGATCAAATATATTCCAAATGGAACGATATGAACGCCTCCATGAAGAAATGGAATGGTTTTTACCAACAGTCTTCAATGAATCGCAAAAGCGGTGAAGGGGATGAACAAGTTTTGAAAACGGCCATGAAAAACTACAAAATCTTGGTCAAGTCAAAGGGATTCGCTCACATCCAAGCGTGGGAGATGGTCCGCGATAACCCTTTATGGTGCGACATTCCACCAGTAGGTTGTGAGTCACAATCTACAACAAAAAGGCCGAAGCCAAACGAGTCAATGGGTAGTGCGAACGCCCACATCGACATCAACCTTGATGATGACGAAGACATCAACATCAACCTTGATCGTGATGGCCCACGCATTTACTATGAACCGGATAGACCAACAAGAAAGGGCAAAAGATCGGCCGCGTCCTCCTCGTCGCATGACGAGTTAATTCAACAAATGGCGGAATTCAATTCGTTCAACAAAGAGGAATCCCAACAAAGATTCCGCCATCGAGAAGAAAAATTCCGTGTTTTGCAAGAGGAGAAAAACGCACGTGTTGCATTAATGCGCCGACAACAACATGCTTTAGACGAACAACAAAAGGCTGTAGATTTAGAGTTTATGATGAAAGACCACACAATTTATCAAGAACCAATGCTACAACTGATTCTCGATCGTAAACGAGAAATTGCTGCTCGTTGGGGATGACATTGCCCTTTCTAGGTTTTTAATTTAATTTTTTAGGTTGTATTCTTTTTTTTTTGTTGTATTCTTTTTTTTTTTTGGTTGTATTCTTTTTTTTATTTTAAATTTAATGAATCTTTTTTTATTTTATTATTATTATTATTATTTATTGTTAAAATAATTAATTAAAAATAAGATTTGAAAATGGGGGAAAAGTGGGGAAAAGTTGGACGACACCGTGCAAAATGGGAAAAAGTGGGAAAAAGTGAGGAAAAGTGAGGAAAGCTGATGTGACGCTGAAGTGGCAACGGGGAAAGTGGGGAAGTCTGGGACGACTCCTAGTCCCCTTATGAGTAGCATCTTAATAAAGAACCCCAATGTTAATTAATATTTTAGAGGTGTTTGACCAATTCATGCCTCATCCAATCGGTGACAAACCCAAAAAACTTTTTTCAGAGGTAGTTAGTTTTCGTTGTTTGATGTCTATTAAATTGGTTTAATGATTTTTGGATCACGTTGGATCAAATGAATATTATTAAGCTCCTTTACCTTCAACATTTAAAATTTAATCTTATATGTGATACAAAAGATGACCATCTACCCCCTAACACCAACAATTAAAACACATAACAACAAAATCACCTTGTAGCAAAATGTCTCAACAAACAACAAAATCACCTAGTCGCAAAATGTCTCGCAGACAAGTAATTGGCTCTTCTTTCCTAAATTACTCTGAGAATAGTCATACAACACAACAAAGTAATTACATACATGAATAAAAGCTTATAGTTCATCTTCTTCATTTTAACACTAAAACAAATAACACCAGTTAAAATTAACTAAATTTGTATTGTACAAGCTTCAATCTGAATAACCAAGGTTATAGCATCAAATAAATCATGTTTAAATATGAAACAACAATGTAGAAAATAAATATCATTTGGACCTTTGGACTCAACCATCATATTATCACTTGCATGGTTTTTTAGATTATGATTTGGTTTCTACTCACCACATGTCATGTTAGAAAATAAAATCACAAAATAGTAACAAACTTTATAATTATTTTATTTATGCCGTATAGTTTTAAACCAATTATAATTTTCTTACAAGAATTAGAAGTACAATTATAAAATAAATGATTTTTATCATTAAGAAAAGTTTAAATTACTTTGGTATAATAGTACTAAAACTAAGGGGGTGTTTGTTTTTTTAAAAAAAGCTCTTCTAACCTCTTCTAACCTCTTATGTCTGCGCCACGCAGATGCGGGAAGAGGTTAGGGGTTCGCAGATCGTTTGTTTTCTCGCAGACGTTTCATTAAAAAACGTCTGCGCGGCCTCTTCTTGGCGCAGACGTGGACCAAGCTCTTCTTGAGGTCTTCCAACCTCTTCCAATCCACTCCTCCATTTTCAGCCTTCGACCGACCGAACTCCTCCACCGCCATAGTCACCGTCGCCGCCGCCGCCGCCCTGCTCCACCGCCCTACTCGCCGTCGCCGCCGCCCTGCTCCACCGATCGCGACTGGTAAGTCCTCCACTGCGGTCGTTCGATCGAGGGTTTTAGAACGAGGGTTCGATCGAGGGTTTCTACACCGCGGTCGTTCGATCGAGGGTTTCTACTCGTCGCAGACCTACTACATCATCTAGGTCGTTCGATCGATGAGCGAAAATGAGCGGTGATGAGGTCGACGGTGCCGTAGGGTCGTTCGATCGGAGGTGAGCGGCGGTCGGTGGATCGAGGGTTTTAGAACGAGGGTTCGATCGAGGGTTTCTCGCCGCCGCCGTAGGGTCGTTCAATCGGAGGTGAGCGGCGGTAGGTGGAGGGGCTGAGGTCGACGGTGGGGTTGGGACGGTGGGGTTGGTGGTTGATCGGAGATGGTGGATCAGAGGGGAGGAGTTCGACGAGTTCGACGGTGGGGTTGGGAGGGGGGTTGGGAAGAGGTTTTAAGTTGATCAGAAAACAAACACCCCGAAAAGCTCTTCTTGCAGGGGTTTGGTCCACCTCTTCTGCAAAAGATGTCTGCAGATGTGGTCCGCAGACCGCAGACGTTTTGCCTCTGAAAAAACAAACACCACCTAAGTCATGACTTCCACTCTTTATAATAAGCTGTTATTTTTACATTTAATTTATAACAACCATTATGAATTCATATTACACTTTCAGTTATTAAAGCTAGTTCATCACTTTCATGTTTAGGTGTTGCATAACTAAAATCAAATTTATGTGTGAATACATTATATATATTGCATTTATGACAAAGATCAAACTGGTCATGTTAATTGATGAATTTTGTTAGACATATATAAAATGTGTTAAATGCTTTGAGTATTCACGCATTTGTACTAGTTTTGTTATAAGTAATATTTATTAATCAAAGTACATTTGTTCTAATTATACCAAAGATTTTTATTTCGGATTAATAATTTTAGTATTGTGATAGATAAAATGAAGAATTGTACTGTTAGAAAAAGTAAAATTTATTAGATGTGATTATTGTTAAATGGTTTATGGTTTGAGTGTGACACAGCTAATGTGTTACCATTACGAAAGTTGGAATTTAAAGCGATCATCCATAATTCAGAATTTCAAAAAGGTAATATCTAACATAAAAAAAATAGTAAAAAAAAAAAACTTAAGATGCTTAGTTCATTATATTTTATTAAAATTAAAACTTCTGTAAATCCTTAGTTGCTCTTCTGACTTTCCACCTTGACTTGGATAAGCACCTCATGTTTATATGAAAAGGACATTTATCTCAATGATATCGAAGTGTGTTAAGACGATTCTTCTTAAAATATGTTAAAGTTCTATTCCTATATATAGTGAACAAAGCTTCAAAAAATTTGCCTTTAATATATATATACAGGGGAGGGCTCTTAGAAATTGATGGTTTTCTTATGATCCTTCCTATATATATATATATAGGGAAGTGTTCAAGTAATAACCCACTCTTAAAGCAATAACCCAGATAACTTTGCCAAGATGAAGCCGAATCTAGAATTTTTTTTTGAACATCATTGTAACATAATTAGAACACTATGTTCCTTTATGAGTTTGTGAAAATTCATAACCGTTTAAGAGATATCATCGTTGTAAGTTTTTGATTTACAGCACTGTAACTGTTTTAGGCCCAAAACTTACAACGATGTAAACTCTCAAACGGTGATGAATTTTCGCAAACTCATAAAAGAACATAATGTTCTAATTGTGTTACAATGATGTTAAAAAAAATCCAAGATTCGGCTTCATCTTGGCAAAGTTATATGGGTTATTGCTTTAAGAGTGAGTTATTATTTGATCCCAATCCTATATATATATATATACTAGTCGGAAACCCGCGCGATGCGGCGGCGACAACGACTATATAATGTGTGTCATTTTTTGTTAATAAATCAATGTTTTCGTGAGTTAGTTTTATTTTTGTAAGATCAGTATGTCAATCTATGTCATGAGTTTTACAAATCTCCATTAAAATAATACAGACAAAGAAATAAATCATTTATAAACACAATAATATTGAAAAATAAAAACAGATCATGTCAACTACGTGGTTCAAGCACATATCTTCAAAACCTGTTACTAAAACCCATTCTCTAGTCAGAAACCCGCGCGATGCGGCGGCGGCAACAACATCCTTTCTCTCGCGGTGTTCATATTTTATAAATGTATCACTAAATTAAAATACTTTCGAGAAATAGATAGTGTTCGTCTTTTATGTACAAAGTTAGGTGTGAATAATCTATGTAATGACTTCTACAAAACCACATTAAATTAAAATACTCAAATAAATAAAGATAGTTATAGACACTATGATATTGTGAAAAAGAAATCGAACACACAAGCCATGTCTTTCCGCTCTTTCTTCATTCCACTCAAAGCATTATCCTAATTTATTTAAGAGAGAAATGAATAAGTCAATATATTATAAATGAATAGTAGAGTATTATAAAAAACAATTATTAAATTACGTTAATAACACATGCATTTTATTCATCGTGCAACACTTCACGAAAAACAACGTTGGATGTGTAAACACCCTCTCGTCCAAAATCCTTAGCAGGATGCACCAACACCTTGGTATTTTCGCGTGAGATCCCTCTTGACAAAGCCACATAAAGTTGTCCATGTGAGAATACAGAATTTGGTAGATAAACACCAACATGTGGAATTGTTTGTCCTTGAGCTTTATTGATTGTCATTGAAAAGCTAAGTTGAATCGGAAATTGTTTTCTTTTAAGCTTGAATGGAAACATGTCGTCTTCAGAAGGATATAGAGGGATTCTTGGCAAAAATACTCTTTTTCCAGTGTGTTGACCAATAACAATTTCTGCATCAATAACATTATGCTGGAACCCTTTACAAATCAATCGTGTTCCATTACATAAACCATGTGATGGATCGATGTTTCGTAGCAAAATAATAGGGCAACCAAGTTTTAATCGAAGCTTATGAGGAGGCAAGCCACTAACAGTAAGTGAGTTTAAGAACTCGATCGGATAAATGTTGTGACGATCATCTTCTACTTCGTCAAAACTGTAGTAAATCTTTTTCTCCCCTTGAAAAAGGTCAATCATTTGATCGTTAATCTCATTGACGCTGTCATTGGTGGTAGATAATATTGCTCTAGAGATTATATAATCCGACGAATGCAAATTGGTTTGAACTGATGGAAAGATGACATTGATCAACTCTTTGATAGAGTTCTCTAGGATGGTGAATGGAATGGTCATGTCATCAGGTATACGAATAAAACTTCCTTCAACAGTCTCTTTGTTTCCATCACCAACTCTTAAAAGAAAATCAGAAAAACAAGGATCATTAATAGCTCTCATATTAGTGGTCAAACACATTTTTTTGGTTAATAACCAAAGAGGCGACATTCGTAGGCTCGCGTCTACAACCAGTGCTCGAGTGCCTCGTTTAATAACCAGTAAAACCTGTCTGAAGTCACCTCTCATAACCATTATCTTTCCACCAAATGGAAGACTAACGCCTGTAATATCTTGGAATGTTTGATCGACGGCCTCAATAGCTTGTCGTTTTGCCATCGATGCTTCGTCCCAAATGATTATTTTGGAATACCTAATTAGTGCAGCAGCTCCACTTTGTTTTTTAATGCTACACAAAGAATTATTATCAAGATTAATAGGAATCTTGAACCTTGAGTGAGCCGTTCGCCCTCCAGGCATATTATTAGCTGCAGCACCTGATGAAGCTGTAGCAAGTGCAATAAGTCCACATGAACGAACTTCTGCGAGCAAAACTTTGTACAAAAATGTTTTCCCCGTTCCACCTGGACCATCTATAAAAAACACACCTGATAAATCATTATCAACATGCATCATGATTTCATCAAACATATTTCATTGGATAGGATTAAGCAAATCTTTGCCACGTAAGTGTTCAGCATCCACAACTATCTCGTACTCTTCTTGCACCTCACGATGAGTTACATGTTGTGGGTTAACATCTACAGTTATCTTTGGGAGGTCAAAATCATGGAGATTTTTACCCATAGATCTTAGAAAGACCTCAATATCAGTAAGAACCATATTTCGAACACGTTCGACACTTTGACAATGTAACCGATGATCTTCTGATAGTGAATCAAAGTGGTCGTTCCATAACTTTCGAACATCTCCTGGTTCGCAAAAAATCATGATGGTTGCAAATAACCTTCTTAAGGCATTCGGGAACTGAAATAGAGAGGCTTCTGTAAGACACTGTGATAAACTTTCATCGTTTTCTATTAAGCCTAGCTCAAGAGCTGCTTTTCGAAATGTGTTGTGCCTCACACCGTTAACTGTGCAAAGATCATCAAATGAAGTAGGACCTTTAACATTTGACAAAAGTACGCGTAGGTAGTACCTTTCTCCTTCAGCTGGATTAGCTGAAACAATACGACCCCTTTGTACTTTATGTAAACGGGGATTCCAACGTCGGGTGCTTCCGTTCCAAGTGTAGTGTTTGGGAAAATCTTTATACATATATTGTCTAGATGATTCGTCTACTCTGTTTCTTTCAAAAAACGCAGTTAACATTGTTCTCTTATCTCTTTCCCTATCAACAATCTCAGACATTATATCATTATCGCTGAATCTAACCATCTGATTATTAGGGAGATGAAGTTGTAAGGCTAAGACAGCTAGATAAATCTGAGAAAGAGAGAAGGAAAAAATGCGCCACATAGCCTCCGGGGGCGATACATAGCGTGCATCTTAAAATTTCTTAATCTCATTAATGACAGATTGTTGCTCATCTTCATCTTGTTCAACATGAATAACTTGTTTATCATGGCCTTTATAAACATACTTGAATAAATATTTCACTGATTTTATACTTGAGCAAACCTCGACATTGATGTGGCAGTTGAACATCATCAACAGCCTTGGATTATATGGGACAACCCATCTGTTATCCAGATTTTTTCCTCGTACATCCACGTTTCTACCATTATCTCTCCTTCGATATAATGGATATGCATCATCTCCTTGGGTTGTCTGTTCATTAAATTGTCTAGGATAACGAAATCGACAAATGGGAGGGTCACCCTGCATACAAGGACTGTTTGAACGTAAGCGTCCACAAGGACCATGAATCATGTGCCTGACAACAAGCTCGTGCAACTTGGGATGTGTTAGTCTGTCAGGGATTTCGGCACATACGATCTTATCATAGTGGTCTGGATTACTGATTTTGTCTTGCGGGTAAAAAATTAGAAGAAAATGTGCATGCGACAAACCACGCTTTTGAAACTCGATGACGTAAACATATGCCTTCACTTTCCCCAGGACATGTTTCTTGAATAGTTGTTTCTTCAGATCCTCCAATTTAGCACGAAACACCCTTGAAACAAGATCAGGTCGATCCTGTGCAGTTTGACCAGCTTTTAAATTATCACATATCTCAGGCCATCGCGGATTACATGTAATTGTAAGGAATAGATCTGGTTTTCCGTCGTCTTGAACCAAACACATAGCATCTAGATACCGACGACGCATGTCCCGAGGCCCTCCAATGAAAGAAGCCGGCAAGACAATGCGTTGTCCGACTCTGTTAGCATTAACCTCACCAGCATTTACGCAATCCACGATACCTTGATACAAATCTGCTCTAATCTTTGCCTGGTTTTGCTCACAAAACTGTAAACGTGATGTCTCGAGTTTTATGTAAATATCTACAACGAATTGTTGTAGCAATCTACCACCAAACAAAATCACATTCTCTATAGAGCGAATTTGGAACTTGTAACAGTAGTACTCTCGCATAGCCACTGTTTTCCGACCACTCCGTGTGCTAGTCTCTAAATAAAAAGCAATGTTAAAAGATAATAATAGTCATTAAGGTATTATATTTAAGCTATTCACTTAAAAAGGACATGGCAATTGTTAGTACCTTCCATTTCCTGGTCGATGGTGTCTTCATTATTTTGAACTTCACTGATTGATACCCCTTCTCGCGGTATGTTAGGATGCCAACCCGACTCACCGTTAGGGAAAAATAAAGGATACGACAATGGATCATAACAACCAAAGTATGGCTGAATAGTTTGACGGTAATCAGACCTACCATAAACAACAATACTTCTTTTGTATGAAGTTATATTGTCGTTTCTTTCGACCCAAATTCCAGCAACCTATAAAATAGTGTGTTATAAATAACTAAAAAAAATTATACTATGTGCATGAAAATTTTAATTCAAAAATGTAATAATATTAGTCAAACCTCGGATGTCGTTGGTCGGTTATACACTCTTTGGTCAAGTTCCACCGAAGCATTCAAAGTGACACGAGAGTTGTCCAGAGGTCCTAATTCCCCAAGACTACGAAATGTGTTAACGTATGGGTTTGCAAAAAGAACACGTGTCAACAGCTGAGTAATACTTCGATCAAGATTTGGCCATTGGAGTCTATGATCTAAATCGGTATCAGGATCGTAAAAATATAATTGTAGATATTTAGGTTTTCCGTCCCTTGGAACCAATTGATCAATCTTGTGATATATTCCTTTATGGGCACGAAAGGTATAAACACCGTCTCTCATATTGTTCATGGTTTCATCCAATGTCACACCCATTGAGGCAAAAGAAAAATTGGTGTTATAAGCATGTATATTCTGCCTAAATATTTTTCCAATCTCATCTTGTGATGTGAAAAGGCAGAACAATTCATTGGGAATTTGCGAATTTGCTAACTTTGTTTTCCCGCTCATACAACAAAAGGTAGCAAATTCAAATGGAAATAATTTTGCGCCGCAATGAGGGCATGGACTCCGCTCCTTTAAAACACGATGGTTTCTAGGTATACCATCATAAACAAAATTATACGGATCATCTTCAACGTTTTCCTCTATAATAAATACAAATTCATTATATTAAACAATATTTTTTAAAACATATGATTGTAATAAAAAAGGATCGTCAATAAAAAAACCTTGTGCTACTGCAGTTGTGGCTTCATTTATGAGACGATGGCTTTGTATGTTATCATCACGAACGGTTGGTAGATTACACACGTTACGAAATTGAGGTAATAGTGTGCGTGGTTGAATTCTATTACCTAGAAAGTATGCTTTAAAAGTGACGAAAATGACCAAATATGTCAACTTAAATAATCAAATAATTGACAAATAAAAAAAACCTCGTGATATTTCTTGCATCACTTCGCCAATTCCACAAGGGAGTGTACTTGTCGGCGTACTATCTTCTGTTGGATTTTGTGTGTTTGACACATTCTCTCTTGGGAGTTGAAAATTTTCACCGCTATTAGTTTGTAACGTTCTTTGAGGTATCAATCTATTTCTTTCAGAGTTATCGCCAATGCAAATTTTAGATACTTTGCAACTCTCTTTGCGTGAAGCATAATATCGCGCGTTAGCTGCTTTTCGTTTTTCACGTGAAGAGGATGCACTTGAGCTACAAGCAACATTGGTTTCTTGTGGTTTTCTATTCTCCTTAAGAGACGCATAATATCGTGCGTTACATTCTCTCTTTTTTTCAGCTGGCGTACACGCAGATGAGGCAGAAGCACCATCAACATTTTTTGGTCGACCGTTAGTCATTGTAATTTTATGAATACCTTGTAAATATAATAAAGGAGACTTATCATATAAATTTCATTTGCCATAAACATACATACATACATACATACGATAGATTATTAATTATTCATTTAATATAAATATCTTAAAACATTAACATAGATAATGAAACATTCAGTTAAAGTTAAATTAAAGAGTTGGTGAAAGAACAGTCTCCACAAACATTGCTCCCTCGAAACAACGAAACCTATTAGAAGCGTAAAAGCATTCAAAGGGCTTCCTATTTGTTTCAATTACATAAGGTTCCCCACGGTTAGTGACTAAAAACCAATTACCATTAGTCATAAAATGTGTGATTTCACAAAATAATCCCAATGGTATAGGTGGAATTGGAGGAAATAACAAACTCTTAATCCAATGATCATCTTTTAACATCCACAACTCTACCCACATAAATTCTATGCCAGTGCTAACGAAAATGTGAAGTTCATTATTAATATTCACTAAGTCTCCGAAAGTCATTCCAGCTGAAGCTAAAGTGTGGAAAGGTTATCTCCTTAAAAGTCTCTGAATTTACATCGAAACAAATCAGCACATTTTCACCTCCGATCCAGCATTTCGAAACTGTGAAATATAGGGTATCAACGCAGAAAGTACCGGATGACACGGAGAAAGACGGGCTTGCATACTTCGATCTTGTTAAGAATGGTATATTCCTCCAAGATTCAAATCTCCTAGAATACACGTTTACAGCAAATACACCAAACCTACGCTTTATGTGAAGGACCTTGTAGTCGTCATAAGCATCGATGTACAACCCGACCGCATCAGCATTATGTTCAAAAAAGCCATGACGATCATGTGTAGACAAAAGTTTGTAAGAACCGGTGACTAGATTCCAAAGAGCTAACTCAGAAGTATGGTTCAAGCGAACACACAACAATCCATCCAAATGCGAATGAATCGTGACATTATTAAATGGAAAAGAAAGAATGGTGCCTGGCCCATAATCACCGGATTGAAAGTTGATTGGATGAGCAGAACAAGTATGGTCATCAACTAAAACGGCTCTCTGATTAGCAGCAATTAATGAACGTGAACAATGTATCTTAACAAATTGTGGTGTTAACAATAATGCCTTCCATTTCTTACAAACACAGTTAGAACGACCTACAGTCCTCGCTGGCGCCCTTGTTAGTATCTCAAATATGATTAGTTCATCAGAAATGTGAACCATGGTTATACCTTCGTTTTCAACAAATAATAATGGTTAAAGATTAGTGATGAAGGTTTGACGAAAATTCAGGCAAACAACAGTTGACACATATAAAAATACTTATAAAATATTTAAAGTATACATAAAAAACATATTATACATAAAAAAACATACTTATACAATACTTAAAGCATACATCCAACATGAAGATAAGAAAACTTAATACATCAATAATCAATAAATATATAAAAACATAACCAATCATTATCAGCAAATTTTAACACATAACAATTACAATTCTAGAATATTGATGTGTGTTTTAATAATTCTTAGCATGAACACGGACTTTGATATCGATCTTTTATTTTAATATTTCTTGCCTCGCCCATGTCTGGTTCAAAAATAATCCTACTCAAATTGGTAGACCTCAAAATATTCACTGAATTAACAAAAAAAGATAACAATTAAATTAAAAGAGTTATTATATGAAACTATTTATTAAAAAGTTTGTGTGTGGAGAATAACGTACTATCAAGTAAATGAATCAACTTAACGCGAGATACATATATGGTAGACTTTCGTGAGATGGCTCGAACGATACGTATAGCATCAGTAAACTCCAAATCCAAAAAAAACAATTGTATTATGTGACCGCTGTCAATAACAATTTTGTGTTAACATTGTTTTTATAAAATAATATTTGCTTAAATAAAAGTGATTACTTACGTCATATCTTGAAGGAAAAGTTCAAAACTACAAACAGAGCGTTCACCTGCTATTATTCTACCAACAACATCTAAAATAAAATAATAAATACAATATAGGTTTACGATTAGTATTTATTTTATATACAAAAACGAAACCTTAAATTGTGGTATTTAAACGTACCAACAATTAGTTTTGTAGATCCTCTGTCGTGTGTAAGAGTCATTATAGAAGGCACTAAGGGATACACTTGTAAATGGGAGAAGTTTAGTGTGTTCAGTAACCACAATCTTGTAATCGCTCCAAATCAAGATGTAATTTTCATATTTTGGCCACTCTTTGTAATCGAAACTCTCTATTTGAAACCGATTTAATACAAACATGTTGTCGACCAAACTCGTATTATTGTAAAATTTCATTAAATTTGCAGGGATGAAAGCAGGCACCCTATGTCTCTAAAAAACAATATGAATTTATCATAAAAAAGTAAATAACGAAGTCTAAATGTCATATAAAATATTAACATAAAAAAGGATCTTATGTGTTGGTCGAGAAAAATAACCAATATTTTGTTTTCACAAATAGGCAAAATGAACTCAACCCAAACAAAAGACAACGTATACCAAACTCCATATTGTGTGAGTGATGAAACTGAGTCAACAATAGAATGCACATCCATGTTCAATTATACCTTCAATTGTTAAAAAAAAATCAAACCAAAGTCGAAATGAACATTAATAATTGGTTTCTTTGGTTTTGTTGTTTCAAACATTTTATCTTTGTCATTAGTTTTGCATCTATAAATAACAAACACAAAGTAAAATTAATAAAGTACTTATTATTGTTATTTAACATGAAAGAAATACCTTAAATCTCAAAATATAAAGATCTCGACGCCAAAAATGTATCTACAAAAAGACAAAATTGCAAATGGTTAGCATAATTTAGAAATCACATGTATACACACAACAATTTATAACACACACACACATATATTAGTAGTAAGATAATACATGGTAAGATATACACAAAGATGAGAAAATGCCAAGAAGGGTAAAAAGTAAATAAATAATATTAAACTATTTGGGAAGGAAGGTGATTTTAATAATAATCTAAATTGTTTTCAAAAAACCACTTCCTAACATAACTGAAATTTAGCAACAACTTTGACCAACTGTTTTGACCCACAAACATATTACGTGAACATTTATGAATAAAATGCCATTATATATCTTCCCATAAAGATTAAGCCCAACAATCACTACCCTAAGCTTGACCATATTTCTTAGTAGCTTCATTTCTTCATTGTAGCAGGGCCACAACCGGGAGGCCAATCTCGGATTGCTGGAACCTTCCTTTTCTTGACTGCTAATTCTTTTTGTTGTTGAGATTCTCTTATGTTGCGGCTCATTCCTTCTTTAATGAAGAACTGAGAATCTTCAAGTTGTCTTCTTCTAATGTTTGCATGATACAGATCCATTGGTTGAAAGTGCTCATTGTATTGTAACATTAGATGAAACCCTTTTCTTGAATCAAGTTTCATGTCAGCAGCGATTAATGACCAAAAGCCATTTTTTGTTACGTTTCTTTTTCCACCATTCAATTTGACTGCCATATACAGGTAATACATGTCCACTTCATTTCCCTCCATGAGTGGAACCCAAAAATCATCCTTCTTTATTACGTATTTATTGAACCACTTCACCATTTTGTTGAACCGAGACTTGACACATTCTTCCTTGACTATCCTCTTATCAAAGGTATTCAATAAATCCAAGAACACCACCATTTGCTCAATGGTGCGTACCTCCAATGGTTTCAGATTCTCAAAGGGTTGCTTGCCCTTTCCAGTCTTATTCATAGTTTGAATCCTTTCGGCATGTAATTCCATTTCTTCAAATATGACTTTTTACATACACAATTATAATTAGCCACTATAAAGTATATACATCTACATACACATAAAAAGTATAAAAACATGTATTATAAAAGTTTAGCACAAAAGCCTAGCCATGTGGGGCTGTTGAGTATGGTACATGCATAATACTTTAATAAGTTGTTTAAACCAAAGTTAACCCAAACCAAGCATATCCAAACCAAGACTTTAATAAGTTGTTTAAAAACTCAAGCTTATATGTATGTAGTCCGTATGCATGCAATCTATATCTATATATATGCAATCTGTATCTATATATATGCAATCTGTATATATACATAACTAAACATACATATACACACACATAAATAAATCTATGCATGATGCTCACATAAACAACTTGTGGTTCAAAGAACTTCATACACACATAACACAGAATACATTAATGAACATTTATACTAACTTTTAAAAAATTCATATTAAAAAATTTTAAACAAGTATGTATTTATGTTGTTGTATGTATATATTCTAAACAGGTATGTATGTATTTTGTAAATACCTAAAGAGACAAAATTTGGAATAAACTCCATTGTTTTTGTTTCCCCCTTTCCTATCAGTAAACACAATTAGGTAACGTAAACCAATATGTTGTATATCGTGGATGAAGCTTTATGTGTTTAATTTTAAATAAGTACTGCATAAACCAAAAAACCTTTTAAGACATCTCACTTTAATAATGACATCAAAATGTTGTATTATTAAAAATAATTTGAGTTATAAAAAACAACTACTCAAATCATATTGTTAGGTTTGTTAAGGTTTTATATGGATTTACACATTTTACCTTGTCACATTGTTAAGGGTTTGTTTTACTGAAAGCTAACAAATATAGCCACTCAAATCATACCTATATGCATACTAAACTTTTTTTTGAACTAACAAACATACATACTGATTCAGAAATACACAGTTTGTTTAATGGAGAATTGTAAAATTTTGTTATCATTTAGATGTTTGAAAGGCCATTATTGGGTGCATCTGCAACTTTTGCACAAGAGATCAACATGATGGCTGACACAGCACCAAGAGATTAGGCAAGCTGCCTTGGCTGTGGAAGGGGGCTTTTGAAGGGGCTGTTGCAGGGGCTGTGTGTAGGGGTATGACAAAGGCATGTATACTAGGGCTGTTGCAGGGGCTGTGTGTAGGGCTGTGGTTAACCATAATTTTTACCCAATATTACAACACATATAGAATTAATATTTATTTAGTCGTGTTTTACCCAAACACTCAATACATACATACTTACATACCTAGGAATACACACCGAACATACATATACATACCAGAAAATACATATGCATATCTTAACATACAACTATGTATGTATACAGAACAACTAATGAGTAGTAGTTTAATATGCACAAAAGTAAGTGTAAATGTAGTAGTTTAAAAATTAGCATCATGTTAAAATTGTTTAAAAAGTCAAGCCTTTAATAAGTTGTTTAAAAACTCAAACCTTTAACAAAATTGTTTAAAAAGTCAAGACTATAACATGTTGTTTAAAAACTCAAGTCTTTAAAAGCCTTGTGAAAATTGCAATTTGATTTAATGTTTGAACTGCATACATACACATGCTAATTTAACCACTAAGAAATACAAAAAAAAAAAATTATCATTGAACACAAAAAAAATTATCATTGAACACAATGTGAATACCACTTCATTTAATGAAAATATAATTAACCTAAGCTGGACCAATTTGATTAAACCAAAAAATTATTTCTTCTAAGCCAAACCTATTCAACTTTTGACCTGTTATAACCCAAAAATAATCTGATTACATCAAATATTGTAACTTTTATAAAATTCATACATAACTATACATACATTAGATTGCAATTAAGTATTTAAATAGCTATTTTGAAAGGGCTGCAAGGGGCTGCACAGGCCTGGTGTAAAGTGAAATTAAAGTGAAAAAATATACATAAACTGATACATACAAACTGATTATACATACATACATATATACACACTTTTTTTGTATGTAGTATTTTTACCCATTTTTGAAAAGAAAACACTATAAATTAATAACATTGTAGAACCAATAAAGTGTATGTAAGTATATATGCAGCCATGTATGTAAACAAAAGTGCATGTATGTATGTATGTAGCATAAATGAGGTTGACAACAATGCAAATAGAGTGTAAACTAACATACTAACTGGTTGTTGAGATGGAGCTATGTTCCCAGGTTCTGTGTTATCCAGGGTCGGGTGACTCTGTCAGGGATTGCTTCTGGGGGGCTGGGATTACTCATGGATAAGAAGCAGGGTACCTATTGGAGTGTGCAGGGGGTTTATGTAAAAGGGTGGCGGATGTGGGCTGATGGTTATTTGGGCAGATTTTTCTTGGCATGCTGATGGTAGATATTGGTGAATTTGAATCCTATCATGGTTTGCTGTTGGGTTTGTTTCAAGATGAGGCTGATCTGATGGTCTTAGGTTGTCTGGATGGTTCAAATCTGCTTCTCTGTGGCTGGGTAGAGACTGATCTGCCTTGGTTTTTTTTGTATATTGCAGTTCGTTGGTTGGCTTTGGTGGGCTTGGGTGAGGAACTCTCTCGCTAGGTTGGATGGCTCTTGGATTAAAAGTTTTAAGAGGGTTGGGTGTTGGAGGTTTTTTGTTGCTGTTGCTAGTTGGCATCTGGTGCAACAGATTGGAGTTGGGTTTACATGGCTTCTTTGGTTGATTATGGGGCCCATGTATGTTCCTGCTTGCTGTGGTTCCTCCCTGGTGTGCTGCGCCTCCTGCTCCCCATGTTGCAGCTCGTGCCTGACCTGTTGCGGCTCCTGTTGGGCTTGCTGTAGCCTCTGCTACGACCCTGTCTACCATGCTGCGGGCCTTGGTCGGCCTGCTTTGTCTCTTTCTTGGGCTTTGTTTTCTAGCACTTTGCTTGATGAAAATTGGGTGTGGCCCATGCCTGGTGTGCTGATGGCCGGTCTTGGCCCCTGGAGCATGACACACAACACTTTGGCGCCTTGGCTGGCTAGTGATGTTGTCCCTTGGCCATCTGCCTCTCATATGGGCTTATGTGATGTCCCAGGGTGGCTGCTTTGGAGTTGGGCTGCTTGTTCTGGGCTGCATACTGGTAATTATACAGAACCACATGGGCTGCATACTGGTAATTATACTCTTACAAGGGGGTTGGGCCGCATGGTCATTTGATTCGATTGATCAACCAACCAACCATATCCTCGGACACATGGCCGGCCTGCGAAAGCCACAATGCCAGCCCAACAGGCCGCACACTCCATGCTAAACCAACATACCAAATCCACAAGGCCAAAACAGGCCAAGGGCCTGGCTGCAGCCCCAAACACACCATGGCAGCCCTAACACCAAGAGATCCATAGGCCAAGACCAAGAACAACCATAGGAGAAATAGCAAAGTAAAAGATCACACAGGCCCCATGAATTTGATGTTCCACCTAAAATGGTCTAATCTATTCATTAAGATCCTTAAATTTGAATGATACATACATGATACATACATGATACTTAAACATTTGCTAACTTTTAAATTCATTAAGGTTTCAACCTGATGTTCCACCTAAAGTGGTCTAACAGGTTGTTTACATACTTCTTATTATAACACCCATTATAACATACTTAACAGGTTATAGCATACATACATGATACATACATACATCAGTTAACACAAAAGGCTCCTACCAACACATGCAACAAAACAAAACTGGGTCCCCAACATCAATTAACATACTTGAGGAAAGCTATCAAACACAGCTATGCATGAGCCAAGCAACAAACATCCAAAATTAGCTACCCAACATAATGTTCTGAATGGTTATGATGTGAAAACCACTTCTTATTATAAGTATTATTTTTACCCATTTTTAAAAAGAAAATACTATAAAATTTATAACCATTTTTGTAAAGCAACATACATAGTCACATAAATAAGTCACCAACGACTTCTACCTTTTTCAAATTTAAAAACACCAACATACATACATACAAATTATACACATACAGATGCTTAAACAGTTATTAACTTTAAAATTTGTTAAGGTCCTTAAATTAGAATGATACATACATGATACATACATGATACATACATGATACTTAAACAATTGTTATCTTTTAAATTCACTAAGGTTTCAACCTGATGTTCCACCTAAAGTGGTCTAACAGGTTGTTTATATACTTCTTATTATAACACCCATTATAACATACTTAACAGGTTATAGCATACATACATGATACATACATACATCAGTTAACACAAAAGGCTCCTACCAACACAGGCAACAAAACAAAACTGGGTCCCCAACATCAGTTAACATACTTGAGGAAAGCTATCAAACACAGCTATGCATGAGCCAAGCAACAAACATCCAAAATTAGTCACATAAATAAGCTACCCAACATAATGTTCTGAATGGTTATGATGTGAAAACCACTTCTTATTATAAGTATTATTTTTACCCATTTTTAAAAAGAAAATACTATAAAATTTATAACCATTTTTGTAAAGCAACATACATAGTCACATAAATAAGTCACCAACGACTTCTACCTTTTTCAAATTTAAAAACACCAACATACATACATACATACAAATTATACACATACAGATGCTTAAACATTTATTAACTTTAAAATTCGTTAAGGTCCTTAAATTAGAATGATACATACATGATACTTAAACAGTTGTTATCTTTTAAATTCACTAAGGTTTCAACCTGATGTTCCACCTAAAGTGGTCTAACAGGTTGTTTACATACTTCTTATTTTAACACCCATTATAACATACTTAACAGCTTATAGCATACATACATGATACATACATACATCAGTTAACACAAAAGGCTCCTACCAAAACAGGCAACAAAACAAACCTGGGTCCCCAACATCAGTTAACATACTTGAGGAAAGCTATCAAACACAGCTATGCATGAGCCAAGCAACAAACATCCAAAATTAGTCACATAAATAAGCTACCCAACATAATGTTCTGAATGGTTATGATGTGAAACCACGTCTTATTATAAGTAGTATTTTTACCCATTTTTAAAAAGAAAATACTATAAAATTTATAACCATTTTTGTAAAGAAACAGATACATGTAAACTAAAATCAAATTGAATATAATTTACTGCCATAAACATATACATACATATACATGAAATTGAGTGTACAATTTAAGATTTGATAAAAATGATCATCCAGAAGAAAGAACATAACTAAAATTTAAAAGAACATACATACCGATTAAAGAGGCTTTCCAATTTCTTTATCAGCTTCAAAGAACAACGTGATGAGGCTTTCCAAGATTGAAGAGCATGCATACAAATAAGTAGAAAATTAAGGTTAAAATCATGAACAAAAATTAGGTTAAAAATATTTCTGAAACATACCAACAAATGAAGAGAACCAAATGCAAGAGGGATGTGAAATCGAATAAAGAGCACATCCTATTTAAAGAAGAAATCAAAGCTTTCAAACATTTAAATTTGGAGCCAAAATGTGAACATAACCGGGTATTGATTCAAAATCTAAGAAAAGAGGATAAGATGCTTACCAGTTTTACGTTGATGCTTGGCGAGTATATCAAGATTGGTTGCTTCAAGATACGGTTCTGAAATCCCATTGACCTGGTTGAGATAATAACCGATTAAGGTATGAAGAATCAAACTGGAACAGTAATCAATTGAACGAATTGCCTGGTTTGGAGACTGGATGCCGAGATTGGTAAAGAAAGTTTGGGGGAGATGGAAAGCAGAAGTCAGGCTTTCAATCGTGATGAAGGTTCAAGCAAGGGGCTTGAGTTTATTTAGGCTTAGAATGGTTGTACCATATGCTTGTCCACTGGTACTTATCTTAATTTTAAGACACTTGAATATCCTCTCACCAATACTCTTTATAAAGGAGTATAGATAGGGGAATGTTCCCCTAAAAAGTCTTTTTTGCCTAAGATAGCTAAGAAGGATGTTTAAAAACTCGAAAACCGACTCAAACAAACTCCAATTGAATTCATTTTTACATCATTGGAACCGGCTTGTAATTCCTTAAAACCTAAACCTTCAATCATAAACAATAAACCCTAATAATGAAACCAAAATTATAAAAACAAACCCTAAACCTAAATATAAAATCTAAAAGCCAAAAAAACATGCCCTAATATCCAAATTCTAAAACTAGTTGTTAAAGACAAAACCAAAAAGCAAATATTGTAGGGTTCGATGAGACGATTCCAATGACATCGAAATGAGTTCAATCGGAGTTCGTTTGGGACGGTTTTAGAGATTTTTAAAATCTTTTTTAACCTTCTTAAGCAAAATACACTTTTTATTTGATCCTTACCCTATATATATATATATATATATATATATATATATATATATATAAAATGGTAAGGTAAATTACCTTAATGTCCTTTTTTCATATAATGGACTACAAGTCCTTTAATTACTATTTTTAAGTTGGATACTATTTCTTTTGAACCTTTAACTATTTGAGAAAAGACATCATTTAAATATTTAACACACTCTAACACCAATAAACCAAAAATCTTTTGGTTTTTTGAAAAGACTTCTCCAAATATCATATTAATGTTTTAGTTTGCAGTTGTTTGATTTTAGTTTATAAAGATTTAAGTACCACCAACGGTTTTACTCATATACAATTAAAACGGGGACACCCTTAACGATATTTGCGGTAGATTTTTATGTATTTGGTGAATGATTGTAGTAGTAGAATACAAATGTAATATTTTTATTGTATCAAATAATTTTTGGATAATTAAATTATCGGTTAACATATATTTGACATGCTACTGTAGTCTTTCCCTACAATCATATGAAAAATATCTTTAGGTTGGATTCGAATTCCTGAGTCAGTTTTCTTTTATATAATTTACATACAAAGGGTGTAACAGTTTGGTTAACATGTCTATTATTTCACATTATATACATATACGGATAGTTGTGTCTATAACCGTTGTCTAGATCAACATAGACTATCAAATCAATTTGAGAATCGATCCTTACCGTTTAAAGTCGAAGATTATGATAACTTTATGGTGGTTTACATTAGTCATTAGTTATATATGGTAGAAGCTAGTTCGATTCTTTCTTTCCATTTTTCTCTCTCACGTTACCACTAACTCACCACTCACCCAAGTCCCCAACCCCTATATATACTTGCTCTTCGCCCATAGAGAGATGAATCTTGATGCTTATTTTTTGGTTTTTCTTCCGTTTTCTTTTGGTATATAATTATTTATTTGTAACGAAGATTAAACCAATATAGAGCCATGTAGTGGTTTAGCAAACCTTATAAGATCTGGTCCGACCACCACACTGTTTCTAATCTTACCTTGTTCAAAAAATTATTGTTTTGTTTTAATTTTGTATAATATTTTTTATGTTTTTTTTTTTTAATGTACAATTGCTCAACCACATCCCATGTTTATGTTTTATTTTAAGTTCTTTAAAAGTAGGTTTGCCCTCTACATGTATTGGTAATAAATGTATACACATGCAACCGTAGCAACATGAAGTTCAAATCTAGTTATTTATATAAAAATAAAGAGTACACGAATATAAAAAATCCCAAGTCTAAAACCCAAATCATTCATTGACATATTTCTGTCTCTAGAAACCAAGAAAGCCATCTCCTATTCAAATTCATCTCAGTGAGGAGAGTGTTGGTCATGCTTCATACAAGATGTTTAATGCTTGATCGAAACGACTGCTATACTAGATACATTAGGTTTAACTGTTTAAGGACAAAATCAAGGTTGCTGAAAATATGCCCGTTGATCAAGCAAAACAAAGAGGGAATTTTTTTTATATAGGTGGTATGGGTTTTTTTTCATGGTTTTTAGATGATTTTGTGAAAGATTTTGAGAAATAGGCATTCCGCTACTTGGAGTAGCGAAACATATCCCATGTGGCAGCACCCCTGATCAGGTTTCAAGAAAAATGTGATATGGCAACATTCCGCTACTTGGAGTAGCGGAACCTGTCTAAGATGACACTCCCTATCAGCTTTTTTTTGTTGGATTTTTGGAAGTATTTTAGTAGCTTTCCCCTACTTGAAGTAGCGGAATGGGGCCCCACCAAATTCACATGCAATACACATTTCACGTTTCCTTCCTCCTTGACAGAGTTTGAATTTAATTTTAATAGCTTTCCGATACAAGGTGGAAGTGAAATGTGTAGATCGCATGTGAATTTGGCGGGGACCCATTTCGCTACTCCAAGTAGCGACTAGCGGAAAGCTATTAAAATTAAATTCAAAGTCTGTCAAGAAGGAATGAAACGTGAAATGTGTATTGCATGTGAATTTGGTTGGGCACTGTTGCTTCAAAGGTCCCCGGATCCCGACTGCTCCTCGTATCCCTGCTAACACACAACAAAGAACACCGTTAGCCTCACCACAGGAGGGATCTCCTGTGGTCAAGACTCCGGCATGAGAATAAGTAGAGGTTTTTTTGAACGAAAGTGAGCAATGGAATTGCAGAGAGTGAGAGTAGTTATGGTGAACTTACCTTGTCTTCTCCTTGAGCTTGGTATTTATATGTAACTTGGTTGAGAAAGTGCAGAGTATAATCTTCCCCTTATGGGAGGTTATCTTTTATAGTTTATGGAGCTTGACCTTGACATTGGTGATGTTTCTATATTTGTGTAAGATCATGACTGATGTGGCTTTTGTGACTTTTGCTTTTATGCAGGCTGTCATTCAGCCTGACAGCAGATTGGACACTTTTACCACAAAAGAGAGAATCTTCCTTTTGTAAGGATCTCCCTTTTGCTTCTTTTCTCTTTTGGGCCTTCCGTCACTTTTCATTGGTAAAGTCTTATCCAGGCTATAGGGATTCAAGGCGTTGACCATAAATCCTTGGCAGGTGGTATCCCTGTTGTTTCGTATCCCGGATGAATTATGTCACATGCGGTTTAGGCTACTCCCGTCATCATGCCCCATTCCACTCCTCCAAGTAGTGGAAAGCTATTAATGCTTCCAAAAATCGGACAAAAAGAACTGACAGGGAGTGCCATCTCAGACATGTTCCGCTACTCCAAGTAGCGGAATGCTGCCACATCACATTTTTCTTGAAACCTGATCGAGGGTGCTGCCACATGGGATAGGTTCCGCTACACCAAGTAGCGGAATGCCTATTTCTCAAAATCTTTCACAAAACCACCTAAAAACCAAGAAAAAAACCCCATACCACCTATTTTTTTAAAAAAATCAAACAAAGAAGGTGACAATCTGTGTTAATAAATAAGTAACTGGATAGACAAGTATTATTTGAGGTGCTTTTATCTTATTTTCTCGAGTCTTTTTCTTCTTAAATAAAAGAACGTTATCATAATATGATGTGTTCTTATTTTCTCACTCCTCTCTTTTATTAAATAGTAATATATCAAAAAATCATTTTATTTAGTGATTTAATATAAATGTAATTATAAATACTTTTTATATCATTGACTGGATTATTACTAGTTATTATTAATTTTTAATTTCTTCGGTCTGTTTAATACATGGGTATCTATCCTCTATAAGAAATAGAGTATTAATTAAAAATTTAATGATCATTATCAATTATAGTCGTATATGATAAGTTTGTTTGTTAGTGATGATTGTATATTAGGGGGGTTTTTTTTTTGTTGATTTTTATAATTATCATTAATTGGTTGGGTTTATTATTAGTTTGCTACTTTTATTAATCCCATTTCCATTGTAATCTATCCATATAAAAAGAGCTAGTTTTAATTTATTTATTACTTATACATAGAAAATATTATTAACCAATACATGATGTATTTAACTTAAAACTAATTAATAAAATTATTTAGGACATAATACACCGGGTTTATAACATGAATATTTCGTTTAATGACTTATCGAGTTATCGACCAAACATATTTTATTCTGTTTTATTTTTGTTGATTTTTTTTAAAAGTTTAGTCAATTTTGTATAGTTTCATTCAATGTTTTTATTTTTGTATTTATTTAAACCAACATGAAACAGCTGCATATAAATGTGTTTTTCAATTTTCTAAACCGACAAATGCGAGACGTTTTGAACAAATTTTAATATTTATTCGTGAAAATTTTCCGATTTCGTTGAAAATAACTCTTTACAACTAAACTTACATTTTTTTACAGAGTAAATTACCAAAATGGTCTTTGTGGTTTGCTAAGATTTCACTCTTGGTCTTTAGGTTTCATAAATTACTTATATGATCCTAAACTTACACATTTGTAACACATATAGTCCTTGGGTCACCAAATTGTCCTCACATAATTGACCAAATTACCCTCACATAAGGACTATATATGTGACAAATGTGTAAAGTTTATGACTATATGGGTAATTTATGATACCTAGAGACTAAAAGTGAAATATTAGCAAACCGCATGAACCATATCGGTAATTTACTCTTTTTTATATAAACTTTTAATTGGTATTAAATATATTTCAGTTATATATTTTTATTTTCACGCATTGGAAAAATTTCACATCATTATATACGTCCATAGGAGAGTACTTGGATTGGATTGTAAACTTTAAAGCGTGTCCAGTCTCAATTATCAATATATCATAATGCACACTTTGTGCATATTGATTGTGTAAAAAAAAATATAAAAAAGATTAAAAAAAAAATTTTATTAATTTCAGGATGGTTGACGTTAAAATTCTCACGCGAGTTCTTATTTTGTAATACCTAACGTGATTTAATTTTAGTCAACTTTTAATTCATGAAGATCAATAATTGAAAATTTTAGTAGGATATGGTTCTCGAAACAATTATTTTGCCTTGCAAACCGTCACTTCAGTTGCATGGCGAACGGTCAAAAATTATTTATTTTATATCGCATGATATTTTCAAATCTTATTTAAAGTTATCATAAATGTATTTTAAAACTTGATATGATTGAACAAGTTATTATTTTAATGTAATTTATTACGATATGAGAAAAATATAAAAGAAGTGATGTTAATCAGGATGACACGATCTACAAGATTCGCATACTATAAATAACTAAAAGAGTAAATTGCACTTTTCTTCCTTCATGTTTACATAAAATTTCAGAGATAGTCCTTAAAGTTTAAAGTGTCAAAAACAGTCCTTTAAGTTTTCAAATGTTGCAAACTCGGTCCTTTCTCCGTTAACGCCGTTAAGTACCAACAAAATAAATGACCATATATGAAAATTTATGTAAACATAAAGGACCAAAAGTGATGATTTTTTTTAACATTTATGTCCCTATTCTGTTAATACTTAACGGCGTTAACGGAGAAAGGATCGAGTTTGCAACATTTGAAAACTTAAAGGACTGTTTTTGACACTTTGAAACTTTAAGGACTATCTCTGAAATTTTGTGTAAACATAAAGGACCAAAAGTGCAATTTACTCTATAAAAAAACTTGTAAAACATGTATACTTGAAATTTAGGTGTGCAATATGAAGTAATATTAATAAATATGAGTCATCATTTATAAAGTTAATCGATATTAATCATTAATACTTTTTATATTTATTAACAAGTTAGTAGTTTATATAAAGTTAATTGCTATTAATCATTACAATTACTTTTAAAGGTGTAATTATTTTCTTCTTTTTTTTATTAATGTAAGTAGGTCCTATATTAATTATATTAACTAAAAAAGAAGAAAAAGACACACACCTTTATATTTACTTTAATGTGGGCTTATAAGAAATAAGATGTGGTTATTCGGTTAACGTAATAAGAAATGGTTAATTTTTTGATCATCTCCCTACATACATACATATATATAGGGTAATATTCAAATAATATTTCACTCATAAAGTATTAACCTGAAATACCCGTTAAGATGAAGCCAAATCTTGTTTTTTTTAACATCATTATAAAACATATACAACACTTTCTTCTTTTAAGATTTTGCGAAAATTTATCAACGTTCGAGACGTAACATTGTTGTAAGTTTTTTACTTACAGCACTGTAACTGTTTTTGGCTTCAAACTTACAACGATGTTACGTTTTAAACAGTGAAAAATTTTCGCAAACCTAGAAAAGAAGAAAGTGTTGTATATGTCTTACATTGATGTTAAAAAAATCCAAGATTTGGCTTCATCTTCGCAAAGTTATCTGGGTTAATGTTTTAAGAGTTAGGTTATTATTTGTTCACAATCCTATATATATATAAGAAGGTTTATGAGAAAATTCCTGATTTTGGAGAAAACTAAGAAAACTTATATTAACCAATAAATTTTTTAAAAAACTTTTCATATTGTTTTATTATAAGGCTAAAAATGTTATAATAAAAAAGAAGATTACAAAATTACGTATATGTGATTCAAAAAGTTTTGTATGTAACTTATAAAGTTACATATATGTAATAACCTAAAATACATTATTTTTTTAACTTTTTTCTTATAATGAAAGAAATAAAAAATAAAAAAAATAATTGATAATGATTATGATTAGTTTTCTTAGTTTTCTTCAAAATGATGGTTTTTTTAGGAGCACTGTACACACATTAAGAAATATTCATAAGAAAACTTGATATGATTGAACAAGTTATTATTTTAATGTAATTTATTACGATATGAGAAAAATATAAAAGAAGTGATGTTAATCAGGATCTACAAGATTTACTTGCAATAAATAACAAAGAGCTTGTATAACTTGTATACTTGAAATTTAGGTGTGTAATATGTTAAGTAACAGTAATAAATATAAGTTATCATTTATAAATGTTAATCGCTATTAATAATTAATAATGTTTTGTATTTATTAACTTTTACAATTACATTCAATATAAATGATATATATATATATATATATATATATATATTATACTTATTAAATCAAAATAATTGGGGTACACTTGTCACAAATCTAGAGCATCTTCACATTATTTTTCTCGATTCTCTCTCAAAATAAACACACAACTTTATTGAACACTAATTATATAAACATATATTCTTTATACCTTTTTCATTTAAAAAGAGCTTCTTAATATTAAAAAAATATATTACATAAAAGTATTAAATACTAATTATATTATATATATAACTTTTATAATTAAAAATGATTTCTTAATATAATAATAAATATTTTAAAATTCAAAAGCACACTGTTACAAAAATCATTATTATAAAATATGAAAATCATCCAATAATTTATAACTTATAATATCTTTTCATAATTTATAAGTCATTATTATTAACCATTTATTTTTTTTCTTTATCAACTTGTATAATGATAGATAACACCCTATAATTTTGCAAAAAATGAGTTTCTTTTTAAATCAACTTTTTAAAAATGAAATGTTTAAAATCCAAACTTTGAAAAAGGAATTTTTTAAAATACAATATTATTATTTTATTTTCTATGTAATGATAATCATATTTAAAGCAAAAATCATCTACAATTATTAAATTTGTGTTTTGTATGCATGTAAATATATGTTTGTGTGTACAAGATTCACTTTTGCATACTTGAATTTAGGTGTGTAATATGTTAACTAATATTAATAAATATAGGTTATCATTTATAAATGTTAGACGCTATTAATAAATGTCAATTTTTTATGTTTATTAACTTTACAATTACAATTACTTTTAATGTAAATGATACATACATACATGCATACATACATACATGCACATATGGAAGGTTTCCCTAAAAAATTCATTTTGCCTAAAAAGGTTAATAATGATTTTTAAAAACTCAAAAACCGATCCAAACAATAAACCCTAAAGATAAACCAAAACTCAAACCTTAAATCATAAACAATAAACCATAATACTAAAATTAAAACTTTAATAACAAACTCTAAGCCCTAAAGATAAATCAAAAACTTAAAAACCAAGTCCTAAAATCTAAAATTTAAAACTAGTTATTAAAGCTAAAACCAAAAAGTTAATATTGTAGAGTTAGACGAGACGGTTCCAATGCCAACAAAATGAGTTCAATCGGAGTTCGTTTGGGTCGGTTTCGAAGGCTTTAAAAATCACTTTTAGCCTTCTTAATTAAAGCTAAAACCAAAAAGATAATATTGTAGAGTTAGATTAGACGGCTCCAATACCAACGAAAGGAATTCAATCGGAGTTCTTTTGAGTCTGTTTTGAAGGCTTTTAAATATTGTTTTTAGCCTTTTAAGGAAAAATAAACTTTTTATTTAATCTTTTCTATACATACATACATACAATGGATTTCTAACAAATTACATATATATAATGGATTTTGTTAAATTGATCCAATATAAAAAATTAGTGGTACAATAAAATAATTCTAGACTTCATAAGGTTGATAGTTTTGACGTTTTCATTAAAATGTTAAATCAAACATTCACCAATTAGATTATTGAATATTTGTATGTTATTATCAAAATAACATATTGTTAAGTGTGTTGTCAATATTTATTATAATTGAAAACAAAATATATTTTTTTTATAAAATGACCTAGTTTTATTATTCGCCTCCAAAATATTTAGGCAGGCCTTGATATCTAAAACTTTAATATATTTAAAATTTATTTATTCAATTTCGAGAAATGCATGTAAGCGCTAAGAAACATTTATGTGAATGCAGGGACGAATCTTTGTTCAGACTGGAGGGCGACCCCCCCTGTTTTTTCGTGTACTAGTGTATATTTCCCGATATGTAGTGTAAAATTTTTTAAAAACTTTTATTTCGTCCCTCTAATTTGTTGGTCAAGCTCCGCCACCGTGTGAATGCATATGTGCCACCACCAACAAAGTATATATGACATTATTCTTTGAGAACATAATGCTGACCCTGAAAACTACATATCCAATATAAATCTAAAATTTGGTATACCTACTCAACTCAAACTCTACCAATACTGAATACACGTAATAGGTACCAACATGAGTTCCATTACTAATGATATAAAATGTTTAGATCACCAATAATAGCTAGTCGATTTCAAGATAATTTATTTTGGCTTTTTCGATATATAATTTAATTTTATGTCCAATATAACATATATATATTTTTTTGTTATTTTACTAAAGTATCATTTCTTCAACTTCATGTCCAATATAACATATATATATATATATATATATATATATATATATATATTTGTTATTTTACTAAAGTATCATTTCTTTAACATTACAATAGATGTAGATATGATAGAGAAATGAGTAACATGGAATAGTAATAAAGATTTTAAAAAGGAAACCCCCTTTTGTCAGTCAGTTTTATATATCTTTTTAGTTGGAAACTGGTAGCATAAATAATACATACTTTTGTTTTGATTCTATCCAAGTAAAGCTTTAATAACATTTGTAAGACTAAGAGGGTGTATTTAACACATGTATTATATGTATTACTGTCATCTTAGTTTTTTAATCATGCTTTCCGCATTACATTCTCTCTATCTTTTCAGCCAAAACATTTCCTTTTGATATCCAAGTTATCATTTCTTATATATATATATAGGGTGGGGATAATTTGAAAATCATATATAAATGAGAAAACCATAGAAACTTAATGATAGCCATTGGATTAAGGGTATGTATGGTTGAGATTATTTTTACCTTAAATCTTTAAAATAAATGAGACAAAAGGGTAGTATTGGTATTTCAGTTGTTTGTACTTTTTGTCTTGAAAATTTAATAACCGTCAAATCAAAAAAGTAACCCATTTTGGTTTTGTTTTCCTTCTTCACGTCCGTATGCCTCCAAAAACCGTCATTGATGTGTTTCTTCTTCACGACCATTGTTGATCGCCATCCCTAAATCGCCGTTCAGTTTCGCATTCGACGGATTGTAAAGGTAAGATTCTTCGCCATTTCTAAATCGCCGTTCAACATATGTATCAACCTTCCATTGCTGATCGACATCCCTAAATCGCCGTTCAATAATCAGTTTTTTCATTTTCGTGTGACATTATAGCAACAAATCTTATCTTTGATTTACATGATTTAATAATCTCTGTTTATCTTCTTTAAGATATGTCGTTGAGAAGAAAAAGTGGAAGAATCACAAACAAAACTCTTGGGAAGTTTACAAACACAGAAGATGATCCAATCAACTTAGATTTGGCAGAAACTTCGAAGAAAAAAGTTTTAAAACGAAAGATAAAGGGTAGGGATTGTAACCTTAATGTAGATTTCTTAGTTCTTGTTAATAATTTTTTTGTTATGTCTTTAATGTCACAAAAGATGTGGATGAAGACATGGACGGCGCACGTGGGGGGAAAAAGAAAAAGATAAAAATAGGTTTTTTTTTTCCCTAAATTTGAACATAGCATGTGTGTTTTATTATGTCTGAATGTTTTTTTTTAAATTTAATGGGTATATAGTGATGCCAAAAGGGGAAACCACTGAAAGTGAACAAGAGAAAAGTGTGGTAGTGTTGGAAAAACAGAAACATTCACAGAAACCTAAACATGTGAAGAAAAAAACTAGAACACCAGGTACTGTTACATTAGTTTTACACATGATTTACGTCTGCGTTTTGTTATTATGTTATTGACAATTACAGAATCTGTGGAACTGTTGGAAGATGCACATAGTATGAACGGTAATCAGGCCAAAACAGGTAAGTATGCGTGTTTTGTGATTATGTTATTGACAATTGTGAAACAAAACATTTGGAAATTATTACAGAAAAAACAGGTAAGCTAAAGTTAACCGACACCGAATCAGAAGAGGTAGAACCTCGTGTAAAGAAAGGGAAAAAAAATAAAGGCATTGTAAGGTTGGAAAGCAGTAGCACAAAGGGGAAGGGTCATTCGAAGAAAATCTCATGTGTTGGTATGATAGCAAAATAAAACCATTGTTTGTTATACGTATTAGTTACGTCCTTTTTACAAATGAAGTTGTCGTAATAATAGGTACTAAGGAGATTCTTGAAACATAACAGGTTGATAAGATAAAGAAAAGAAAAAAAAAGTAATACCATTTACTATTTACAACCTGTTGTTACAATGATTAGGTTAAATGATTTGTTAAAAAAAGATGGTTACAATCTATATGACAAAAAAGGCAAAGAGAAAAAGAAAGGAACATATCGTGTGAAAGAGGGGAGTAGTAAACCAACTAAGGTGGATCAAAAGAAAAAAGGTACAACTTTATACGTAAAATACATCTAATATCTCTTATATATGTAATCGGTATGTAAACAATCCGTATTATATATGTATGTATGGAATATATATAGGAGTGATGTTAATATGTACTTTATACGTAAAATACATATAATATCTCTTATATCACATTGTACTTCAAACTTATAAGCCATGTATGTTAACCTTATATTTGTATTTTGTGTTAAAAAAAATGTTAACCTTAAATATGTACATTTTTCAAAAAAAAAAGGTGTGTAATAGGTAGGTAAAACATACGTAATACATATGTATGAATGTGATATATATGTGATTGATGTTGATATGTAATTTAAACGCAAAATATATGTAATCAGTACGTAAATTTCACATAATATATAGTATGTTGTTGTTATAAACTTGTTTCTCATTCTTCTTACACCCAACTTTACGCAAAAAAAATATGTAATCTTTGTATTTCAGGAAGGTGGTCTACCATAGTGTAAACCATCTGGTCTTAGAGAGAGATCATTTGTTTTCGTTGAGGCCAGGCAACGAGGTAAACAACCAAATTATAGATGCTTGGGCTGAAGTGTTAAACTTTGAAGAAAAATATCGATCAACAGGTTCCCCGCGAAGGTTGTATTGTGGAACAAGTGCAATTGTAAGTTTCTAACATTAATTTGTATATGTGTGTGGGTTATCTTATTAATAAAACAACAATTACAGCCAGAATGGGTGCTGAATCAAGAAGGGATCAGTCATCAAGAAAGACTTGATAAGTTTTCAACAAACATGGATGGTTTGATCAAAGGAGACTTAAAACTAGCGGATTTAAAATTGTTTGACATGGTGTTCTTCCCGGTGTTATAATTCAACCATTACTACTTGATTGTGTTTGAATTAAAAAATTCTGCAATCTCGGTAATTGATAACTTCTATGAATCAATACCTTTTGTGGGACTTCGAGACAACGCAGATTACTATCTTAAAGACTCACCATACAAAGTGGTAAGATATATAAATCTGTAATGTGATTATCGATTATTATTACGTCTAACATGTTATCTTTCGTGCAAAAAGATGTTTTCGTCTAGTACATGAAGCAAATTCAGCATCCAAAAACAGACGACATCCATGCAACTCCTGTACAAAAATTACACCTTCCATGGGCAACAAAAACAAACGCTGTCGATTGTGCGGTTTTTGTTATGAGGCACATGAAAAAATTTATGGGGTTGCGGGAACAGTTCAACTGTGGCTTTTCGACAAATGGCAAAAGGAAAAAAAACCAACTAAACTTGTTGAGGAAGAGGATCTTGCTCCATCTACTAAGATCGGAGGTTAATGTCTTGCGAGACACAATACTAATGGATGCACGGAAGAAGCAATGGTGTTGTAAACCTAACGTAAACCACTGTTTGACTATTTATGTGGGTTTTAAACTTTATTTGAATGGTTGTTTAAACAATTTAAATTTATATCACGTGTTCTTGCTATGGTTTATATAGGAAAGGTACAAATATAGTACAAAAAAAACAATTTAATTTATTTGGATGGTTGATAAAAACAATCTAAACTTTATTGTTAAATTAAAATAATTGATTGTTAACATAAAAAATAGGAAAGATACAATATAGTACAAAAAAACACTATTCAAATCGAATCAAAACATAACTTCCAAATTGGAGAAAGGACATATGCATTTATATGTATAGGGTCAACACCTACTCCCCTACTGTAACATCACTGTACTTTAGGTTGTCCGTACATCCGTACGATTGTACTGTTACGACCTAAGATTTTGTAATTATTAATACTGACACATTATTTGATGATTACCACTATTTCTGGTATACATGTTTATAACATATTATATGCGTAAACCATGGGGAGTTTAGTTGTAATCCAACTAAACAGAACCAGAAAGTTTATCGCAGTGCTATTATTGATGATTATGGATTATTGGTTTGAGAATGGAACTGGGTTGGAATAGGGATGGAACTGGGAGTTAGTTATGGTCTGGTTGCTAAACATAGTCAAGGACACATGGTCATGGTTTATCGAAATAGCGGTGGGACGGTGTAGGGAAGGTTGCGATCTACCTCTGCATATGCCCTATATATAAGCATATTTCGGTCTATCATGGATGTGTCAGTGACTAGGGTTTAGTGGGTTTTGGTTTGGGAATGATAATATTAAAGTTAATAAATAATGGGAATTAATTACGCGAAGTGAGGTTACGATCATTACTTAAACGCGAATGTCGAATCAGAAATATTAACTTAATAATGTATTCGCATGGTGACGATTCACACGAATATAATTATTAGGAATAATATTCTGAAACAATATTCCATAAATAGCAAATCGAATCGAAATACGATACGAGCGTTGGATTCGCAAAGGTGACGATCTTTACGAATACGTACGTGAGTAACGCGTTTCGACGAGATAATTAAATAATATTTAACGATATTAAATTAATAAATGGAAACTTAAAACGTTTATTAGGAATCACAACTTGAATCGATTCGAATATATTTAATTATTAATTAATTGATTTAGCGATAATGAAACGGAATCAATTTTACGAAGCAATTTATTTAAATGTTTTACGTATTAAATATGTTTTACGTTAAAAACCGAACATTTATAATATATTATCGCGATAAAAAGGAGACCGGGCACGGGGCAATAATACGCGTTATAAGGAAGAAGATCACCATCTTCTTCCTCATTTTTACAACTTATCTCTCTCTCTAAAACACACACTCACGCACACATTCTCTCTCTCTCTACCTTCTCTCCAACCTATCTCGCTCGTTTCTCGACGAAATCACGAGATCTTGGCGCCCACGCGTTCGTGTGATCAAGGGGAACAAGTAGATACGAAGAAATCTTGCATTGGAGCACTGATTCGAGGTGAATCTAAGTTTTTATTTTCGGTTCTAATGTAAATCACGAATCCTTAGATTTTGTTGTTTTAGCCGAGATAAACACATAAAAACACTTAACCTAACTAGTGTAAACAACTTAGAACTTAGATCATATCTCTACAATGGTTAGAAATGGGATTTTGATGAAGAGAGATCGATGGTTCGTGGGAATATGCAGGTCGACGAACCTGCATGGGCTGAACAAGAAGATCAGCCGAACCCCTCTGCCCCCAACGAACCTTCGACCATTCACGAACCCAGATGAACCCCCATGCAGCCACCTTTTGATAGGCGAACCCAAGGGAGGTTGCCAAGCCTTGACAGCCGAACCCTAGGCGAAACCCTAGCCGAACCCTAGGCCAAACCTTAGCCGAACCATGGGAGTCACGAACCTGTCTCATCACGAACCTATGCACAGGTGACGAACCTTAGGTTCACGAACCAGGAGGCCGCGAACCCTCACATGGTGGCCAAACCTTGGCTGTTAGCCGAAGCTATTAGGAGCCGAACCTTTGATCGATCTTTGGCCGAACCATTTACTAGGCCGGGCCGAACCTATGGCTTATGCCAAAAGGTTCGCTGCCCTAAGGGGGAAACAAACCTAATTTCGTTTAATTATGGGATTAAGGGCAAACGGGAGACATGATTTCGTGTATATATATATATATATATATATATATATATATATATATACTTGTGCATGCATGATGAAACTAATTGATCATTTTCCAAATAAGAATAAGGTTTTAATATAATGACTTGCATAAATTGTAAAGTCTTGAGTAGAATTGGTTTACAACTTAAGTTTAAATGGTTGAACTAATGAATGTACATGCATGCACATCATAAGCGAACACATGCGAATCAGGTTATTGTCCCTACAACATGGTACTTCAAAAATTTTCATCAAATATTATGATGAAGAGATTGAATAAATTATTTAGAATATAAACCTATTGTAAACAATGAGAGTCGAGAAGTGTAGACGATTACCACTCTAGCTTGGAAGATGAAACTAAATAACTAAACCTCTAAAGATGTAAAAGAAATGAACATTTAATGGGAATGAAGCGCGTATACTTATAAACACAAGCATTATAATAATTACAGGTTATTGAGTTGCTTTGAGTTACATACGCGAGCGCGCATAATACGAGAACCCAGAATTCTAAGGACTTCATGTGAGTTCTCATACCCTCCCTTTCTTTTAAACTGTTTTGTTTTAAATTCGGAGGTGAAACATGTATACCCATTTTCAATATTATTCTGATATTACATGGATGCCACTTGCTTAATTGTATGAATTCCATAGTTATGGATTATTATATTCCATGAGTTGCTACTATTGACTTCGGTCCTTCGTAATGACTGCATGTATTGTCACGAGGAGTTTGCCTCATCCGTGTGTTGTTGTCTTTGACTTCGGTCAACTACAATGATGCATGTATTGTCACGAGGAGTTTGCCTCATCCGTGTGTCGTTGTCTTTGACTTCGGTCAACTACAATGATGCATGTATTGTCACGTGGAGATTGCCACATCCGTGTATCGTAGGCTTTGACTTCGGTCAACTACAAGGATACATGTATAGTCACTTATAATATTTGAGATGATTGATGATTGAGATTGATTGAAAGGTTATATGATTGACTATTTATGATTAATTATGATTGATTGAGATGTGTGGTTATGTGTTGGATTATATGATTGAGTTATGTGTTTGGTTATTGTAATGATTTACATGTTTCAGGTAATGAGACTAAGTAGACTGATGAAGATGGAATCTAAATTTTTGGACATCATCATATAGGATCTTGGACTTAGCTAATTAACTAAAATTCTGGCGATTAGAGTTTAGTTAGTTTAGCTAATTCTTTTGTGTAATTGATGTACTTAATTCATGATAAACATGATTTTTGTGTAATTATTTTGGTTGATTAAATGATATATGATGATTTGATTTAGATGCCCACGAGCTTTGAACAATCTACACATCCCTCGTGGCATCCCGACGTTTCCGCCATCGGTTGGGGTGTTACACCTACTTCAAACATCAAATCAATTTACTTCAAACATCACATCCAACTACAAACGACTAATGTTGGGGTAGGAGTGACCAAACATTTACAACCTGTAAAAAATGTGTAACTACATTGTAACAAAATAGTAATTGCTTCCAAAATTCAAAACTGCATATCAAATGATGGAAAAAATTAAGATCACTTAATAAAACCGCACATGTATAGGGTCAATACAAAATAAAACGTTATCAAGTACCATTAAACAAAAACTACTCATAACTTTGTTACAAAACAACACAATTAGAACCTGTAAACAATACGTAACTACATAGTAACAAACATGTACTGCTTCCAAAAGGTTAAATTGCATATCAATAACGGATAAAAATGTCGATCACTTCATAAAAATACAAAGAGTTAAAACTAGAAATGTCTTCTTAAAAAACAAACAACCATGAACACAGAAAAAAAAACCAACTTATTAATAGAATTGTTTTCAAAATACGGTTTTGAAAAACAATCCTCCTAGCAGCTTCCTCATGCATGTTCTTCTTTCTAAGAAGGCCGGAATAATGTCGACAGATCTTGAACACATAGGTGGATCCCTCCACCCAATAAAACCACAACCACCTGCCTGAAAAAATTAAATAACAATTAATATATAGAAACATAATCGCATTTTCGTGTTTTAAATTAAAAAATATACGTTTCTAGCACAACAGTAGAACCGCCTGCCAGGATTTGTGGATGTCCACGACGTACGAGTGGTGGCTGGGTACCCACAAGAACACAAAACATGCTTTGGGATATATTCCATATGTTAAAAGAATGTGCCAAAAAGTTTTACTAAGCAACAAATGGTTAAAATTATTTTACATGCAAAACAATGGTATATATAGGCAATATGATAGTGTGTGTTGATAGGTAAAAATAATTATTGTAATTTTTAAGACAATTTAGTATGAAAAAAATAAGATTTTCAATGTATAGGTAAAAAAAAGTCTATCATAGTACAAAAAAAGTTACAAAAATATTGAATGGTAAAAAAAAGGTAAATTACAACAAAAATCAACAACTACCATTAAAAAATGCACACCTATTGGGTGAACTTGTAATTTCTAACCCATTCATCATCAAAAGGTTCTTCGCTCTGAATTAAGTCAAAAGGTGTCGGTTTTTTTTTCGGGATACGGGAGGTAGATGGCTCAGGTAAAGTTGATGGACTCTTTTACTTGTTTCTGTTGAAGATTGAAAACTTCTAAACAACATGCGTGGATTTACAGATGCTTGTGACGGAAAAACCTGACTCGCAATACGGCTTTGGGGAAATTTGTTCACTGATGGTGGTGAGAAAGGAAGTTTTGAGGAAAAAGAAGTCTTGGAAAGGTTGAAAATAGATGAGGGTGGCGGGTGCGAAGTTTGTTTATGGGTTGATTTGTGTTGGAAAACTGAGATAGTTACCTTTCAGAAAATTCTAATGATAGGCGAAATGTCTATGTTTGGATGATACGTTACTTATAGGTAAAGGAGACGTAACATCGTGGTAATAATAGTAGTAAAACTTTCCATTATGGGGGTGTGGTTGGGTTTTAGGTTGTTGATAATATCTACGAACCCATACAACAGGAAGGGATGGATTCCTTTCTGTAGGTTGTTGATTTATGGGCTGAGCAAACTTTGAACGGGTGTTGACATTTGGGGAACTTGTCCTGGGTTTCTTGAAATCTTTGTTGTCTTCCTCAACTTTAAAAAAAATTTCTTGTCGTTTGACATGTTGGAAGATAGAAACACAAAGAACAACTTGGTGTGTAATGGTATAAAACAAGTTTATGGAGAGACATGCTCTTTAAATATAGCTTAGAAATGGTGGTTGGGAATTAAAAGTACAAACTAATAAATAGGTGGTTGAGATTACAAAAAAGTACAAGTTAATAAATACACCAGACAAATTAACAACATTCGATTTACATATTTCTTACTTTGGGCTTACGTCCTAAAAACATATATTTTAGAGATCAAAAAACCAACTGGTTACATAGTTAAAACATCTAACAAAAACTATCTCGTTACAAATCAAAATATTAGGGAGACACATCCTTTAAAAAATCGCTTTGACATGGTGGATAAGACTTAAGTATGAACTAAATAAATAGGTGTTTGAGATTCCAAAAAAGCTACAAGCTGATAAAATACACCAAAAAAAATACACAGCATTCAATTTACATATGTGTTACGTGGGTGTTACTTAATAACAACATATGTTTTATAGATCAAAAAACCGTGCTGGTTACATTGTTAAAACATATCCAAAACCTGTCTTCCTGCCAAAACATCTTCAAAGACACATAAACACCAATAACTTCTTTAAACACACTAACTTAACTACACAAAATAACTAGTTGTCGTTTCGTTGTTCTAGGAAAGAAAAACTTGAAGGAATCAAATACCCTTCTTCTTGCAATTACATGAATCATGCCCAGTAACATATTTCTTGCATGTGCGACAGAGCCTTGGAGCCTTTACAGTTTCCTTAACGGCTTCCTCCTGTATACCTTTCATGCGACGTCTCTTCCCACAACCTTTGTTTCGAATGCCTTGAGGGTTACTACAATCTATATCTGCATTTACTGGTTCTTTCTCTATAGTTAAACCAATCAACTGTTGTATATCAGCAACATGTGACACCCATGTCACTTTATGTCCCCTCCGGACATTTAATATATCTAATTAAGATTTTTGTTTAGGTCCCAAAAAAACTTTCTGTGTTTTGTTTATAAACACACATTTTTAATCATTCAAACATTAAAAACATGTCTAAGTATATCCACATACTTATAACAAGTTAACTTCAATTCACCACTCAAATCTTTTTATTCGATCCCGATCACCATTGTCGTTCACCTTACTCTTTTGTACCTGTAAACACCACATTTAAATCACCATTAGTTCGTTAGAACTAAGTAAGTTTACCCCACTATTTCACCAAGTGTGACTAACAGGTGTGACTACCGGTAAGGAATTGGTAGTCAAGGCAGGTCAGAAGTGAGTAGTGGCACCTTGTGCATGTGCCATGCCTTGATTGTAGTTCATAGGAACTCCCATGTTTGAAGGAGGCATAGGGATTCCAGGCCCATAATTTTGATTATGCGGTCTTAGTGGCCTGTTGAACCCTTGCTGTGGAGGATAACCGTATGGCGGTTGTTGATGGAAACAATAACCTCCTTGATTCAGTGGTTGCGGATTGGGTGGGTAAGGATTATGCACTTGTGGTTGTGGTGGTGGATACCCGTAAGGATCATCATAAACCGCATTCACATTTTGTAAATTGTAATCATCACTATTCACACCATCATCCCAATCATTAACGTGGTTCTCACCACTCCCTATTGTACCGTGGTGACTACCTCCTCTAAAAGTATGTCTCTCCTCCGTGGTGTGGGTATGGTGGTCATCATTAGGAGGAGGTACATGCTGAAATTGGGGTTGAGCAGGTGGTGGTGGTGGATTTGGGTTACTTTGTGGATTCTCAAAGTCTTCAAACATTGGTGGTTCAGGTAATGGGTTATTTAATGGGTATTCCATTGCCAAATGTTGCTGAACACTTGGAGACGCAAGTTCAGTCCGGTAGAGTACTCGATTCCTACGAGCGGTGCGTTCAATTTTTGGATCGAAGTTCAGTGGTGAAGATCTCCCAGAATATCTAGTATGCATGCAAACCTGTAATTACCTGCACACTAACACAACCCGTGTAAATTTGACAAATAAACAAAATAAAACGAAATTGAAAGTAATTTGCGCCCGACTCCCCGGCAACGGCGCCAAAATTTGATCGGTGTCGAAGTATCAATCAAAAATACGAGTTTTCACTCAAGTCCTACGACCTAATAGTTAGGTAAGTCGGGTATCGATCCACGAAGAGTCAAGTGGAAATTACTTTCGCAAACAATTAACTAACTAATTGCACTTTAAAAATAAACTTGAAAAGGTTGGATTTAGGTTTTAGATGAAAAAAAATTAACTTAGCTAACACAAACAAATTAAAACAAAGATCTGTAAACAATAGATGGAAAAATGATCACTCCGGGTTTCGAATTAGGAAGACAATTAGGTTTTCATTAATTTGTTAATTGGGAATCACATAGACATGATTCATGCTTTAATTGATAAACACGCATGGTTTTGAGAACAAAGCAATGATCTTGTTGACAACCGATAACTAGACCGATGTTGTTGACTTGATTGATTGCTTGTTTTACAAAAACAATGATTTCTAAAAACCTTAAAACCCAATTCCGTTAGTTACCCATTCAATCATACCATGAATGGAAAAAAAACAACAAACTTGAATTTAGAATTGCAAAGTGAACCTAGAAATCGTAATCGTTTACAATCAAACAATATTGAATCCACGAATCTAAGAGAAACGAATTCAATACCAATGTTTAACAAATCAAATAACAAAACCAATCATCAAACCTAATTCTCTACCCAGAGACGACCACGAGAAGCTTAGCCGGACATCTCGACGCTTGAATCTTCAATCTTCATGTGAAATTGCAAGTTGTAATCTCGATCTTGATGGTTGAATTCATGTTTCGTGGCCTTAGAACCCTCCAAAAGTGCCCCAAAATCGCCCATAAAGTGCTCCAAAAAGTCTCCAATTCGTCCTAGGAAGATCCCCCCATGAAAATAGGCAAATTAGGGTTAAAAAGGTGTTTTCCGCGTTTTGGGCGTAGCCTATGCTGGGCACATCTGAACGGTGGTAAAATTCTGTCAACGCTGCATTTTTGGGCGTAGCCTATGCTGACTTGGGCGTAGCCTACGCCCAGTCTGATCTCACTAGCAACTTCGTCTCGTCGAGAAACTCAGTTTTCATATATTATGGATTCCGTAACTCTTCTTCTAGCTCAAGATATGCGCTTCCGAAGTTCTGAGTTTTCCTCGACTGTTTCTGATCCGTCTGTGCCTCGTTTTACTTCATTAACAACCCCCCGACATCCATCTAACGCGTCTTTATCTGCAAATAAAAATTGTATCTCAAAGTATCATTGTTCCATATGAAATGCACATAAAAACACAACTTTAAATGATAAAAACACATGAAAAACATACACGCATCAGATATCTTGAATCATGTAGAACATGGGATATAGCTTATTTCATAGACGGATCTTGGTCCGTTAAAACCAACGGTTGTTTACCATGAGCTTTAAGAAATGCATTAAGCAACCATGTGTACGAATCAATTGTTTCATTATGTAGCAGCCCAACACCAAATGTAACACAGTTTTTGTTATGATCAACACCCGTGAAGGGTACAAAAATCATGTTGTACCTAATAAAAAAATACAAAAACATTTACTTAATTTTAATGTAATATAGATGTAACGAAGACGTAACACATATGTATTTGGAATGCACAAAATAGGTAAAGGTCATTTTACTTGTTAGTATGATACGTCGCATCAAATGCGAGCACATCACCAAAACATTCGTAGTTTCTCTTCGATATCTCATCTGCCCAGAATGCATGTCTTAACTCACCATTGACAACACAAAAATCAAAATAGAAGTCCGGTAGATTTTGAACACGATCTCGAAGACGATCAAGAAACAGTTGAGAATCACGATTGCCAATAAACAAACGAATCACCTGGCTAAAGTTTTTAAAGTCAGTTGGGGTTCTCTTGACATTATGATGACCACCCTTCATAGAAACCTGAAGCCTGTGAGCAATTGTAGGACCTATCCGATTAAGAGTCATGTGATTGATAAACTGTTTTGTAGAAAATGATAACTTTCATCCAGCTTTTGTTAGATCACGATTGTAAGGCTCAACGAGAGGGTGGTTGTGGCACTCAACAAACTTGTATAGGTAACAATGTAGACGTGGCTTCAGTTACTTGAACACCAATATGGGCTTTGCAATCTGTTACTTGATAAGAACTTTTCCTAAAATGCAAGGAACTCTCAGCCAACGTGTCAAACTTACGCTTGCTTTGTGGTCTTCCAGATTTGTTGCACCTTAGATACTTGTGTGTGATAACATCGTCTTTGTTCCTCTTGGTTTGACCAAAACGAACAGAGAAGCCACAATTCATAGCATAGTTCTTGTACATGGTAATAACATCATACCAAGAACTGTATGTAGCACCTACGTGTGGTCTGGAATCGTCATCTGATATTGGACACCAAACTTTCTTACAGTTGGGGGTAAGAAATGTGTAGGATCTCTGCATGTCTTCCTCACCTTCAAAAAATGCACAGGAAAAAATTTAGTACCAAAAAGACATGTAATAGTTATGTAAACCTTACGTACAAAAGTGTAAAATCCATGCAACCTGATATGTTGATGGCGGCCTTTCCTTTCCCAATTGTAGACAGGTTGTTGCAAATTGACAGATGCTCGAAAACATCAGAAACATCTACAAAATCACCCATTATTTCGTTTAACGGCATTGGTGCGTCTTGTGCCTGGCCTGGCTCTTCATATGATAAAGGCAAAGGAACGTATACATCACAATAATCAAAAGCATCGCATACATCGTCCAAACCTCCACTTGAAGGCAATACTTTACCAACATAATTGCATGCAAAAACAAAGCAAAAAGCAATCACACATCTCCTTATAAAAAATGACAACAAGAACATTGAAACATATTTAATCAAACACTTTAAAAATGAACGGTGGCCAAATCTATGTAAAATAACTAAACGATTATACATTGCAAATCAGAAGAAATAAAACCCTCGTCATCCTCTCTGGACACCAATGAGTCAAACGTAGAAATATCAAATATATCTTCCATTAGGTTAACTTGAAAAATGATGTAGAGAATGTGGGGAAGAAGATTCGTACATAAAGAAGTAGTCAATTGGTTTGATATGTTTAAGATTAAAAACTTTCAATTGAAAACTTCATTGGTAATATCCATGAGGATGTGATGTTTGCTTTAAAAAAGAAGGATCTAATTAATGAATCACATTATTATCAAGTACAAAGGCATACTATATAGTACATGTGATTTGATTATAAAAAAGTAACATGATGTGATATATAAGTAAACAACAAAATATAATAGGAGGGAAAAACACATTACTTTGAATCTTGTTCAAACACGAATCAGAGGGGAAAAAAATGGTGTAGATACACTATATTTCACACGTATATTGCAATGTAAAATAAAAAAATAACAAACAAAAAAACGAACAAAAAGAGTCTTTCTGATTCAATGTAAAATACACGTAACACGGGTTAACGATATAAGGGAGGGTTAACAATGAAACCATTCCCTATATATATATAGATCTTTAGAAAAGAGGGATCACAAGAACTATATGTGCACCCCACTTTACTAAGTGCAACTCCCGAAGTGCAGCCGCTGGGCATCTTACTCAAGTACGTCCTTCTAAACCGTCATCTTCACGTGGGCCAAGTGCAGCCTCCCAACGTGTGCGTTGGAGGTAGTTTAAATGTTTCTCTCTCTTCGCATTAAAGTATTTGATTATTTTAATAAGTTAGTTTCATTTTTATAAGAAAAGATTTCCTATTCTGAAAAAGTTTGATTTTTATAATTAATTTGATCTGTATAATTGATTATAAAAGTAAATATAATGTTTTCGTTAGAGACAAATCAAATGTTATAGAGAATGTGCAAACTAGTATGCTTTTTAATTCTCTATGCTCTAATATAAAATGGCTATTTATCTAATTTTTTAAACGTATTTAATTTTTTTATTTTGCAGTTAAAACTTTTTTTTAACACCAAAGAGCTTGAGTCTAACGGTAGTTCCTTTACTTGTCTTATAGTAGGTCTCAGGTTGAGTCTCTTTTAAATCAAAATATTGTTGTAAATTAAAACAAAGAATTTTAAAGTTGTGATTTTCTCCTTGACATGCAGATCAGGTCACCTTATTATGTTCTTCAGATAAATGGGTGATCTATCCACTAGAATGGTCCAATGTGACCTGACATTTGATGTTTAAATAAATAAATAAAGTTAAAACTTTTCAATAAACAAGTTGTATATTGAATAAATTTAATATTTTAGTCTCTTATATCGTATAAATAGGTCTTTGGTAATTTGAGTCGGAGTTTATCGACCAAGGTGGTTAAACTGAACCAAACTATTAAGACTGATTGATTTATTTATTTATTTAAATATTATTCGGCTTGTTTATTTTAGATTTTAATACATTTGATTTTTCAAAATCTTCTTTTGAATTAAGCCAAAATACCAAACTTATTCCATCGTGTTACATGAGGACCATGGCCCATCACATTTTTCTCCATCTTTCACCTAAAACTTTCCAAATACCTTGTAATCAAGCAAAATCAATAATGCTAATTAAATAATATATATTAAGCAATTCATCAGGGTTAGCTTGATAGGAAAAATCACTATTAATCAATTTTTTGTTTTGTTTTTTATTTTATTATAAGAAGGTCAAAAATGTAAAAAAATTAAAAAGAAATATACAGTTCACCTTATTATATGTATGTAACATATACACTACAATACCACATATATGTACATTGTATTAGTTACATGTATATGACTTTATAAGTTATATACAAAACTTCGTTTTAGTTAGATATATGCAACTTCGTTAGCTACATATTTTTATTTATTTATTTCTTGCTTATTACATTTACAACCTTATAATCAAAAGTCATGAAAAAATTTAAAATTTATTCATGGTAGTAGCTTTTTAATTTTTATCAAATTTGAGAAATTTTTTCAGGAGAATCCTCCCATAGCATAATAAATATGTAAATGGATAGTAACCTACATCTTTTTCACCGGCTAGATTTTATTCTTAGTACGGACATAAGAAGCATAACTAAAGAGGTCTCTTAGGCTATGGGGTATGCCTCTTGGCCCCAACTACTCCACGTATGCGTCACGTAGGCACCCACCACAACTACTTACTCAACCACTTGTGGTGGAAATGCCCCACTAAGTCATCCACGCCCCACAAATATCTCCAATTGGTCCAAAATTGAAAAGTCAAACGGGAGAGGAGCGTGGCTGTGGCCACGCCCAAGGCACTCACGCCCCTAGGGCCGATGTTCCACGGCCCAACCACCCGGCACACTCCACTGTCTTAATCAATCTCTGACACCAAAATTGACGAATTTTGTTTATATATATAAAAGAGAGAAGACATTTTAATTATCATCTATTAATACTAATAAATAAAAATAATTTTGGACTTGTCATCTAAATTTAGGTTTTTAAATTGGTCTAAATTTTGGTTTTTCTGCATCTCTCTTCTCTCTCCTCTTTAATTATTTATATTTATTATTTAGTTAGAAAATAGAAATAATAATTAATATATTATTAGTTATATACATTTAAAATGAAATTAATAATGAAGGTTTTAAATAAATCATTAATGATACTATCTTTTTATGAATGATTTTAAAGTTTTTTAAACATTAAATATGATTGGATGATTTAAATGAAAAAATACACTATATTGAAATAATAAAAAATAAATAATTTAAAAAAAATGTCATATATATTAATATAAAATTTAAATTAACTTGTGTAATACATGAGATTTTAACCTAGTTATATAATAAATAAATGTTTGATGAAACATCGGCTATTAAAAACTTAGTTTTTTTGCATTTATCTCCTATTAAATATTAGTTAGAGACATATTTAATTTGCATTATAAATTTTTCTCTGTTTCTATTCTACTAAAAAATAATAATTTATTAAATTGGATAAATAATATGATTATAAAATAAAGTCCTCTTTTTTAAATTTATAAAACTATCCATGAGAAAAATATGATATATTATTTATAATAAATAATTTTAAATTATATTTATTCAACATGTGTAATACATAAATTTTCAGCCTTATAAAAATAAAAAAATAATATCAAAACTTAATAATTTTACAATTTTCTTATGTTCTATAATATCATAACTTGCTACATAGTACAACTTAAACTAGACTTGCAATCACATTATATAACCTACATTTGAAAGTTAGTGCTATAGTTGTAAATGTTTTGTTTTGTTTTGTTTTTTTTTGGTACCAAAGTCAAAAAAAGGGCATATTTTTTATTTTATTTTTTTTACCAAAGTGAAATTTAATGATGATTAATGTATCTTAATACTAATTATTATAAAATAATTAAATAATAATAATAACAATAATTAATTAACAAACCCTCAAAACTTTTGCGGACGATTTGATTTATTGTTTTGGGATGTATGACGATACAATGATATTTCCTTCTTTTTTTGTAATCCCATTTTTTTGTAACGATATCCGAACAGTGGTATTTTTTTTTGTAAGGATCCGACGCTGCTACGGTTGTAATTCTTTTTTTTAATCTGTTTCGAGTCTTGTATTTCTTATCAATTGCAACGATTAACGACGCGAAGCGTGGGTATATATATATTTTTAATCTGCTTGGAGTCTTGCTTTTATTATCAATTGGCCCGATTAACGCCGCGAAGCGTGGGTATAAATTCTTTTTGTTTTTAATATGATTCGAGTCTTGCATTTATTATCAATTGGTCGATTAACGCCGCGAAGCGCGGGTATAATTTTTTTTAAATCTGGTTCAAGTCTTGCATTTATTATTAATTGGCCCGATTAAAGCCACGAAACGCGGGTATAAATGTTTTTTTAAATATCTTCGGATTTTTTATTTGGTGTTTATAGATTCGTTTTCATGTTTTCAATGCTCATTTTTACAACGGTAAACATTTATGTCAGAACTTTATTATCAATTGACCCGATTACCGCTGCGAAGCGCGGGTTTCATCCCAGTTAAGGAAACAACACAAACTAGTGGCACAAATTAAAAGCATGGTTGAGTAGGATCTCACCTCTCTCACTAATGGTCCACACTCCTTTGGAATGAAATATCTAGATGGCACTTTTATTTTTTCTAGATGATAAAAGGTAATTTAACTCTCCTTTTCTATCAAGATCATAATTTTTTTTATTATTTTTTTTTTTGCATAAAAGTTTTAGTGAAATGTTCGATGTTTGATCATATATATGAAATAGGATATGATATTGAGACACTTTGGAATGATCTATTGTTACAATAAGATATGATAAGATAATTGAGCGTGTTACCATCCCACTTATTAACTCATAAAGCTCACAAGTTGGATACATAAGTTGGATCCATGACAAAATTACGCAAGGATTGAGAGACTGAAAATTATGATGTATCTTATTTAAATTGCAATAATATTTTGTGTATTGTCTACCCATAAAATCGAGAACGTTCTTTAGATGTTGGCCACACGAGTTACATAAGTTGGAGCTTGAGTAATACATGATTCATGAATGTTATTGATAGTGTCTTATAAGGGGTTTTCGTGTTGACGGGGAATCAATGTTAAAGCAATATTGTTAAGGTTGTATTTATGTGACATGTGTTAGATATATTAGTATAATTAAATTGATTTATTAATTAATTAATTAATGTAATCATCAAACAGGTAAAGAGGTGCACACATTTGTTTCAGTTAATTATAAATGTCGGTAGTATAACCTCATTAGAAGATGAAGCAAAAAGATGAAAATTGTCACAATTTTGCTATTATTTTGAATTCGAAACGTTGACCAACAAAAATGTGATTTTGGGCCATGTCGCTGATATTTAAAGTCTTCTTGTTTTTGGTCTAATTTCCTGTTTCGCTAAAATCCACACAAGCATGCAGACTTCGTTGAACATATTCGAGTTTTATCCGATTGATAATTCAAATTAAATCATCGTTATACATCAATTGGAAAGTGTTTCTACAACTCTCAGATTATTCAAAGCTTCCTTCTATGACTTCCTACAATGTAGAGATTATAGGTTTTAGTTATGAAACAAGTCTTTTGTAAAAAATACAAGGTGATGATACTTGCATCAGATAAAGCCATCACCCGACCTAGGATGTTCACGGTCAGTTCCAAACCGCGAAACTGCCCAAACCGCTTATCGGTTTGGTTTCACGGTTGAGTTTTTTCCTAAATATTTGATTGGCTGCTTTCAAATTTTCAAAATCGTAATAAACAGTTTGGCTTACAGTTTTCAATTTTCATCAAAAACCTGTCGTAAAAATCCGGGCTAGACCGTATGTGTGTGTATATTATATATAAAAATAGATAGATGTACATACACATAGTTATATATATAACTATATATATACATGTCTGATCTCTATATGTATGTGTATAGAATGAGTTCATAATTTATGCGTCATTTTAAAAAAATACATTTGACTTGGTATAACTGGTTCATCTTGAACTACAAAAGATTTGATTTGATTTGATTTTATTTTTAACGGGACTAAAAGCCCAAACCGTAAACCAAACTGTTGATAACAATTCGATTTTGCTCAATTTTTCTTTTGAGCGGTTTGGTTTTGGCTTTCATTATTTAAAAATCAAAGTTAATGGTTTGGTTTACAGTTCAACCTAAAAACTATAAAAACCAGACTGTGAACACCGTTAACCCGACCCCATCAAGATCCAACGCATACAACAATCAGAGCATACGATAGCATCGGATTTACTATTATCCCTTTAATTTGCTTCTAAATTACTGAATGTTGAACATATAGTTGACCATGTAGCCTTTTGCTTCTAAGCAATCCGTACAACATATTACCACGACATCTAGATATAACACTACAAGAATCTGACTCTATACTGATAAATCTTGTGAACCTTTTTATGAATATATTACATCAATATAGAGTATGCACTTAAACAAGATAGAATCATATATGTTAATTTATTGTCATTCAGTGTATCACTTTATTGATTATTGATGTACACAACAAAGGTTATGTTATTAGTGACTGTCAATGGAATACATGCGATTTAATTAATGTGACACGGTTATGCACAATTAAAATTACTTTTGGAAACAAATTAATTAATAAGTCACGCTTTATTGCTTAAACTAGGTTATATACCTGTTTATTACACATGTTAATTTTGCGAATAAAAATTATTTGATTTTACAATTCTTTATTATTATATCCTTTTTTATTAAATACTTGTATCAAAAATAATAATATCATTTATACATTTTCTATATCAAAAAACTTTAAATACAAAAAATTATAAAAAAATGTTTTTAATATACACACATATATAACATTAAACATAGATTATATTTATTATCAAGCATTAATTTTGTGTATTTATGTAAACAATGTATATTATTAATAACATTAAATATGAGTTTTTATATTAAAAAACAACATTTTTTTTGGAATAACATAAAAATGCCATGTGACATTTCTTGAAATCAATTATTAGTAAGAAAAAGAAAAGATGTTTCGCGAATATGCTAAATGGTATTGTTCATCAATCGTTAATGTTACTTTAGAACAATCAATTTATTTCAACGACCAAGTTTCCCAATATAAAAAATTAAATAAGCATAAAGGATTATATAAGCAATATTAGATTTAATGAGTTATGTTTAAAAAGATTCCTTATACCAAAACGTCTAAAAAGGATAATTCACCTTTATATTTAAAGTTGTTGTAGGTAATTTAGTCATGATCAATTTCCCACATTTTTTAAACGTTCATAACTTTTACATACGTAATTTTTAAAAAAAATACTTCATAAAAATGAGCATTTTTTATTTTTAAAATGAGCAAAGTGTTGGTATAAAAATTAAATTTTTTCAGTTCATTATATTCAATTATCATCATTTTTTTTTCTTTTTCAATCGTTTGGTAATCATCTTTTTGTGTTTTTCTTACATTCTATTGTGTATTTTTATAAGTCATTGTGTCATTCATACTCGTCATTGTGTCATCTTTGCTTGAAATTATGTATACTGCAACATCTCTGTCTCTTGAATTGTTTAGAAAAACATAACATTGAGCATGATATACAAAAAATACAATAACCTGCAAAAAGAAAAAAAATGAGCTGAAATTAACTATATACTAATTTTGAAAATAAAAAGAAATACTCGTTTTTATTGTATATATATATTTTTTTCAAAAATAATGTCATGTATAAAAGTTATGAACGTTTAAAAAATGTGAAGAAACTTGATAAAAAGTCAACAAAAGTGATCATTACAATGTTAATATCTAAGTGTGTTATAATGGTTTTTATTTGAGTAAATTACGATTTTGGTCACTTTAGTTTAAGTGTTTTAACTTTTTCAGTCAAAAATAGAATTTTCTATCAATTCAGCCCCTATTGTTTAGACCACTAACGTTTTTGGCTCCGATCATAGTTAGATTTTGGGACAAAACCATTATAATAGTTAAGTTTGAGAGACCAAAACCAATAGTTGTCTAAACCACAAGGCTTGAATTGATAAAAGATTGTATTTTGGGTCGAAATAGTTAAAACACTTAAACCGTAGGGACCAAAAACGTAATATACTCCTTTTATTTTAAAGGTTAAGGATTTAAATTTGAAGAGTATGATTAAAGAGGACGTGTGTTATCATGCTAGAAAAAATAAAAGAAAATAGAAAGCTGGATTTCTGTTTTATATATAAACAAACATGAAAAGTTAGAAAAACTCATAAAATAAATTAACATATCAATTTATTCATACAAAGATGATATGAACATAATAAGTACGATCTTTAAATAAATAATAATAGCGCAATCTACCATATGAGACTTTACGTATTATATCGAAACACAAGAAACTTAATTCAAGAATGTAATAGTGCCATTGAAAATTCAATAAAAATTATGCTAGATTAAGATCGAAATATAATAAAAAAATACATAATTTAAATTACTTTGACGTGACAATATATAAAAACAAACAATATTAATATTTTAATAAGAAAAGCATATAATATAAAAACAAAAGGAAATTACGGGACGATATTATCTTGTAAGCTATAAGACGTGGGTGGTTTCTATCTTCATATTATCAAATATGATTTAACGTTGATTGATTCACAAAATGGTCCAAAAAAAAAAAAAATGGTCCAAGCAAGCATGCTTCAATTCACCACCACAGTGTCCCACCGTTCCTTTCTTCTTGCCTTTTCAAGATTCCATCGACAACAAGGAACAAAAACATAATTAAATTCGATAAGTTGGTTATATTTTCATCAAAGAGCGAGACGTTTGCGGTTTAAAATCATGCATGTGGTGTGACAAGTTCAATTCTTATGATGCCGTATAAAAAGTTCTAAAAGATTTTGATCAAGTTTGAGCTTCAAGATTAGCAAAAAAATATGATTAAGGTTATAATATATAATACATACTAAAATTTTCGAACTTCTAGAGGAATACGTATGGCAATATATTATAAATAGGGGTGTTCATCGGGTCGGATAACGAGTTATTCGGGTTTGAAAATTTTTTAAGTCTATCCGAAAACCGACCCGAAATTCGAAATATATTATCCGACATGAAAAACCCCGAAAAACCCGAATTCATCTATCCGAATAACCCAAACAACCCAAATAACCCTATGTTTTCGGGTTATACGGATATCCGACCCGAAAAACTAGTTTTTACATATCCGAAACCCGACCCGAATCTAAAATCATATTATCCGACCCGAAAAACCCGAAATAGATTTCGGATAAGGTTTTTTCGGGTTTCGGATACGATTCGGATTTCGAATTTTTTCGAGCTTCGGATATTTTGAACATCCCTAATTATAAAATATAAATTTCTTAAAAGATATATTCACCAAATGACTTATAAACAGAATAATATGTGATACCCCTAGGTCGATGTTTCGTAATGGACAATGATACAATATAATAATGTATTAAAATGTTGTTAAAAAAAAGTTTAAAGATATTGTGTATACCTATGGAATGAATGTATATTGATATTTATTTTATTATTTATATCTATATATATGGTTTTTTGCAGTAAACTAAATGTTTATATTGAAAATATGTTATCTTGTTGGATTAAAAATATTTCATATCAATTTTCATTATAGTTTATGATACGAATTTTAAGTTCACTTATAGATTAATTATATTGAAGTCAATGCACATGGGTTAGAATAATGGTTTGGATTTGAATATAGTCCATAAGTTATGTATATGGGCTTGAATAATGGTTTGGGTTTGACTGATTCACTCCTTGCGCCTTTGACAATTCATTTGCAAAAAAATTATCAAACCTTCCAAAGTCCAAACATCTTTTTAAGAGAGAAAAAAAGCCGGCAATAGAGAATTTTGGATAGGGATTTCGGAATCAAATAATTCATACAAACTAATAGCTCTATGGGAAATACATTTATGTTTGTTAATTTAATAAAAGAACGAACACGAACAAGACATTTCATTCGTTTAGTTAAATGAACAAAAATGAACAGAGATCGTGTTCGTTTATATGTATTCGTGAACGTTCGGTAATGTGCTCGTTTATGTTCGTTTACGTTCATATATTATGTTTATTTGTTAAATATGTTCTATATTCTTAAATATTTTTTTTTATTAATATCATAACATTTAAATTAAAAACCTAGCATTTTGAAATTTATATTTTGCTAAAAAACATAGTAACTTGAAACTTGAATATTTGAAACATTGGTTTAGATAATTTTAGTTACAATGATCATTTCAACTTTTGCTTTGTTTTAAAAAATTTATTTTTTGATGTTAACATTAAGTGTTTAATATGAGTTCGTTTATGTTCGTGAACAAGTTTAGTTTTTTAATGAACGAACACGGACAAGATTTTTCGTTCAGTAAGTGTTCGTGAACCGTTTGTAAACAAGTTAAATGTTAAACGAACGAACACGGACAAAAGCTCATTCGTGTTCGTTCAGTTCGTTTACAGCACTACCAATTAAAAGTATCTTGTTGTGCATACAATAATTCACGAATGTGTATTCTTCATAATTGATAATTTATCATGATTTATCATGAGTGAACACATTCTAAATTGTTAGCATCCTATCACATATTTCCTCTTCCTCATATAATGACAAATACGTTCAAAACGCGTTCATAGTATTGAGTTTAGACATTCGTCGATGAAACATATATCCGGGGTGTGCTTGGGTCAATTTTTATCGTCGATTTTCGTTTTGGCTTCGGTTAATTGTCCAATATATTTTTTAGTTTTTTTTTATTTGGTTTGATTCGGTTTCCACCTTGTCATATGTTTGCGGGTTTGTTATACAAGCATGCTTATTAGAACAATAAAAAAGTTGATTGTATAATAGGCGCGCGCGCTCACACGCACATATATATATCTTGGTTAATATTCTCTTATTTGATTTAGAAGGTTAAAAATAAGATTCAACCAAACGATTAACACAGATACAAAAATACTGAAAAGAATACAAAAAAAATTATAGGTATAAAAAGTATAAATAGATAAAAGTAGTTGAAAATACATATAAATACAAATGGTTCGGTTTTGGTTAATTTAGTTAACCGAAGATATAAAACCGAAACCGTAACCGATTTTCTGTTAACGATTTGGCTTCAGTTAACGGATCGTTTTTTTCTCACTCCTAGTCATATATTAGAAATATTATTTTTCACTAATTTTAGACATAAAGAACTAAATTTACATACAATTAAGTTTATTATTAACTAATGTGTTAGAGTGTGTTTCGCAATCAACTAAAAATGAGAAACAAGATATTGATTCTTCAAGTGGTATGTTTGACATCAAAGATTTTAAAAAATTAGGTTTTTATGGCACGTGAGGGTATTGAAAAACCCTTAAAGTGGTTTGTAAGTTTTTTTTGGAAGACAATGTTTCACGTATGTTATATTAACCAGGTCCACCGGAGACATACCCTCCAGATGCGGGGGAACCCTATGAAATACGTAAATCCTCCCCCCCAATCGAGAAACCTGGGATATACCTCAGGATCGTTATCTGGGATAGATGTCTTCCAACTTGATCCCAACGGGAGTAGAACCCACAACCTCTACAATGAAAGGTTGGAGCTCTACCATTAGGCTAAGCAATAGTTGACTAAAGTGGTTTATAAGTAACAAGTCAACTTGGTAAACATATTTGTTTGTGTTTGTGTGAGGGGCGAAAAATTTTACAAAATCTAGTTCAAATAGCCTAAAATTGTTCTAGATCAAATCTAAGAGCTTTAAATGTTTGATAAAAAAATAGTGTTATCAAACTTCCTAACCAGCCTGCAACACCCTCGTCCTTAAAAATGTCATAAGAGGCAACCGGACGGTGTTCATAACTCTAAAACCGAATTATGTTCCTAACTATATACAAATTCCGAATTCGGTTCCTATTCGTATCCGAATTCGAGAATTTGTATTTCAGTTTGGTTATCGGTTCCAATTTTTTTGGAAGTCGGTTTGTTCGGTTTATTTGGTTAACCGATTAAAGTTAATTCAGATTCAAATATCTTATTTTATTAATAATATATAAGGTAGAATTAGATTTGTTTTTTAACCGGTTTATTCGGTTAATAATCGGTTTATTTGGTTGAATTCGGTACCTACCGGTTTATTTAGTTTTTAATCAGTTTGTTTGGTTTGTTCGGTATTAACCAAAACCGTACCGAACAACTTCCCGAATCCGGTTCGTTTCGTATAGGGGAAAAAAATGGAAAACGGATTAAAACGAACCAATGAACACCCTATTTTCAAGGGCATGATATCTATACTTTAAAGGTAATTATTTTTTGTACCTCTTAAATCACGTGTCTATAAATAGTTTCTTTTAGTTATCTGCAACTTGTTGGTTTTTCGTTTGAATGAATTTTTATATATACGTATATTTCAAAAAAATTGTGCCCCCAAAAAAGATAGGCCCAGGACGGAGGTCGGGTTTATCCCTCTCTCGGACCGCCCCTGATTGGAACGACTAGTATATATATCCTCCCCCACACGACACCAAATCATCTAAGGGACATGACGATGTTGATTGCCTTTTCAATGGAATATGGGCAGTTAATTTAATTTACCTTTTCTCGACAACATTTATATAACATAAGAGAACAACCTGCCAAAATACTCCATCAAGCTACAAAAGGCCCCTAGAGGCCAAGCAACAGTTTGCTTCATGCTAAATAATGGTTTGTAACCAATGATCCTTAGCTTAACTGGTTGAGAGAGGCATCATGTGGCTTTAATATTGAGGAGGTCACATTTTCAAGTCCTGGAATGAACAAAATAGAGGTTTCATGCTAGACTAAGGGTTTTCTCTCACCTATGGTAAGTTTTCTTTTATTAGGTGTGTATATGATCGGGTGATTTATGAGCCGTCAGTGATCCAGATTGCCGTTCAAAAAAAAAAGTAATGGTTTGTAGACAAATAGAAGCAATTGCCTTAATAAATGGTCCGACAATAATTGATGAACCTACATTCCCTACATAACATTTTACAAGAAACTACACCATTACTCAGCATCTTACTCATTCTGTCTATGGTGAAATTATCTCCATTCTACTTGTCATACTTACGCCCCATTTGCGGTGCACACATATAATGTACATATGTGTGGGCTCTTAAGGGCCAAAGTAAAATTGGACTAATTTTAACGTTATTTTACTTATTTTGTGAAAATAACGTTAAAAACATTGGGATTAACAACTTCAAAAGATAACTTTGAGCCGGGGACTTTTTCGAAGCAGCCTCTCTATCCCAACTGGGATAGGGGTAAGCTTTGTATCCATGCTTCCCCCCAGACCCTACTGAATAGTGGGAATATACTAGGTAAATTTGTTTGTTTGTCTACTTGTCATACTTCCCTATATATCCTGGACATCATCTATTATTGTTGAAGGCAATTACATATGTTCTTAAGCAACTCGTCTACTATCTCTCATTTCTTTCTCTTATATTTGCTAATACATATATTAAATTTTATACACTTGATTATGATGAAACAAAGTATTGACTTAAGTGTAAGAGTACCCTTAGGGCAAACCCTTAATTTGAGCCCTCTAACATGGATTCCCATTGTTGTTGCAACAAAGATCTATGCTCGAGATAGCTAAATGTGGTTCAACCAAACATTACATTTGAGATGCATCGAAAATATAAGTCTTGAGCATTTTGTTGATTTTATAGCAATCCTATTATAAAAAAACATAAAATGAAAGTTTATATGGATGTATATCTACATAACAATCACTAGAAGCTATAACATTGTAGAATAAACTATTTTTGAATCATAAGTTAGACAGACCTCAACATGTAGCTTCTGTTACATAATTTGGAATATGTTTATAAACGTTTTTACAAATGAAGTTAATCATGATGAGGAAGTAGCACATACAAAACACACAACACAACTCTAGCAGGGTTGTAAAATCAAAAACTTAGAATCAAGAACATAAGTATTTCAAGGTTTTAGGATTTATGGTTCAAAGTTTAAGTTAATCTTTCACAAGTTAATCATATTATCTCGTATGAGGGTTTCACAATTACATGGTCGCCGGTCGGTGCTTAAAATTCCCATACTTACCTGGGCTGAAATTAGGGGTCATATGGCCATAAAATTAGCATTGAGTGTTGTGTATCTTGTAGGTAAATATACATTATGTTTGAATGTTAAGTGATGGAGAATCATTCTTTTGTCTTATTGAAGCCATGACTCTGACTGATATTTCATGGGCCTGCTCCAGTGTCTCAACCACTTGACCCATAGATGGTCGTTTTTGCTTGTATCCAGTGCATGAAACTGCTAATTTAAACACAAGCTCAAAGGCTTCTGTAGAGTATTCACCTCCAAGCTTTGGGTCTGCAAACCCTACTATGGTTCCATCTCTGGTTAGTGACTTTGCCTGTTTGTTTTCTTAATCTTTAGATTCTATTTGCTTCATCTATACAAAAAAAAAAGTAAATAAATAAAAAAAATATTTTTTACCTTTCTCACTAATGACATGGGTTTGGTGGCATTCATGTTTATAACTTTCTTTCCTGAGAGAATTTGTAGAAGCACTATCCCGAAGCTATACACATCACCTGCTGCGTTGACTCGACGGTTACTTTGGTACTCCGGGTCAACGTAACCGAATGTTCCTCTGACTTCTGAGTTTGCATAAGTTTCTCCTATGTCAATAACCTTGGACAATCCAAAGTCAGAAAGCTTGGCCTCAAAGTTTGGTCCCAGGAGTATGTTTGTTGGCTGTAGTTTTATAAAACAATTAGTTACATAAATAATAGAACATAAATCTTTCAAATTAATAATCTTTAAACATACCTTAATATCTCTATGAACAATGCAACCCTCTGAATAAGTGTGGAGATACCAAAGTCCTCTAGCAGAATCTATTGCAATCTCAAGCCTTTGAATCCATGACAACACTTCATTCTTTCCTGATTATGAATGAACTCATCAACATATGATCAAATTAAACCTAAAAATTGTTTTAAAAGTGGTTAAAAATCCTACCAAAAAGCCACTCTGAGAGATTTCCATTGACACATAGCTCATAAATGAGGAAACATTCATCTCCATTGTCACAATACCCAAGCAATGCAACAAGATTTGGATGTTTAACAAGGGCAAGATTCTTAACTTCCCTCAAAAAAGTTTCTACAAATTCCTCATTGGTAATATGCTTGATGGCAACGCGTTGTTTACTCGAGAGTATGCCTCTATACACCTTTCCTGTTATGCTCACATTAGTGTTTGAATAAAAACTGTTACTTAGGAGGCTGTCATAATGGGTCAGACACGACCCGTTAAGACACGAAACATGAAATGGGTAGACAGAACACGACAAGAAAACTCATCGTGTCTTTTTTTCCAAACACGGACACGACCCGTTAAAAACACGCAAACACGAAATGACCTGTTGTTAACAATTATAATTATAAATGACCCATTAAATAACATGTTAAAGAGTTAGCCGATGCTTATTCCCCAGATAACGTCATTGCTTCTTCTCGGGGAAAAGAAGCTTTTTGTGAAAAAATACCAATTGAAGTGGAGGAACCCGTTAATGAACTAGGGTTTTAGAATTAGAAATTTTTAAAAGGTAATCGGTTATCCACATATTTTATTATATTATTTATCTCTAAAATTTTAAATTTTAAACGGGTCTTAACATGTCTAAGCGGGTCTTAGCATGTCTAAACAGGTCTTAATGGGTTTTACTTGTTTAGACACGAAAAATAAACATGCCTTAACGTGTCGACCTGTTTTAGACACAAAACAATTAAGAGTAAAAACGAAACATGTTAAAGTCGTGTCGTGTTAACGTGTCCATGTCTGAAATTGTCAGCCCTACTTAGAAAGTTATACATAACAAGCATGTAGATTAATGGTCACCTGCTGTTCCTTCACCAATGTAGTTTGATTGGTCCAAGTTGTTGGTAGCATAATGGATCTCCCTAAGTGGAACCTTAAGATATTGAGACCTCTTTGGTAGATCATGTTTTGTGCCTATCAAACAAAACACATAAAAGTTGCATTTTTTTCTTGATCTAGAGTTTCATTGTATGACTAAGGTAGTAAATGTACCATCTTCATTTGCTGCTGAATGTGCTTTCTGACACCGTCTTGCAATGATATATAAACAGACTATTGCTAAGGCTAAAATTCCTGATACTAGTGCAATTATCACTGTTTGAACAATATGTAACCTTTTAGTATGATTCATATACCAGATCTTTATTCAAGTTGTCATCATAACATTTTCATTTTACTAGGAGATGGCTTAGTGGTAAGTAAGCACCTGATTCCCTCTAGCAGGGTCTCAGGTTCAACTTCAAACCCCTTGAAAGAGACTTGTCCAACACAAGCTGTGTTTTGCATGGTTCCATTTGTGAGTCCCATGAGTTTTTATTAACGGGCTTCATAGTTATCAATTACAAAAGGGTGAATTTAACTTTCAGTCATTTATGATTACATAAATTTACAGAGATGGTCCTTTATCTTTAAAAATTTCAGAATAAGTCCTTTAAGTTTCCAAATGTTGCTAACCAGGTTCTTTTTGTCATTAACTTTACTAAGTATTAATAGAACATGAGAACATAAATGTCAAGAAAAGGATAAATCAAAGATTAAGCCATGGTTTTGGCATAATTTTCTTTACGTTAACGTGAATTTAGTCGCTAAAACCTCACAAAGCTCGACGATTTTCAGGCGGCGTAGGAGTCGAGTGACGGAGATCTCTCGCTAGATCTACTCAACTATGGCTTGATCTTTGATTTGATCATTTTTTTTGACATTTATGCCCTCCTGTTTTGTTAATACTTAACAAAATTAATGGACAAATGACCGAGTGTCCAATGTTTGAAACGTATAGCTGATTTTGAAAATTTTAAAGATAAAAGATCATCCATGAAAATTTACGTGAAATAAAGAACAAAAAGTGAAATGTATCAATTAAAAAATAAAGTAAAACTTGAAACATAAAAAAGCATACCAGTTGTATCCTTCTTTTTTTCTGGTGCACTGGTGTCAGCGTATTCTCTCAAATCTGCAGTGAATGATGAAGAGGCTTAGTGAGAATCTCCAAATAGAAAGTACCTAAAAAAACATATTTTTAACTCTTTTTCTTGAATCCCTCTAATCTAAACATTCACATTGCAACTTTCTTTTAGAAGTTTATCACAACCAAGGTTGCAAAAGTCGTTAGACGCTCATAGGTCGGAATAGCTCTTTGGAGCGAGTAATCAGGCAGTACTCGGTTTTAAGCGGGGAGTACTCGGGTAATACTCAGGAAATACTCGGCCTCGGGACATCTCCTTGGAGCGAGTACTCGGCCAGTCGGCCTTGGAGGCCGAGTTTTGAAACAGTTACCAATACAACGCATATGTGATATGCATGTCATTACCATTGACAACCTCACCAAGGCATCTATGGATGCTTTCCACCCAAATCAAATCATCAATTCGAGTACTGGTCAACGAAGTCAACACCGCAAACCTGCACAAATCAACATCACTATCTCCAGCTTCTGTTCCTCTGATCTCATTCCAACTCTTCACACAATTCCCACATGATCTATTCCAGTGACCACCATCGGCGCGGTCTAATGAACCGCAGCCAGTCGATAAAGTCATAACTTCATCACCTAGCTTATCAAGCACATCTTGCACCATATAACCTGAACACCCTTTTACACCACCAGTTAGCTTATCAATTCCACAAGTAAACACATCTGTTATGTTATCTTGAATCTTGCTCAAGCAACTTGCTTGTTCAGTTGAATTCAAGTAAATCTTTCCGGTTCGATTTGCACGCGATGCTAGTGCATCGAGGTAGATATTAAACGGTTCTTTACAACATTTGTCTCGTAAAAAATGGTTCCATGTTCCTTCTTCGCATGTCGAATTCGGCTTGCTTGTGTGGTTCTTGAACTCGAGTGGACAGTGAGTTGAAGAAGGCTGGGAAACCGAGTTCTTGATCGAGTTATGAAACCACAAGAACAAGATGATGATGCAGGTTGTTAATGGTTTTTGTGAATCCATCAACGTTAGTGTGTTTTGATGAAAAGATGAGTTTATTTATAGGGAAAATGGTGAGTTTTGTTTGATTTAAGAATGATATATTGGGCACAACGCCAAGTCACCAAACTATAATATAATTATTGTTATTGTTGTCTTCATATTCTTGGATATATCGTTGGTAAAATATAGTCAACGGCGGATATCAATTATGAAGGGATATCCAAGAAACTTCTGATTCCATGTTTTAGTGGTTGTACCTTGTGTTGTGATGGTTGTACCTAGTTCTTGTCAATTGCTTGAAGCGTTTTTTTTATTTTGAAAATTTAGTTAAAAGATTCAACACACAGAATTTCATGATCAAGGATTTGAGATATCCAATGAAGCAATTAACTAGTTTTTTTATTTAGGGTATTATTCATTTAATTATTGTTTATCATATTACATGGCATTTGGCTTAACTTAAGCTGCGGGTCACCTTAGGTCGGCTAACATGTTGAGATATTTTATTTTAAAACTGAGGTGTCTCTAAAAAAAATAAATATTAGGGGCGTGTTTAGGCCTGTAAACGAACCGAACAGTTCATGAACTGTTCGGTAAGAAGTTCGTTTATGTTCGTTTATTTAATAAATAAACGAACACGAACATAAATTTTGTGTTCGTTTAATTAAATGAACGAACATGAACACACCTTGTGTTCGTTTATTTATGTTCATGAACAGTTCGGTTATGTTCGTTTATTTACGTTCGTTTATTTGTGTTCGTTATTGTTCGTTTATGTTCGTTAACTATGTAATGTTAGTTTTTGTTCGGTTAACTAACTAATTTACAAATGATATGTATTTACATTTAAGAGACTAGTCGTTTGTGCTCGTTTATACTTGTTCAATTGTTCATGTTCGTTTATGATTGTTCAATGGTGTTAAAAAAATGTCCATTTAAGTTTGTTCGTTTATTTTAGTTCGTTTGTGTTCATTTATGTTCATGAACAGTTCGTTTAATTTATTAATGAACGAACACAGACGAACATGAACATATTCATTTTCTTAATAAACGAACACGAACACAAAATTCATGTTCGTTAATGTGTTCGTGTTCGTGTTCGGTTAAGTTTAAATGAACGAACACGAACATGCCTGTGTTCGTGTTCGTTCGGTTCGTTTACAGGCCTAGGCGTGTTTGATATTTCATTTAAAAATCAACTTTTTAACTTATTGACTTTATAAATAAGTTAATAAGTTAAAAATATGTTTGAAAAATACTTTTGATTTTAACTTTTTGAGTAATGTTAAAAAATCATTTTTAAGAAGTTGTTTTTTGTGACTTTTAGAAGTTTTTTTTTTTTTTTACTTTTAATGGTTATAATTCGTTAATTTTTGTAGGAACTTATATATCCAAACAATTTATTGACTTTCATATACAAAAGCTAATCCAAACACATTTTTAAAAACTTCATTACAAAAAGCCATATGTTAATAAACATTTTAAACAAAAAATCCTTTTAAACTTAATAATCAATCTCAAACATGCCCTAGATTGGTTTATGTAACCCCCGGTTACTATTCAACATTTTAAAATAATATCAGAGTTGGTCCCAGCAAATTTTTCCTTTTTTTTTTAAAAACCTTGTTTGACCTTCTTTATTTAATGATATTAAACAAAGTTTAACACAAAAGTAAACGTGTCACACATTTTACAATACTTATTTACATAAGTAAATTTAAACCAAAATTTCACACGTTTGCAACAAGGTTTGATCGTTCGATTCATGCTCCACCTCGATCCTTACAGCCGTGTACGTCATTTTTGACCTACAAACATCACACAATAATTCCCATTAGTTCATAAGAACTAAGTAAGTAAACCCCAAGGGTTTTGCACAACCAAATGTAAAAATACATTTTTCACAATCAATATTCAAACTGAGTCATTTCTATTCGAATTGACTCTCACAATATAATAATATCATATTACCAATCATCAACTATTGCTTACAATAGTTTAATCAAAATTACACCATGGTGTTCACATTCCTGTGCTTCCACCATAGCTATTTGTCAGCATCTCTGACTATTTACACATTTGTGATATCATAATTAGTTCAAGTCTTGAGATGTTCACCCACCGGTACTTCCATCTAAGACAAGTTGCTAGCACCTCTAGCTATCCACTATTGTGGAGTCATAATTAATTCAAGTCTTGAGATGTTCACCCACCGGTACTTCCATCTAAGACAATTGCCAGCACCTCTGGCTATCCACCATTGTGGAGTCATATATAATTCAAGTCTTAAGATGTTCACCCACCGGTACTTCCATCTAAGACAATTGCCAGCACCTCTGGCTATCCACCATTGTGGAGTCATATATAATTCAATCAAATTACTATGATGTTCACCTACCGGTATTTCCATCATAGAATTCCCACACTATTATTCACCAAGGTATTGGATTTATCATAGGTTGTTGAACTTCTATTGTTCAACATTCCCCAATCACCAATGCCATACTTATCATATAATTTATTTAACAACAAAAATTCAATATTTATTATGTGATGTCATAGTTGTGAGATTACTTACCTTGATCAGATAAGGGGTTAGCAACTGCAGGCTCCTTTCCTGCTCTATGACCAGTGGTTTGACTTCCACTACCACCACCTAGTTGCAAAATACATTTTTACAACTAGTTTCAACACGTATAGCACATACAATCAAGTTCAACACACTTGACTGATTTGACTTGCTCAAAGTCAATTTATCACATAAATGACTTTATCTTACTACGTTTAGCAAGTTTTAGTCAATTATCACAATTATTCATATTTCATGCCTCTCCAGGCATTTTATCAAATAATTGATGTTCATTATATTAGTTACGATCTTTAATCACTTTTATTATTTAATTTTTATTTTAAGATCATAACTTGTTAATAATTTTTAACATCAATTCATCATAATCATCATTTTACTCATGGATCATAATCCATATTTCATGTAAAATCATGTTCAACCCCATCCTACTATTTATCACACCATGATATGGGTTTTATAACAACCGGACATTATCCCGGTTTTAAAACGAAGATTTCACCATCAAAATCTTAAGTTCTTCGTTTCTAACAACCCCTAGTTATCAACTAGGCGATAATCAATACCCATAATCATAGTATTACAATCAAAACTAGATTTAATTCACAAAATATTAAACTAGTAGGATAAAACGAATCGTTACCCAATCGAACGGATATTCAATGCCAAAACAACGATCAGATGTTGCAGATACGTTCTCTGGTACGATCCGTGGGTTTAATCGGCTTCAAATCGGAGTTTGGCAGCCTCAAAGTTTGTCTGTTGATGTTGGAAGTTCGAAAGAAAGAAAGTTATAAACTTTCTGTGAAATCTGATAAATTTGAGATGTTTCTAAACCGCCTCACCCGTCGCGTACCGCGACGAAGATCAAAGAAAGTCTTCGCGTACCGCGAAGAAATTCGGGACTTTTTTTAGATATTTTGAGTCCTTCGCGTACCGCGAAGGAACCTCAAAACCACCTTCGCGTACCGTGAAGAGTCCCAAAGCATAATATTTTATAATTTTCTTCGTTTCGCGATTCCGGATGATCCGTAACTCCGTTTCACGCACGGTTTTCTCCCACGTTCATCATTTCTCACATACTATCAATTTGTAATAATTACAATCATCAAACTAAAGTGGATTTCTAGAACGATCACATGTGCTCTTGCCATTAATGACGTAATTCTCACATATTTTCAAATTGCAACAACCACAATCGTTCAATTAACGATTATTCGCAATACATTCATTATTAAAAACCTGTTGTTACAAATCTCCCCTCCTTACAAAGGTTTCGTCCCCGAAACCGATTAAACATCAAATAGGAAAGGATAATACTTTCTCATTTCATTTTCTGATTCCCACGTGGCTTCAGAACCGGTTCTATTTTTCCACTGAACCTTTACCTCATTCAATGATTTATTTCTAAGTTGCTTGACTTTTCGGTCAAGTATTGCCACTGGCTTTTCCACATAATTCAACTTGTCATCAATTTCTATATCTTCCAATGGCACGTATGCAGATTCGTCTGCTAGGCATTTTCGTAAGTAAGAAACGTGAAACGTATTATGAATTCCACTCAACTCCTCAGGCAGCTCCAGGCGATAAGCAACTTCACCAACACGAGCTATGATTTTAAATGGTCCAATAAAGCGTGGACTTAACTTTCCTCGCTTACGAAAACGTATAACACTTTTCCACGGTGAGACTTTCAACATCACAAAATCTCCTACGTGGAATTCAATGGGCCTTCTACGCTTATCAGCGTATGATTTCTGACGGTCTTGAGCCGCCTTCAGATGGGCACGGATCTGATCTATCCGTTCATTGGTAGCTTTAACTACATTTTTGTGTGCGAGTTCACGCTGCCCAACTTCTCCCCAACAAACGGGAGTTCGACATTTTCTCCCATAGAGCATCTCATAAGGAGGCATTCCAATACTGGAATGATAACTATTATTATACGAGAACTCTGCCAAAGGTAGGTAATCATCCCAACTACCCCCAAAGTCAATAATGCACGCTCTTAACATATCCTCCAAGGTCTGAATGGTTCTTTCACTTTGTCCATCAGTCTGAGGATGATACGCAGTGCTTAACAACAGTTTTGTTCCTAATTCTTCCTGAAAATTTCTCCAAAATCGAGAAGTAAATCGAGTATCCCGATCAGAGATAATGGTTACAGGCACACCATGACGAGATACAATTTCTCGTACATATATCTCTGCCATTTTATCAGAAGAATAGGTCTCACGAATGGGCAAGAAATGAGCACTCTTAGTCAACCTATCCACAATGACCCAAATCGTATCACATCCCTTCCTTGTTTTAGGAAGTTTAGTAATTAAGTCCATTGTGATATGTTCCCATTTCCACATTGGGATTTCCAATGGTTGCAACTTACCATAAGGTTTCTGGTGCTCTGCTTTTACCTGCATACAAGTCAAACATTTCGCTACATGTTTAACAATATCTCGTTTCATACCTGGCCACCAATAGTTTACCCGAAGGTCACGATACATTTTAGTAGCCCCAGGATGAATTGAGTACTTCGAGTTGTGTGCTTCTTCCAACAATGCAGACTTAAGTGGACAAGTGGGAGGTATCCACAATCGACCCCACCTAGTCTTTAAACCACGACTATCTTCATCAATATTATGAGCTTGCCCTTTAATCCTGTCACGTTTCCAATTTTCTTCCTTTAAGGCTTCAGTCTGGGCTTCCATGATCTGCTCAATTAGCCCTGAAGTAATCACAAGCTGCATAGCTTTCACTTTGATTGGTTCCCATTCTTCTTTTCTACTCAAGGCATCCGCCACCACATTCGCTTTACCAGGATGATAAATGATTTCACAATCATAGTCCTTGAGTAATTCCAGCCATCGTCTTTGCCTCATATTCAATTCCTTCTGAGTGAAGAAATATTTCAAACTCTTATGATCAGTGTAAATAGTACACTTTACACCGTACAAATAATGCCTCCAGATCTTTAAGGCAAACACGACTGCTGCCAGTTCTAAATCATGAATAGGATAATTGATTTCATGAGTTTTTAATTGTCTCGAGGCATAAGCAATTACCTTACCTCGTTGCATAAGAACGCAACCTAGACCAAGATAAGAAGCATCAGAATATACTACAAAATCATCAAGACCATCCGGTAATGTCAATACCGGTGCCTGAGTTAATTTTGACTTTAACTCTTGGAATGCTTTCTCTTGGTCATCACCCCACACAAACTTAACATTCTTTCTTGTAAGTTTGGTTAAAGAAGAAGCAATCTTGGCAAAGTCTTGAATAAATCTACGATAATAACCAGCTAAGCCAAGAAAACTTCTAACGTCAGTTGGACTTTTGGGTAGACTCCAATTGGTCACCGCTTGAATTTTAGAAGGATCAACAAGAATGCCATATGCATTTATCACATGTCCAAGAAATTGGACTTCATGTAACCAAAAGGCGCATTTAGAAAATTTTGCATATAACTTCTCGCTACGGAGAGTTTCGAGTACCTCTCGTAAGTGACAAGCGTGATCACCTTCATTTTTGGAATAAACCAGAATATCATCAATAAAGACGATAACAGATCGATCCAACATGGGACGACACACCCGATTCATCAAGTCCATGAATGCAGCCGGTGCATTAGTCAGCCCAAAAGACATGACAAGAAATTCATAATGACAGTATCGGGTTCGAAACGCTGTTTTAGGAATATCTTCTTCCCTAACTTTAATTTGATGATAACCCGACCTAAGATCAATTTTAGAGAACCAAGAAGCCCCTTGTAACTGATCGAAAAGATCATCAATCCGAGGCAAAGGATATTTGTTTTTCACCGTCACTTTATTAAGCTCTCGATAATCAATACACATACGAAAACTTCCGTCCTTCTTTTTAACAAAAAGAACAGGAGCACCCCAAGGCGAGATGCTTGGACGAATAAAACCTTTATCGAGAAGATCCTGCAATTGAGTCATCAACTTTTGCAATTCAGACGGTGCTAAACGATAAGGAGCTTTTGCTATAGGCTTGGCCCCTGGAATGAGATCGATTCTAAACTCAACATCTCTATCAGAGGGGATTCCCGGTAAGTCATCCGGAAAAACATCAGGAAAATCCCTGACAATTGGGACATCCTCCAAACTCTTTATTGTTTTCTCAGCATCAATAACATAAGCTAAGAAGGATTGGCCCTCATGATTCATATACTTCATGGCTTTGACCAAAGAACACAAAACAAACCCTCCACGCTTTTCTCCTTGAATGGATAATTCATAACCACTCATATCAATTGTAAAACTTTGGTTATCAATTGTTAACTTTGATAGCCAATCCATTCCAATATACAACATCAATAACAACTCCCCCAATACCATGGGTATTAAATCAACGACATACTCCTCATTATTGATCGTAAGTTTACAATTTCGATAAATATCAAACACAAGGAAACTCTTAGAATCAGCAACCTCTACTTCTAATGGTACATGCAACTTTTCTAAGACAAAAGATGGATGATGCACAAATTTTATAGACACAAAAGATCGATTGGCTCCAGAATCAAATAACACATAAGCAGGTATTGAGTTAACGAAGAAGGTACATGTCACCACGTCAGATGTGACTTTAGCCTCCTCTGCCGATATCTGGAAAGCTCTCCCTTTTGGTTTGGGCGCTTCCGGTTTCTTTCCCGAGCCTTGAGATTTAAACGATCGGCCATCATCACTAATCGGTGCTGCCCTCTTAAGTTCAGGGCACTCACTCCTATGACCTGGCTTATAACAATGATAGCACAGACTAGGAGGACTCAAACACTGGGTTGCCAAATGTCCCGGCTTCCCACATTTGTAACAGACAACAGGTCTAGCACGACATTCCCCCGCGTGCATTCTCCCACAATTGGGACAAGTTTTAGTAAAAACAGGCTTTTTAAACGATTTGGAAAACTTTGCCTTTTTAGACGAACCTGTTTCTGTTTCAGCCTTTCGTTTATCTCCTCGATCTTCCTGCCGTTTTAACTCCAATTCCCGTTCACGGGCACAATTGATCAACTCATTAAGTGTCTCACACTTAGAAGGCGTGAGAAACTCCCGGTACTTTGTGTTCAACATAGTATGATACCGGTTTATCTGTCACACCCCGGGCCGGCGGGAACGGATCGTGTTTTCCCGTCGGGCGGAAGGTTCCCGGGGCGCGATATCTTGAATGATAATCGAATTGATCAGATTGTTTGCATAGCACATGATGTATAATTGAGAAATGTAAACGTGACAATGATATAGAATTACAAAGTTAAATTACATTGTACATCATAATTTAACTAAGTAAATCTAATAAAAAAGAATCAATGAGTTTATATCTTGAACTGTACAAGATATACAAAAGTGATTCACTGTTGTCAGCCAAAAGTATGCAGTCAAAAGTAAGCTAGGTCTTTTAAGAGTCCACTAGCTTAGCACTTGCACAATAGTATCTACACATGTTCATCACCTGAGAAAACATGTATTTAAACAAAGTCAACACTAGGTTGGTGAGTTCATAAGTTTAGTAATGGAAATCATTGATTTGATCATACACACATCCACAATGTCATACTTGTTACTTGTAATACTTGATTCACCTGTTTCACCCAATGGCCTCTCCTTAGTTATATGTACAAGTAGTGTATCACCTGATTAAGTATGCTTATATATAGGGAATCACGAAAGGGTCAAGCCCAAACGCTATCCCACCACATACTCAGCCAAGTTTCACACCACTTGCGATACAACTAAAGATATCCATTTCCCAATTATCCAACTTGTCCGATGTGTAGTCATATGTAGAATAATATAGTAAGAGGGGTTTAGTTATCAAACCGAAGTATTGATAGACCCTCGATGAATTTAGGAATTTAGATTAATTAAATCTGATCCTTGTATTATTCTATTACTTGTGGGGTTAACTATTATACACTTTTATGTAATAAGAGTGTTAGTTAACTATTTGTAATGTAATCTCAATGCAACGTATAGAGCCCAAATGAAATCCATTGCAATCCTCACGTAATCAGATTACAATGCATTTCATTCACCTCTATTCCGCCGTGTGATCCCAAAGTCTCCATGTGGGATTGTCCTCATGTAATTAACAAAGTTGAATAAGAACTGGTCTTATTACATTATGTTAATTATGTGTAAATGATAAGAATCCCATGAAGTTACGTTATCATGATCATCATTTACTGTAAATGATAGGAATCCCATGAAGTTACGTTATCATGATCATCATTTACTGTAATCCGTGTGATCCCAAAGTCTCAATGTGGGATTGTTCTCGTGAAATTAACAAGGTCGAATAAGAACTTGTCTTATTACATCATGTTAATTAGGTGTAAATGATAAGAATCCCATGAAGTTACGTTATCATGATCATCATTTACTGTATATGATAAGAATCCCATGAAGTTACGTTATCATGATCATCATTTACTGTAATCCGTGTGATCCCAAAGTCTCAATGTGGGATTGTTCCCGTGAAATTAATAAGGTCGAATAAGAACTTGTCTTATTACATCATGTTAATTAGGTGTAAATGATAAGAATCCCATGAAGTTACGTTATCATGATCATCATTTACTGTAATCCGTGTGATCCCAAAGTCTCAATGTGGGATTGTTCCCGTGAAATTAACAAGGTCGAATAAGAACTTGTCTTATTACATCATGTTAATTAGGTGTAAATGATAAGAATCCCATGAAGTTACGTTATCATGATCATCATTTACTGTAAATGATAAGAATCCCATGAAGTTACGTTATCATGATCATCATTTACTGTAATCCGTGTGATCCCAAAGTCTCAAAGTGGGATTGTTCTCGTTATATAATTAGGTGTAAACTGTCTAAGTATTTGCTCATGTGGAAATAACTAAGTGTTATAAGCTATCATCTTATAACTAAGTTATTCTAATGTGTTGATGACTTAGAAATTACATTATCATAATCATCTGAGTTTCCCTGTTATCTCATAATCATACAAGCATGCATACAATGATAAGCGATAATAAACAATTTGATATTATCATAATCAAAGTATAAAGAACATGTTAAGCAAAACTTTTAAATAAATAAAAGTAAACATGTTTCTCAGCCCCGAGAGTTAAAATCAGTTAAGATTAAAGTAAAAGGGGCATATGAACTCACCTTGTAGATGTTAGGGGTTGACTTAGCTTAAATGAGAATGCACGCGCTCTTTTTTTGTACTTCTTGTTGTATTCACGATCCTGTATTGATTTCTCATTGTTTATAATTCGTAAGCATGTGTTATAGTGATCAGTGTAAGTGTTCGTGTGTGTGTTAGCCCTAAAGTTGGCTAACACTCATAAGTCTCGGTCGTTGTCCGGCCCCTTGTTTGTTTGTTATGGTTCTCGTGTTTCGTTTGCAATAATCATGATAAATTATTTAAGTTTGTAACCTCAAGGTAGTTCCTAAGTATAACTTAGGTCTTTGTCTCAAACCTGGCGCATTAATTTGAAATCCTTTGTTAACATGTTTACAAAACAAAATTTTATGCTTCATAAAACGATTAAGTCTCAACCCACCACCTTTGTAGTAATGAGTTACAATCCCCATGCAAGTTACCTCATGAACTTTATTTACACGTTTGTTTGTACCTCAAATCGAGTGGGCCGAATTATTAGTCATGGGCCGAACCAAGGTGGTCTCGTGAAAGTGTTGGGTCGTTTTGTCTATTATGGGTCGAACCAAATGAACTGTGGGCTGAGCAAGGTGATGGACTGATCAATTTTTAATGGGTCAAAACAAGGTGTCATGGGCCCAATGAATTTCATGGGTAGTATGATGTTGTTGTTGGGCCAAATAACATAGGCCCCTTGTAGGTGTTTGGGCTGGTTCAAATTATATTGGGCTTAACAGTAACTACATTGGGCCTGGCCAACTATATTGGGCCGACTGAGTGGGCTAGAACAAATGAAATGCTACTGGGTCTAAGAAGCGCTGCTGGGCCGAATAATTGGGTCAAGTGATTGATGCTGGGCCGAGCAAAGTTGTTGGGCCGCATCATTATCTAGTCAAAGAAATGTTACTGGGCTAACACATGATGTTGGGCCTGTGACAAACGTGAGCCGACTGGATGAATGGGGGTGGTCGAATCAGGTCAGCCTAGTGGTGAAGGGAGTCGGCCGAATGAAGTTCATGTTGGCCGAATGATGGAGTTGTGGCCGACTAAAGTTGCTGCCGACTGAGCCAGTCGAATGACATCATCATGGCGAATGGGTGGTGTTGGTCGAATGAGAGTGGGAGTATGAGTGGCGAAGGGCTGGCGAATGGTGACAGCCGCATAGCCAACGACTGAAGTCATTCGACCTATGGCCTTTCGGAGGTGACCCAGTCGACCTGCCATTCGTCGACCTGTGTGAGCCATTCGGCCGGTCGTGGTCTACTCTCCCAGCTTCACCATTTCAAAGCCTAATGATGATTGTGATGATGGCGTATGCTAAGCTGGCTGGTCGTGGTCGTAGGGTTCAAGTTTAAGGGTGTTTGACCGGTTAGACTAAAGATTAGAACAAAAGGGTGAAAACCCTCTTTTTCGTGGTTTTTCAAGCTTAGATACCTCGATTTTTAGTGGGCTTGGCTCTAGATCGGTTGTACTTTCGTGTAGAGGATGATGAGAGCTTCGTGTAGGTTCAAGAATGGAGTGATTTGGTGAAGAAATGAGGGAGATATGGAGGAGAGAAGGTTGTAAATGGTGGTGGTGGCTTCAAATCCGGAAATAGGGTTTTGTGGGGAAGAAGGAGATGAATAAATGAGGGGAACACCCTCATTTAGGGTATTTATACCCCGAGGGTGTTCGGGTTCGTTTTCGTTGCTCGGTTCACATTTCGTTACGTTTCCGGAAATTAAACGCGTAATTTAAATAACATAAATAAAAGAGGTTAATATAATTTTAATTTGATGAGTTTCAAAATTGTAAAATGTTATTTATTTTATTTTATTAAATTATTTTCGTTCGTGACGAAATTTCGTTTTCGTTTCATCAGATCGCGTCACCTTCGCTCGTAATTCGTTCGAATCGTCACCCGAACGAATACGACGATGGTTTTGCTTTCTGACTTTTGTTTTCTACTTTCCAGTCATCATTTCAGAACGTTAAACTCACAGATATGTTTGTGTGAATCGTCACCCACGCAAACACACTGTCAGCTCGTTATTCTGAAACGACACTGCAGTTTATGTTTAAATTGTGTTTCCTCACTGTCGGACTCAACTAAGCATCCTGTTTTCACTTTGTTTTCACATTGAATTGTCGGCCATCTGATTCCTGTCATCTATGGACATCAGATCGCAACCGATTTGTTTCTGAATATTGTTTGAATACCGTTGTTTCCCATGATTTGTTGTGTTCACTGTAATTAAGTTTTCACTTAATAAACACAACTAATGTTTCAAATGTACGTTGTACTTAATGTATTTAATTTTACACGAAAATACGTACAACGATTTCTTGTATTTAGGATTCTGTTAATACAAGTACTGTTTACAATTACGTATGTACACATAGTGAGAAATGAAAGTACACATACCGTACGGACTTGCCGGACGATCTGGTACTTGATGTTACAGTCTCCCCTTGTTAAAGAAATTTCGTCCCGAAATTTAAACATCAAAGTCGGGCTTTAATTCTCGAACAGATGGGGATACCTTGCTTTCATGTTGTCCTCGCGCTCCCAGGTAAACTCTGGTCCATGCTTGGAGTTCCATCGAACCTTTACAATAGGGATACGGCTTCGTTTCAGTCTCTTGACTTCACGTTTCATAATCTCTACAGGTTCTTCAATGAAGTGTAATTGTTCATCAATTTGTATCTCTTCCAACGGTATGATCAATGTTTCGTCTGCTAAGCACCTCTTGAGATTTGATACATGAAACACATCGTGTACTCCACTGAGTTCATCAGGGATTTTGAGTCTGTATGCCACAGGACCTATGCGTTGAGTAATCTCAAACGGTCCGACATACCGAGGTGGTAGCTTGCCTCTAGCCCCAAACCGAACTACGCCTTTCCATGGGGACACTTTTAACATGACTCGGTCACCCACATCGAATTCCAAAGGCTTGCGCCGTTTGTCTGCGTAACTCTTTTGGCGGCTACGTGTTGCTTGTAATCGTTGTTGTATCTGGGCAATCTTATCAGTAGTTTCATGAACAAGTTCAGGCCCAGTGATTCTGTTATCTCCCACTTCGGTCCAACAAATTGGAGACCGACATTTTCTACCATAGAGTGCTTCAAACGAAGCACATCCAATGCTGCTGTGGTAGCTATTGTTGTAGGAGAACTCAATGAGAGGTAGGTGTGTGTCCCAACTTCCACCAAAGTCTAGGATACATGTTCTCAACATATCCTCTAGGGTCTGAATGGTGCGCTCGCTTTGTCCATCCGTTTGTGGATGATAAGCAGTGCTCAAGTTAAAACTTGTCCCTAAGGATTGCTGCAATGACTGCCAGAACCGCGAAGTAAATCGACTGTCCCGGTCTGAAATAATAGATAATGGCACACCGTGCCTCACTACTATTTCATCAATATATAGTCTTGCTAATTTCTCCATCTTGTAAGTCTCTCTGATTGGCAAGAAGTGTGCGGACTTGGTCATCTATCAATGATGACCCAAATAGAATCGTATCCGCTGGAAGTGCGGGGTAGCTTGGTAATGAAATCCATAGTTATTTGCTCCCACTTCCATTGTGGAATCTCTGGTTGTTCCAGCAAACCCGAAGGTTTCTGGTGTTCAGCTTTGACCTTGGCACATGTGATACATTTGCCAACATAAGTGGCAATGTCTTTCTTCATACCCGGCGACCAATAAAATGACCGAAGATCTTGATACATCTTATCGGCACCAGGATGAACTGAATAACGTGTCTTGTGTGCCTCGTCAAGTATGAGTGATCGAAGTTCATCTACTGCTGGAATCCAAACACGATCCAGATAATAGATAACCCCATCTTGTTTTGTCTTGAAGTGTTTCTCGGCTCCACAATCGAGCTCGCGTTTCAAGTTGTCTCTTGCCACTGCTTCCTGTTGTGCTTGTAGAATATGATCTCTCAAACTTGTTTGCACAGTCGTTCCCATTGCGCGAACGCGCAAGGGTTTGACCCTTTCCTTCCGGCTCAAAGCATCTGCAACAACATTTGCTTTGCCCGGATGGTATTTGATCACACAATCGTAATCGTTCAGGAGCTCAACCCAACGTCTCTGTCTCATGTTAAGCTCCTTCTGATCAAATATGTGTTGTAAACTCTTGTGATCTGTGAAGATAGTGCATTTGGTACCATACAGGTAATGTCTCCAAATCTTTAAAGCAAAGACAACCGCTCCCAGTTCAAGATCGTGTGTCGTGTAATTCTTCTCATGTATCTTCAACTACCTTGAGGCATAAGCAATGACTTTGTCTCGTTGCATCAACACACATCCGAGTCCCTGATGGGAAGCATCACAGTATACTACAAAGTCATCACTGCCTTCTGGGAGTGTTAAAATTGGAGCATTGCACAATCTTTGTTTTAATGTCTGGAATGCCTCTTCTTGTTTGTGAGTCCACACAAAAGGTTCAGTCTTCTGTGTGAGCTTGGTGAGAGGCAAGGCAATCTTAGAGAAATTCGAAATGAATCTCCTGTAATAACCTGCCAATCCCAAAAATGATCTGATCTCTGTCGGTGTTGTAGGCACATCCCAGTTCTTGATTGCTTCTATCTTGGCAGGATCCACATGAATACCATTACTGTTAATCACATGACCCAAGAACTGAACTTCTCTTAACCAAAATTCACACTTAGAGAATTTGGCATAGAGTCGTTCTTCTTTCAGAAGCTCCAAAACTGTCTTGAGGTGATGCTCGTGTTCTTTCTCGTTCTTTGAATAAATCAGTATATCGTCAATGAAGACAATAACAAATTGATCAAGATACGGTTTGCACACCCGGTTCATTAAGTCCATGAACACAGCCGGTGCGTTCGTCAATCCGAATGGCATTACCATGAACTCGTAATGACCATACCGGGTACGAAAGGCCGTCTTTGGTATGTCTTCTTCTTGTATCCGGAGCTGATGATAACCTGATCTCAGGTCTATCTTTGAAAAGTACTGTGCTCCCTGTAACTGATCAAACAGATCATCAATCCTCGGTAACGGGTACCGATTCTTGATGGTGAGTTTGTTAAACTCTCGATAATCAATGCACATTCTGAAAGTTCCATCCTTCTTTTTGACAAAAAGAACCGGAGCTCCCCACGGTGAAAAGCTCGGGCGGATGAATCCTTTATCGAGAAGTTCTTGCAGTTGGTTAGACAACTCTTGCATCTCCGATGGTGCAAGTCTATAAGGAGACTTAGCTATAGGAGTTGCTCCCGGCATCAAATCGATTCGGAACTGCACCGATCTCTCGGGTGGCAGTCCCGGTAAGTCATCCGGAAATACTTCTGCGAAGTCTCTCACGACCGGTACATCTTGAATATTGATCGTCTTCTTGTCTTTCTGAATCACATGCGCTAGAAATGCAACACATTGTTTCCATAAGCACTTGCGAGCTTTCATGCACGAGATTATCTTGACACTACGTTTCGCTTGATCTCCGTGAATCTCCAAAATCTGATTGTTCTCCACTGGAATACGTAATAACTTTTCGGAACAGATGAACTCGACTCGGTTAAGAGATAGCCAATCCATTCCGATGATGATGTCGAAACTGCCCAGCTCCATCAGTATCAAGTCGATGGAAAACGTGTGATCACCAAGTGTTAGTGGGCAATTCCTAAGTACTGTGTCAACTGTAATCTGTTTGCCATTAGCTATCTCAATAATACAAGGGGAGTCTAATGATTCCTCGACATGATTAAGATGGCTAGCAAAATCGGATGAGATAAAACTCTGATCCGCACCAGTGTCAAATAACATAGATGCATAAAAATCAGATAGAAGAAATGTACCCGTAATGACATTCGGGTCCTGTCTTGCTGCAGCAGCTCCTATCTGATAAGCTCGTCCTCTTGGTGCTTGAGCCCTTTGTTGATTTCTCTTGGGACAATCCCGAGAGAAATGTCCTGGTTCGCCACAGTTGTAGCAAGACCTAGGATCTGCAGCAGCAGCAGCAGTAGCTGCATTGTTGTTTCTGTTCTGAGTCCTCGGACTCTTGCAGTAATTTGTTGTATGACCAAATCTTCCACAGTTGGTGCAGTGTCTGCACGGAACATTTGGTAGATGATGAAACTGACACGAGTTGCACAAAGGTGCAGTGCCAGTGTATGGCTTCTTGATCTGCAGTGGTGGTGGTTGATTAAGCATTGGAGCTTGAGTAGTGGCAGCAAAGTTTCTAGCCACCTTTTGTTTCTTAGCCGGACGTTTGTCCGACTTCTTTGAAGTTCCAGCCTTGGCTGTTTCAGCCTCTTTCCTGAAATGACCAGAAGCAACCATCATATCTGCCAGAGATGCTGACAGTGTAACAGCTAACTCCATGGTAGTAGGGTGAGCAGAAATCACATGCCCTCGGATACTGGGCGGTAATCCACCAATGTACTGCTCTATCCGCTTCCCCAGTGTTGGCACCACGTCGGGGGCCAAGGTGGTTAACTCATGAAATCGAGTGGTGTAAGCCAGATGCCCACCATCAATCATCTCCAGGTTGAGCAGTTCAGTTTCAACCTTTTTCAGTTCGTTTCTTGGGCAAAACTCTGCCCTCAACATTGCCTTGAAATCATTCCAAGGCATAGCCTGTGCCTCATCCCGGCCTCTGATTGAAACCTGAGCGTTCCACCAAGTCAACGCTCTCTTGCTAAATGATCCCGCAGCATACTTTACCCGATACTGTTCAGGGCGGTTGCTGATCTCCAGTGTTGTTTCCATCTTTTCGATCCATTGGATCAATCCGACGGCTCCTTCACTGCCACTAAAACTCGGTGGCTTGCATCCTACAAAGTTTTTGTAGGAATAGTCTTGGTGGTTTCGGGTGTTGCCACTGCCTTCTCCAGATGAGTTGACAATGTTGTTGCTGTTATTGGTGTTGATTCGATTCATCATGTCTGGGATTACCTCCCTCAGCTGACTGGTCAACAGAGTGGCCAGCGCAATAGTAACGGGATCCAGCTGATAAGCCGGTGGTGGTGGAGGAGGAGGTGGAGGTGGAGGCGGTTGTGTAGGAGAGTCAGGCGGTGATGGTGTCGATGAGTGCGGAGCTGAACCTTGAGTCAACGGTAATAGAGGTGGTTGTCTTCTTGGCGGCATTCTGATCATAACCGAAAGAAAATCGGTTAGTGCAGTGATCAGAAGTAGAAGACACATGCAAGTAGAATCCTATGTGACATGATTTCTACATGAGGGTCCCTAGGTTATACTCTAGGCCAAACCGTTTAATTTATATGACCTATATTTCTCTATAACCATGGCTCTGATACCAATCTGTCACACCCCGGGCCGACGGGAACGGATCGTTTTCCCGTCGGGCGGAAGGTTTCCGGGGCGCGATATCTTGAATGATAATCGAATTGATCAGATTGTTTGCATAGCACATGATGTATAACTGAGAAATGTAAACGTGACAATGATATAGAATTACAAAGTTAAATTACATTGTACATCATAATTTAACTAAGTAAATCTAATAAAAAAGAATCAATGAGTTTATATCTTGAACTGTACAAGATATACAAAAGTGATTCACTGTTGTCAGCCAAAAGTATGCAGTCAAAAGTAAGCTAGGTCTTTTAAGAGTCCACTAGCTTAGCACTTGCACAATAGTATCTACACATGTTCATCACCTGAGAAAACATGTATTTAAACAAAGTCAACACTAGGTTGGTGAGTTCATAAGTTTAGTAATGGAAATCATTGATTTGATCATACACACATCCACAATGTCATACTTGTTACTTGTAATACTTGATTCACCTGTTTCACCCAATGGCCTCTCCTTAGTTATATGTACAAGTAGTGTATCACCTGATTAAGTATGCTTATATATAGGGAATCACGAAAGGGTCAAGCCCAAACGCTATCCCACCACATACTCAGCCAAGTTTCACACCACTTGCGATACAACTAAAGATATCCATTTCCCAATTATCCAACTTGTCCGATGTGTAGTCATATGTAGAATAATATAGTAAGAGGGGTTTAGTTATCAAACCGAAGTATTGATAGACCCTCGATGAATTTAGGAATTTAGATTAATTAAATCTGATCCTTGTATTATTCTATTACTTGTGGGGTTAACTATTATACACTTTTATGTAATAAGAGTGTTAGTTAACTATTTGTAATGTAATCTCAATGCAACGTATAGAGCCCAAATGAAATCCATTGCAATCCTCACGTAATCAGATTACAATGCATTTCATTCACCTCTATTCCGCCGTGTGATCCCAAAGTCTCCATGTGGGATTGTCCTCATGTAATTAACAAAGTTGAATAAGAACTGGTCTTATTACATTATGTTAATTATGTGTAAATGATAAGAATCCCATGAAGTTACGTTATCATGATCATCATTTACTGTAAATGATAGGAATCCCATGAAGTTACGTTATCATGATCATCATTTACTGTAATCCGTGTGATCCCAAAGTCTCAATGTGGGATTGTTCTCGTGAAATTAACAAGGTCGAATAAGAACTTGTCTTATTACATCATGTTAATTAGGTGTAAATGATAAGAATCCCATGAAGTTACGTTATCATGATCATCATTTACTGTATATGATAAGAATCCCATGAAGTTACGTTATCATGATCATCATTTACTGTAATCCGTGTGATCCCAAAGTCTCAATGTGGGATTGTTCCCGTGAAATTAATAAGGTCGAATAAGAACTTGTCTTATTACATCATGTTAATTAGGTGTAAATGATAAGAATCCCATGAAGTTACGTTATCATGATCATCATTTACTGTAATCCGTGTGATCCCAAAGTCTCAATGTGGGATTGTTCCCGTGAAATTAACAAGGTCGAATAAGAACTTGTCTTATTACATCATGTTAATTAGGTGTAAATGATAAGAATCCCATGAAGTTACGTTATCATGATCATCATTTACTGTAAATGATAAGAATCCCATGAAGTTACGTTATCATGATCATCATTTACTGTAATCCGTGTGATCCCAAAGTCTCAAAGTGGGATTGTTCTCGTTATATAATTAGGTGTAAACTGTCTAAGTATTTGCTCATGTGGAAATAACTAAGTGTTATAAGCTATCATCTTATAACTAAGTTATTCTAATGTGTTGATGACTTAGAAATTACATTATCATAATCATCTGAGTTTCCCTGTTATCTCATAATCATACAAGCATGCATACAATGATAAGCGATAATAAACAATTTGATATTATCATAATCAAAGTATAAAGAACATGTTAAGCAAAACTTTTAAATAAATAAAAGTAAACATGTTTCTCAGCCCCGAGAGTTAAAATCAGTTAAGATTAAAGTAAAAGGGGCATATGAACTCACCTTGTAGATGTTAGGGGTTGACTTAGCTTAAATGAGAATGCACGCGCTCTTTTTTTGTATTTCTTGTTGTATTCACGATCCTGTATTGATTTCGCATTGTTTATAATTCGTAAGCATGTGTTATAGTGATCAGTGTAAGTGTTCGTGTGTGTGTTAGCCCTAAAGTTGGCTAACACTCATAAGTCTCGGTCGTTGTCCGGCCCCTTGTTTGTTTGTTATGGTTCTCGTGTTTCGTTTGCAATAATCATGATAAATTATTTAAGTTTGTAACCTCAAGGTAGTTCCTAAGTATAACTTAGGTCTTTGTCTCAAACCTGGCGCATTAATTTGAAATCCTTTGTTAACATGTTTACAAAACAAAATTTTATGCTTCATAAAACGATTAAGTCTCAACCCACCACCTTTGTAGTAATGAGTTACAATCCCCATGCAAGTTACCTCATGAACTTTATTTACACGTTTGTTTGTACCTCAAATCGAGTGGGCCGAATTATTAGTCATGGGCCGAACCAAGGTGGTCTCGTGAAAGTGTTGGGCCGTTTTGTCTATTATGGGTCGAACCAAATGAACTGTGGGCCGAGCAAGGTGATGGACTGATCAATTTTTAATGGGTCAAAACAAGGTGTCATGGGCCCAATGAATTTCATGGGTAGTATGATGTTGTTGTTGGGCCAAATAACATAGGCCCCTTGTAGGTGTTTGGGCTGGTTCAAATTATATTGGGCTTAACAGTAACTACATTGGGCCTGGCCAACTATATTGGGCCGACTGAGTGGGCTAGAACAAATGAAATGCTACTGGGTCTAAGAAGCGCTGCTGGGCCGAATAATTGGGTCAAGTGATTGATGCTGGGCCGAGCAAAGTTGTTGGGCCGCATCATTATCTAGTCAAAGAAATGTTACTGGGCTAACACATGATGTTGGGCCTGTGACAAACGTGAGCCGACTGGATGAATGGGGTGGTCGAATCAGGTCAGCCTAGTGGTGAAGGGAGTCGGCCGAATGAAGTTCCTGTTGGCCGAATGATGGAGTTGCTGCCGACTGAGCCAGCCGAATGACATCATCATGGCGAATGGGTGGTGTTGGTCGAATGAGAGTGGGAGTATGAGTGGCGAAGGGCTGGCGAATGGTGACAGCCGCATAGCCAACAACTGAAGTCATTCGACCTATGGCCTTTCGGAGGTGACCCAGTCGACCTGCCATTCGTCGACCTGTGTGAGCCATTCGGCCGGTCGTGGTCTACTCTCCCAGCTTCACCATTTCAAAGCCTAATGATGATTGTGATGATGGCGTATGCTAAGCTGGCTGATCGTGGTCATAGGGTTCAAGTTTAAGGGTGTTTGACCGGTTAGACTAAAGATTAGAACAAAAGGGTGAAAACCCTCTTTTTCGTGGTTTTTCAAGCTTAGATACCTCGATTTTTAGTGGGCTTGGCTCTAGATCGGTTGTACTTTCGTGTAGAGGATGATGAGAGCTTCGTGTAGGTTCAAGAATGGAGTGATTTGGTGAAGAAATGAGGGAGATATGGAGGAGAGAAGGTTGTAAATGGTGGTGGTGGCTTCAAATCCGGAAATAGGGTTTTGTGGGGAAGAAGGAGATGAATAAATGAGGGGAACACCCTCATTTAGGGTATTTATACCCCGAGGGTGTTCGGGTTCGTTTTCGTTGCTCGGTTCACATTTCGTTACGTTTCCGGAAATTAAACGCGTAATTTAAATAACATAAATAAAAGAGGTTAATATAATTTTAATTTGATGAGTTTCAAAATTGTAAAATGTTATTTATTTTATTTTATTAAATTATTTTCGTTCGTGACGAAATTTCGTTTTCGTTTCATCAGATCGCGTCACCTTCGCTCGTAATTCGTTCGAATCGTCACCCGAACGAATACGACGATGGTTTTGCTTTCTGACTTTTGTTTTCTACTTTCCAGTCATCATTTCAGAACGTTAAACTCACAGATATGTTTGTGTGAATCGTCACCCACGCAAACACACTGTCAGCTCGTTATTCTGAAACGACACTGCAGTTTATGTTTAAATTGTGTTTCCTCACTGTCGGACTCAACTAAGCATCCTGTTTTCACTTTGTTTTCACATTGAATTATCGGCCATCTGATTCCTGTCATCTATGGACATCAGATCGCAACCGATTTGTTTCTGAATATTGTTTGAATACCGTTGTTTCCCATGATTTGTTGTGTTCACTGTAATTAAGTTTTCACTTAATAAACACAACTAATGTTTCAAATGTACGTTGTACTTAATGTATTTAAGTTTACACGAAAATACGTACAACGATTTCTTGTATTTAGGATTCTGTTAATACAAGTACTGTTTACAATTACGTATGTACACATAGTGAGAAATGAAAGTACACATACCGTACGGGCTTGCCGGACGATCTGGTACTTGATGTTACAGTTTATCCACATTCTTTCAGTTTGAAGGAGATCCGGACAAAATTTAGCTTTATCGAAGAAAATGGCAGTGATAGTATCAACACTTTCATCCTTCTGTTGTAAATGCAGAAACTCCTCAGTAATACGATCAATAGCGGCTTGAGGACAAAACCGCTTTAAGAAAAGTTCTTTAAACTGGGCCCAAGTCAGCCCTTTTATTCCATCTCTGCCTTTTTCGTTCCTCAACAACTCCCACCAATCTTTGGCACGATCTTTTAACTGATTGCCAGCAAACATGACCTCATCAGTCGGGTCACAATGACTAGTTTCAAACGTACTTTCAATATCAGATATCCAACGCTGACTAATCAAGGGATCTACCTCCCCCTTAAACTCTGCTGGCTTACAAGCCATAAATTCTTTAAAAGTAGTTGTCTTAGAAGATTGTTTCATCTCCACTCCAGTTTCAAATTCAGACTACTCTTGATGAAGGAACTCTTTTTATGAAGACTTAATTACTTCATTATATGTGGGCAAAGCAGCTTCAAAAGCCTTTGCCACCTCTTCCTTCACCATTATTTGAGTTTCAGTGAGTTCCACCTTCTCACTGCTATTCACACCAGATGTATGTTCGTCAGCCATTCGTGGCTGAAATCATATAATTAAACAATCAGTCCCATGTATTCACAATATTTAACAATCTTGTACTTATATAGTACATAATCACCTTACCTAATATTCACAATCATGATACAATCTGACTTAATTAAGGAAACGTTTATGTCCTAAACATCTTATTATACTGGCCAGGCATAATAACATGTTTATTCCACACTCGTGCCCTTAACTTCATCATCTCATTTCATAATTGAGAAGTTCGGTTCACACAATTCATACACACAACAATGTGTACATATACAATTCAATACATAATTACTAACCTCATACCTCCGGCTTAATGATCGAGGCTTGAATCGAACGTTTAATCACATATCAAGAGCATAAGATTTGAGTTCAAGTGTGTTTCTAACACTTGAATCCCTCAAACCAATGCTCTGATACCAGCTTTGTAACCCCCGGTTACTATTCAACATTTTAAAATAATATCAGAGTTTGTCCCAGCAAATTTTTCATTTTTTTTTTTTTAAAACCTTGTTTGACCTTCTTTATTTAATGATATTAAACAAAGTTTAACACAAAAGTAAACGTGTCACACATTTTACAATACTTATTTACATAAGTAAATTTAAACCAAAATTTCACACGTTTGCAACAAGGTTTGATCGTTCGATTCCTGCTCCACCTCGATCCTTACAGCCGTGTACGTCATTTTTGACCTACAAACATCACACAATAATTCCCATTAGTTCATAAGAACTAAGTAATTAAACCCCAAGGGTTTTGCACAACCAAATGTAAAAATACATTTTTCACAATCAATATTCAAACTGAGTCATTTCTATTCGAATTGACTCTCACAATATAATAATATCATATTACCAATCATCAACTATTGCTTACAATAGTTTAATCAAAATTACACCATGGTGTTCACATTCCTGTGCTTCCACCATAGCTATTTGTCAGCATCTCTGACTATTTACACATTTGTGATATCATAATTAGTTCAAGTCTTGAGATGTTCACCCACCGGTACTTCCATCTAAGACAAGTTGCTAGAACCTCTAGCTATCCACCATTGTGGAGTCATAATTAATTCAAGTCTTGAGATGTTCACCCACCGGTACTTCCATCTAAGACAATTGCCAGCACCTCTGGCTATCCACTATTGTGGAGTCATATATAATTCAAGTCTTAAGATGTTCACCCACCGGTACTTCCATCTAAGACAATTGCCAGCACCTCTGGCTATCCACCATTGTGGAGTCATATATAATTCAATCAAATTACTATGATGTTCACCTACCGGTATTTCCATCATAGAATTCCCACACTATTATTCACCAAGGTATTGGATTTATCATAGGTTGTTGAACTTCTATTGTTCAACATTCCCCAATCACCAATGCCATACTTATCATATAATTTATTTAACAACAAAAATTCAATATTTATTATGTGATGTCATAGTTGTGAGATTACTTACCTTGATCAGATAAGGGGTTAGCAACTGCAGGCTCCTTTCTTGCTCTATGACCAGTGGTTTGACTTCCACTACCACCTCCTAGTTGCAAAATACATTTTTACAACTAGTTTCAACACGTATAGCACATACAATCAAGTTCAACACACTTGACTGATTTGACTTGCTCAAAGTCAATTTATCACATAAATGACTTTATCTTACTACGTTTAGCAAGTTTTAGTCAATTATCACAATTATTCATATTTCATGCCTCTCCAGGCATTTTATCAAATAATTGATGTTCATTATATTAGTTACGATCTTTAATCACTTTTATTATTTAATTTTTATTTTAAGATCATAACTTGTTAATAATTTTTAACATCAATTCATCATAATCATCATTTAACTCATGGATCATAATCCATATTTCATGTAAAATCATGTTCAACCCCATCCTACTATTTATCACACCATGATATGGGTTTTATAACAACCGGACATTATCCCGGCTTTAAAACGAAGATTTCACCATCAAAATCTTAAGTTCTTCGTTTCTAACAACCCCTAGTTATCAACTAGGCGATAATCAATACCCATAATCATAGTATTACAATCAAAACTAGATTTAATTCACAAAATATTAAACTAGTAGGATAAAACGAATCGTTACCCAATCGAACGGATATTCAATGCCAAAACAACGATCAGATGTTGCAGATACGTTCTCTGGTACGATCCGTGGGTTTAATCGGCTTCAAATCGGAGTTTGGCAGCCTCAAAGTTCGTCTGTTGATGTTGGAAGTTCGAAAGAAAGAAAGTTATAAACTTTCTGTGAAATCTGATAAATTTGAGATGTTTCTAAACCGTCTCACCCGTCGCGTACCGCGACGAAGATCAAAGAAAGTCTTCGCGTACCGCGAAGAAATTCGGGACTTTTTTTAGATATTTTGAGTCCTTCGCGTACCGCGAAGGAACCTCAAAACCACCTTCGCGTACCGCGAAGAGTCCCAAAGCATAATATTTTATAATTTTCTTCGTTTCGCGATTCCGGATGATCCGTAACTCCGTTTCACGCACGGTTTTCTCCCACGTTCATCATTTCTCACATACTATCAATTTGTAATAATTACAATCATCAAACTAACGTGGATTTCTAGAACGATCACATGTGCTCTTGCCATTAATGACGTAATTCTCACATATTTTCAAATTGCAACAACCACAATCGTTCAATTAACGATTATTCGCAATACATTCATTATTAAAAACCGGTTGTTACAGTTTAGGTCGTCCATGCGATGGTGGCTTAGTGATAAGGGGTGTGAATCCATAATAGAGGTCTAGGGTTCAAAGCTCGTCGTCATGCGATTTACCTTCCTCATGTTGACAGTGGGACTGATCGGTGAAGGGCGTCTAATGGTGACGTTCACCATTTTTTTTAGATTGGTTTTGGTCGAAACATGTTCAAATCAAAATACAATTGTGTTGAATTGTTGAAATGGTCATTTAAAAAAATGTATCTAAATGAATTCACCTGCTGTATTTGTTTATGTGATGGCCGGTGGTAGTGGCGGGCTGCTTGTTGGTGATGACGGTGAAAATCTAGTGACAACAGTGGTGATGGTGTTGGTGTTACCACATAGCATCAATGGTGGTTTTGGACACGTTTTAAGTTATGAAGTTGACCCATTTCATAGTGTAAGATAAACTTGATAAAACGAGCAAGTCGGGTCGAGTAACAATTCAAAACGGATTCGGATTGAGATAGCCACTTTAGAAAGGATTTGTTTGATTTATTCAACTTAAATAGGGGTGTTCAAAATATCCGAAACTCGAAAAAACTCAAAATCCGAATCGTATCCGAAACCCAAAAAAATCTCATCGGAAATCTATTTTGGGTTGTTCAAGTCGGATAATATGATTTTAGATTCAGGTCGGGTTTCGGATATGCAACAACTAGATTTTTCGTGTCAGATATCCGAATAAAACCGGTTTATTCGGGTTTTTCGGGCCATTCGGATGAAAGAATTCGGGTCGGATAATATATTTTGCGATTCGGATCGGGTTTCGGATAGACAAAAAAACAAATCCGAAAAACTCAAATAGCTTGTTATTCGACCCGATAAACACCTCTAAACATACAGATATGACCAAAATGGTTCAAGTTAAATGGAACCTCATCAGGAAAAAAAACGGTTTTGGTTTACCAAACACGTGGCAAATCAACATGAACTTGAAATTTTACATAAAAACATAACATAAAAACGCCGTAACAGTTGTCAATATATTGTAAAACCCTAAAGCGTATTTTATCGTAAAATCAAGCATCACTCTATTGTAAAAATTGAAAACATATCCACTCGTAAAATCAAACGTAAAGAAATCCAAATACAAATACAAAAACAAAAAATAAAGAAAAAAATAACTAAAAAACAAAAAACACCACTTCGTTCATTCTTTTCTGATATATATAATAAGGGTGAGGTTATAGTAAAAAATGTTAAATTAGTGACAAGGATTATAGGCCTTAGATCTACAATTTAATGGTTAAGATCAAAGTTGTATTAAAAAAGTTAGTGAAAGGGTATTTTAGTCATAGACACTTTTGTTGACTTTTTATCATGTTCCCCCCATTTTTTTAAACGGCATAACTTTTATATACAATATTATTTTTTTAAAAAAACTACACCGAAAAAACGAGCATTTTTTTATCTTTAAAACGAGTATAATATTGTTATACAAAAAATAGAAAAATTACGTTTTCCTTCACCTTTGATATTTTTGTAATGCGTCATTGTGTCTTTTTGTTCGTCATTGTGCCTTACTATTTTTTTTATAAAATGGTGAGCTTTAAAAATAATAATGCAAAACCACACAATCACGTGCTTTTTATATATAAATCATAACGATAAAACATAAACAAATTCGTCTAATACATAAAAAACAATGATAAGATATAATCAAATTGTCAAAAACATAACACAATGACCTGAACGTAAAACACAATTATAAGTATATTGCACAATGACCTGAATGTAAAACATAATAATGTGTATATTACACAATGATCTAAACATAAAACAAAATAATGAGTATATTACACAATTACCTGAACATAAAACACAATGAAGCGTATATTACATAATATGAAGATAAAAATACAATGACTCGAACGTAAGACGCCATGATGAGTAATTACATAATGTTCTGAAAATAAAACATAATGATGAATATATTACACAATGACATGAATGTAAGACACAATGATGAGTATATTACACAATGTTCTGAAGATAAAACACAATGATAAATATATTACTCAATGACCTAAACATAAAACACAATGACCAAAATGTATTTTTCAAAAAATAAAGACAATTTTTGTTTTTTAAAATTATAAGTTTTAAAAAAATAATGATGAAATAACACAATTATGTACTTTTAATACATAAAACATAAAAAATAAATAAGAACAATTTATTTAATGCATAAAAACAATAACAAAATACCAAAACATGATACAAAAAAATTAAACACAATAATAAAAAATTAAACACAATGACCTGAAGCGTTAAACACAATGAGCTGAAGCATTAAACACATTGATTTTAAGTTTTAAACACAATGACCAAAATACCTTTTTTATTAAATTAGAGAAAATGTCACTTGTCAATTTCACAATCCTTCTCACCCTTCTCACCAATCTCACACTTTTTATTTGAACCTAATTCTGTATAATAATATCTTTTTCAAAACACCAAACAAGCATTTATCTAATCTTACTATAAAATTTATAACATAATTTCCCTTAGCAAGATTTAAAATCTATAACATAATTTCCCTAGCAAGATTCAATTTATATTGTTAGAGTTGATGTAACTCAACAATTTTCGTAATTATTTTAACTGTCAAATTTATTTTAATTGTCAACTTACATGCTTCTTAATGAACAATTTTGTCATTTTAACAAAAAGTTATGATGATCCCTAACTTTAAAACACTAGTCTTCAATCGTTTTCCGGTACGCATTTTTCTCAACCAGAAAAATTGCAATACTCGTTCTAATTTTTTTCTTTGAATTATTGATTGATGTTATTGAACTTATCAAATACAAAGATAAACTAATTAACTTACTGTTGAATCAATAAACACTATATCGATTATGAAACAAAATATATAATCACCAACCGGATTGGTTGAACTTCAGAAAATCACACTTGTAAACCTTGAAGAAACGCAACTTGGATAATCTCTAAGAATCGTGAATCACTATGAGATCAAACTATTTGATGGTACGAATCAAATGCTTGAACGGATTAGACTTAGAGATCCTTGAAACTGAATATGAGAATTTTGTGTATGTTGAGATAAAAACCGTACGCATGATATGTTTTCTGTGAATGAGATCTCAAATAAGCCAAAAGTCTTGTAATACATTCGACCAAAATTGGATACGGGCAAAACAAAATTATCCAAATTAATAATAGCCCAAATGGTCAAATATATAATTAATTAGAAGCCCACTAATTAATTAGTAAGCCCAATTAAACCTATATAATATTAATGTTAAACGGGCACGCACTCCCGCGTCACCTAACTCGATTAATCATTAATATTATTATCTCGATCACCAAGTTAATCCAATAACACTAAAATAGTTGATAACACTAAAATTACCAACATTCCTCCCCCATTTTAGTGATATCCAAGATTAACTTAAATATCTCTTACACAAACACAAACTTATGCATAAATGAAAATGTCCTATGGATTGAATTTTCATCTTAGTATATTACGCGTTACAAATATTAGAATATCAGAGTGTCACTAAGGATTGAACCCTTGCTATCCATTTAAATACATGTAGGTAACATACACATAAGTTTACAAATTCAAATTTCACTTGACACAATGTTTTACTAGCCTGTGTCCTAATCCTTCAAAGAATATATCAAAGCTTAACTCCAAAGCTTCTTGAAGCAGCTAAAACTTCATATTCTTATAGGTAGTTCATTATTCTTGCACCTGCACTGCAATTTATCAATGAACTATTAAGAAATTAAATTTCAACCTTCTTTATCTTGCAGTCTGAACACATACCTTGGGATGATTATGCTAATGTGTTCCAATATCTTCATGACAAGCTTGACACATTGAATTCAAGATCTAACATTGTATTAGATGTGAATTGGGTGTCTTGACACGAGATATTAAATGGACTTCAAACCCATCCCTATAGCTGATTTGTTCACGAGATCTCTTCCTAACCCTTTGGTTAGATGATCAGCTAGATTGAGCTCTGATCTTACAAATTCAACAGATATCACTCCATTTATGATTAATTCTCTAATCATGTTATGTCTGACACGTAAGTGTCTAGACTTCCCATTGTACATTTGACTATATGCCTTTGCTAAGGTAGCTGCACTATCACATCTTATAGAGATTGGTGATATCGATTTTGACCACAATGGAATCTCAAAGATCAGATTTTTTAACCATTCAGCCTCTTTACCAACTGCTGCTAAAGCTACAAACTCAGATTTCATAGTTGAGTTGGTGATGCAAGTTTGTTTCTTAGATGCCCAGGAAATAGCACCACCACCAAGTAAAAACACCCATCCACTTGTAGAAGAATGATCTTCCATATTTGTTATCTAACTTGCATCAGATTATCCTTCTAAGACAGGAGGAGACCCTGAATAAAACAAACCATAGTTCATGGTCCCTTTCAAGTATTTAAATAGCCTATTCACAGCTTGCCAATGCTGTGTGTTTGGATTACTGGTAAACCTACTCAGTTTTCCCACAGCATAGGCTATGTCAGGCCTTGTGCTTATCATAGCATACATCAAGCATCCAATTACTTTGGAATACTCCAACTGTGAAATAGAATTGCCTTGATTAGGCATTAATATGATATTGGGATCAATAGGGGTGCTAATAGGAGAACAATTAAAATGATTGAATTTCTTCAACACTTTCTCAATATAATGAGACTGAGTCATGGTTATACCATTGTTACTCCGTTTAATCCTTATTCCAAGGATCACATCTGCCTCCCCCATATCCTTCATACCAAAACTAGAAGATAGCAACTTCTTTGTCTTATCAATCTGATCTTGGTCAGTACCAAAGATCAACATATCATCTACATATAAACAAATAATGACTCCTTTACCAGAAGGATCAAATCTACTGTAGACACATTTATCTGCTTGGTTTAGAAGAAACCCATGAGATAAGATCACATCTTCAAATTTTTGATTCCATTGTTTAGGTGCTTGTTTCAAACCATACAATGATTTGATGAGTTTACACACCTTGTTTTCTTGTCCAGGTAATACAAAACCCTCAGGTTGTTTCATGTATACCTCTTCCTCCAATTCACCATTTAAGAATGCCGTTTTCATATCCATTTGATGAATTAACAATTTATGAATTGAAGCAAGAGCTATAAGAAGCCTTATAGTGGAAATCCTTGCAACTGGAGCATATGTATCAAAGAAATCAATGCCTTCCTTTTGTCTAAAGCCTTGGATAACCAATCTAGCTTTATACTTATCTATGCTTCCATCAACTTCCATCTTTCTTTTAAAAATCCGTTTGCAACCCAATGGTTTGCAACCAGGAGGCAAATCAGTCAACTTCCAAGTATTATTATGCATGATAGAGTCCATCTCATCTTGGATGGCCTCTTTCCAGAAAGCCACATCTCTAGATGTCATTGCCTCATTATATGTCTTTGGATCCTCTTCAATATTGATATTGGTGTTCAACCACATTCCTGGTTCCTTCCACTAAATAAAGATGAAAATCAGGGCCAAAAGACTTAGCTTTTCTGGCTCTATTACTTTTCCTAGGTTCAGTAGGAACAACTGCACTATCATTTCTTTCTGATGATACATTCTCAACAGGATTATAAATCTCACTTTGAGAATTCTGAATAGCATCCTTGAGTCTAGGCATAGAAATAAATCTATCCTCATCAAAGATAGCATCCCTAGACTCTATGACAGTGTTTATAGAAACATAGTCATTAGGTTCTAATACATAGAACCTATAAGCTTTCAAATTTTCATCATAGCCTATAAAAATACAGTCTATTCCTCTTTCACCCAAGTTCTTTCTCTTAGGATCAGTAAGGCGTACAACAGCCCTACAACCCCAAACTTTCAAATAGTTCAGATTTGGAGGTTTCCTTTTCCATAACTCATAAGGAGTTATTTTACTCTTTTTATTTGGAGTTCTATTTAATAGGTAACAAGCAGTTAACATAGCTTCTCCCCAGAATCCATCATTCAATCCTGAATAAGATAACAAAGAATTGACCATTTCCTTCAAGGTTCTATTCTTTCTTTCAGCCACACCATTCTGTTGTGGAGTGTATGGTGCTGTGGCCTGATGTATTATTCCAGTAGATTGAAAATATACTGGATCATAATACTCCCCTCCTCGATCAGTTCGAAGAGTTTTAATCAAATCACCATGAAGCAATTCGGTTTCTTGTTTGTAAATCTTGAATTTCTCAAGTGCTTCATCTTTAGTATGAACAAGATATACATAGCAATACCTTGTAGCATCATCTATGTAGGTTACTACATACTTCTTATTACTAAGAGATGGTGTGCTATGAAAGTCACATAAATCTGAATGAATAAGTTCTAATACCTTAGAATTCCTTTTAACATCTTTAAATGCTTTTCTTGTATCTTAGTTAGTTTACAAGTATGGCATTTATTATCATGCATATCAAAGGCAGGTATTAAGCTCATTTTAGACATATCTTTCATTCTAACAAAGTTAACGTGACCTAATCTAGCATGCCATAACTTAGAAACACGATCTACTTTGCTAGAAGAGGAAGATGCAATACACACAGATTCACTAGCAAATGGGACATGAATGTTAAGTTTAAACATACCATTAGATAAATACCCAAATCCAACAAAGGTTCCATGTTTAGATAAGATAAACTTATCTGACTCAATGACCTGCTTAAAACCATAACTGTTTAACACAATTCCAGACAAGAGGTTCTTTCAAATCCCCGGTACATACAATACACAATCTAACAATAATTGCTTCACAGAAGTAAATACAAGTTTAACTTTCCCTATTCCTTTGATAGGCTCGGTTGCCACGTTTCCGATGCTCAACACAGATCCATCTTCAATTGGTTTGAATTCCTCAAACCATCTTAGATCCTTGCACACGTGACTGGTAGCACCCGAGTCTGCCCACCATGCCATATCATCATCCTGTACATAGAATGATTCAGAAATAATGGAAACATAATTCTTAACCGAATTAAACTCAGAAACAAAGAACGAACCAGGTTTCACATTTGGGTCCTTAGACCCACTTGGACCGGCTGCATCAGCCTTGTTTCCTCATGACAATTTCACCGGACAATCTTTCTTGAAATGTCCCGGTTTTCCACATCTCCAACAAGCCTTTTTAATTTTCTTGTTGGAATGAGTGTTGTCATTGTTAAACTTGTGCTTTTTGTCTTTTAGTTTGTTAAACCTTTTGAATTTTCCATCATCTTCAGCAACATTAACAGATGATGAAGCTTGGTTTTTACATTTGGTTTTATCAACTTCCTGAGTCCGAAGTGATTCCTCAATTCTGAGATGACTCCCCAATTGAACCAAATTCAGATCCTCTTTTTGATGTTTTAGAGTATGTTTAAAGTCCTTCCAAGATGGTGGAAGCTTATCAATGATGCTAAAGACATATATTGACTCATCCATTTTCATGTCATGTTGTGAGAATTGACCCAAAGTATGCAATAACTCATTGTACTGCTCCATTACCGGCCTGGAATCTGACATCTTGTAATTCATGAAATTACTAACAAGGAATTTCTTACTTAAAGTATCCTCTGCCATGTACTTAGATTCCAAAGCATCCCACAATTGCCTAGCCGATTCATCATTTTGATGAACATCAAACAAGGCATCCGACATTCCATTCAGTATATGTCCTCGACATATATAGTCATCATTTTCCCACTTAAGACGTCTTCTAGTTTGTTCTAAAGTTTCATCCTCCACTATTTCAGGACATAGTGTGGATAACACATAAACAACTTTTAAAGTTGTTAACAAGAAATGCATCTTTTTCTTCCAACGCCTAAAGTCTTGTTCGTTAAACTTTTCAAGTTTAGCAAACTTACTAGTCATGTCACGAACAGATTCACCACTAGCCATTCTTAATCAATTAAAACATAAATAGAAACCGAATTATTGATCAAACAAACAAACAACTAATATTGCATGTTTAGGAAATTAATTTGATCACAAGACTTGGTTCAATCAACAGTAGCATGCATCAAACACAAAATCAAAACTTTGATATAAAAAAAAATAGATCATGTATAATTGATTATTAAAATCTACAAAACTAATTTTGCATTATAGATTTAATTATAATATCACAAATTAAATATCACAGTTTCAATTGTATTGATAAATGAAACATCACGAATATATCCAAATTTCGTTTATATATTACTCAAAGTGAATCGTGAAAATCAATTCTGATAGTGATAAATAATCCCAAACATCAATTGTGAAATCTGCAACATGAATTTATATTCTGTCTTGGATTTCGAGATTTGTAAAATTGAATTTTATATTCTATCATAAACCAATTTCAATTTTACGTTAAATAACTTTGTTTTGTAATACCCAGAAAGTGAAATTCACGAAGCAACCGCCGAAGTAAAATTCATATTCGATATTACCAAATTAAAACAACCCACTACAAAGCAAATCAAAATAGTTTGATCTTTGTTGAATCAATAAACACTATATCGATTATGAAACAAAATATATAATCACTAACCGGATTGGTTGAACTTCAGAAAATCACACTTGTAAACCTTGAAGAAACGCAACTTGGATAATCTCTAAGAATCGTGAATCACTATCAGATCAAACTATTTGATTGTACGAATTAAATGCTTGAACGGATTAGACTTAGAGATCCTTGAAATTGAATATGAGAATTTTGTGTATGTTGAGATAGAAACCGTACGCATGATATGTTTTCTGTGAATGAGATCTCAAATAAGCCAAAAGACTTATAATACATTCGACCAAAATTGGATACGGGCAAAACAAAATTATCCAAATTAATAATAGCCCAAATGGTCAAATATATAATTAATTAGAAGCCCACTAATTAATTAGTAAGCCCAATTAAACCTATATAATATTAATTTTAAACGAGCCCGTACTTTCGCGTCACCTAACTCGATTAATCATTAATATTATTATCTCGATCACCAAGTTAATCCAATAACACTAAAATAGTTGATAACACTAAAATTACCAATACTTACAATCTTAATCTAGTTAGGAAAGAAAGGTGTCGAACTATAAGGAGTTACTAATCAATTGTTTCATAAGTTGATGAACAACATTATTTTTTTTTGTACGTAGTTGAAAGTTGATTTGGATGGTTAATTAATAATTAGACAATTGATAAAGTAATAATAAAATCAAATGTAATAACCACCAAGGTTTGGAATGAGGACGTATTATACATATAATTGGGATTTAATCATATTGCTACCAGATACATAGACATAGCATTGTTTAATATAAAAAAATTAATGACACTTGCAAGACCAAGTTATATAACACAATGATAATTAACGATTTAAAACCGATAATGGATACATGTTAAATGTTATCTTTACAACAATCAACACATGAATATATTTTGATACAACATTAGATAGCTAATGATAAAGAACCGATGATGGACTAACATCATGCCAAAATAGAAACATATGTCATTAAACATATTAATGAATATTCAACACATGAAACAAATATCAATTGTTTCTATAGTGAAAAATTAACATTCTATATGTTTTGCAACAAGAAACCGAACTACATATCACTTATGTCTACTAACCTCATTCCAATACCCAGTGATGATAACAAGTTAAACTAGCTTAGCATGTTTATGATTACAATACAATTTGATGTTTTCGGCAAATAAAATGATGACACAAGATGAATATAACCTTCCTTTATACTTGAAATAGCATTTCTCTTTGTCCCCTTGCTTACTTTTGTCAAAATATATGTTCAAATCCAGACTGAAATCAATAAAACTTGTCAAAACTAAGCAAAACCACTTTGTAACCATAATTGGGTGCACTAGGCGCCACACTTTGGTCTGGTGCGACTAATTCCTTTTGTAGTGTGCCTCTAATACGTTGGTTCAGTGTGCCTGAGACAAAACACACAAAATACCCAAACTATCCCCAAATTCATCATGTATGTTTGATACACATCAATTATACGATTGAAGATAGGATGGTACTTCATTTGAGAAATGCAAAAGTTGTAAGAATATATGGTGAGTAGGGTTGAACAACATACGTATGTTAAGGTGTTGCGGGTTTATTTTAGAAAAAAAACAAAGGATGAGATCATGGAGGAGGATTTTGAGGGATGAGTTGAAGAAGATAGTAACGTAAAACTATGATATTTTAATCATTTACATCAGAAAAATTAACATCTAGTTATTTTAAGATCACGTGTAAGATAAAAGTGTTTTAGTCATTTAACATAAGAAAAATTAACGGTCTAATCATATCAAGGATTAGTTGTTATGCTCATACATTGCTGAAAAAACAGTAAAATAGTATATTAAAAAACGTGGATTTTATTGATGAACCTATCTTTAGGTCTGTAAAAGAACCGAACAGTTCGTGAACTGTTTGGCGAGAAATTCATTTATGTTCGTTTATTTAATAACTGAACGAACACGAACATAAAATTTGTGTTTGTTTAATTAAATGAACGAACATGAACACACCTAGTGTTCGTTTATTTATGTTCATGAATTGTTCGGTATGTTAATTTATCTGTGTTCATTAACGTTCATTTATGTTCGTTTAACTATCTATGGATGTCTGGATGATATGTATTTATATTTAAGAGACTTGTTGTTTGCGTTCGTTTATGCTTATTCAATTGTGTTCATTTATTTTTCAATTGTGTTTATTTATTCTTGTTCAATTATGTTCCTTTACACTTGTTCAATTATGTTCATTTATATTTGTTCGTTTATTTTGTTTCGTTTTTGTTCATGAACAGTTTGTTTAATTTTCTAACAAACGAACATAAACACATTCATTTTCTTAGTAAATGAACTCAAACACAGAATCCTTGATCGTTAATATGTTCGTTTTCGGTTAAATTTAAATAAACAATCACGAGTAGGCTTCCTTACCTTCATTGAATCCGAATGGAGAGAGAACATGATCTCCCTGCAATCTTATCCACATCCTGAGGATATCTTCAATCCATTCAAGTCTCCCCTCCCCAACCCTAATCAAAACCTTATCTCTCCATTTCTAACAAAACCCTACTCCTCTTACTATCTTAATCATCCCAAAATGGCAGCCATTTTCTCTTGTTCTTCTCTATACACCACCTCTAAATCGCCTCTCTTTAACAACCCTTTCAACCCTATCTGTTCTCCCAACAATTCTTCCATTCGCCGAATCAGACCCATCTGTTCTTCGCAAAACCCTAACCGATTTCAATTCTGCAACAAACAGGTGAGTAAATCATTACATTCTTGGTATAATGTATAACCTTGATTCCTAATTGACTAACCCTGATAATACTGTTTAGATGCAAGATTGATATGTATATCATGTTTGTTTATGAAGAAAGTTGAAGTTTTGTGTTTGTTTTTGTGCAGAAAGATGGGTTTACTGGGATTAAAGAATGTGTGTTATCTGTAGCTTTGGCGGTCGGACTGATAACTGGGGTGCCATCAGTGGGTAATGCCAATGCGGTTACTCCAGCATTGTCGGATCTGGCAGTGCTGATATCCGGGCCCCCGATTAAGGATCCGGAAGCTTTACTGAGGTATGCTTTACCAATTGATAATAAAGCTATCAGGGAGGTCCAGAAGCCTCTAGAAGATATCACCGAGAGTCTTAAGGTTTCTGGAGTAAAGGCTCTTGATTCGGTTGAAAGAGTGAGCATCTCATTCTTTTCTTTCTTTGTTTTGCATTTGGTAATTACGTGGTGTTTTTGGGTTTTTGAAAAGTGATTAAATTTTGGGATGCAAGTTATTATTTTTAGGTCAATCAAACACTCCCATAGAAGATTATTGAGAATGATTAATTTAAAACTTATGGCGAAAATGGTTATAAGATTGTTGTTGTGAATTGAAATGTAGAATTTGAAGCAAGCTTCAAGAGCTCTTAAGCAGGGGAAGAACATGATTATAGCAGGTTTAGCTGAATCAAAGAAAGACCATGCGATTGAATTGCTTGGAAAACTAGAAGTTGGAATGGAAGAGCTTCAGAAAATTGCCGAGGATAGAAAACGAGACGCTGTAGCACCTAAACAAAAGGAGCTTCTGCAATATGTTGGAGGGTGAGTATCCATATGTTATGTTTTTTGAGTTCTAGTAATAATGTAATATAAATCACAATGATGCATGTAACATGATCACTGTGAACCATAATATGATACCTTAAATTCTATTGATGTGGGGTTGCCTGAAGATTATGTGCTTTTCTAGTGCAAGTTAGTAAGTTACCAAGATAGTATCATACTGTACAAATGGTTCTAGATAGTTAACGCATTAAATATGATTACGGAACCTATACCACTAAAACAATTCAATAATATGGTGTACTGTATAAACTATAAAGGGGGTTAGGAGTTTCTAAGCATTTGAATACACTATAGGCTCTTGTTGACCAATTTGATCATCTCCTTGTTAGCTAAGCTTCAAAACCATTTCTTGTTTGACTGTTGGAGATGAAGGATACACTACTTAGGTTGATCTTTAGGTAAATAGGACAAAAATGCTACCTCAATTATGGGAGACCCGGTATGATAAAAATAGTAATTTTCTCATTTATACCCTTGTCATTGACTGCAGCTGAGATCTTCGTGGGGCATTGGGTTTCTGCAGTGTTGAAGAGGATATGGTTGATGGCTTCCCATATGAAGTTCCAGAAGAGTATCAAAACATGCCTCTTTTGAAAGGGCGAGCTACGGTGGATATGAAAGTGAAAGTCAAAGACAACCCTAACCTTGAGGATTGCGTGTTCAGAATCGTGCTTGATGGTTACAATGCTCCTGTAACTGCTGGAAACTTTATAGATTTGGTGGAAAGACATTTCTATGATGGCATGGAAATTCAAAGAGGTAAATAGTATTTCATATTTAAACATTTAATAAATTGTTTCTAAGATGCTTGCATAATTGTTTTGTGTTTACTTTCTTTAGCTGATGGCTTTGTTGTTCAAACTGGAGATCCTGAAGGCCCTGCAGAAGGTTTTATCGACCCCAGTACAGAGAAAATGCGTACTATACCGTTGGAGATTATGGTTGAAGGTGAAAAAACACCTGTATATGGAGCAACCTTGGAAGTAAGTTATAGTTGTGTTGACCAGTTAACATTTTTTTTCCTTTTCTTATGTCAAAAATTAATTAAAAGTTATAAAACAAATAGTATTTTACCATTCTATTTTGTTAGAAATAAAATAAAATACAACTCTTATTGACCCATTTGTATATGCAGGACATTGGTCTCTACAAAGCTCAAACTAAGCTACCCTTCAATGCATTTGGAACCATGGCCATGGCAAGAGAGGTTTGACTATAAATCACCAACTTTATAATCAAAGAAAGACTACACTAGCTCTTTTTTTTTTTTTTTTTAAATTTTAATATTGAGTGAGTAATATTTACAGGAATTTGAAAACAACTCAGCCTCAAGCCAGGTGTTTTGGCTTTTGAAAGAGAGTGAACTAACCCCTAGTAATGCAAACATTTTGGATGGGCGATACGCGGTGTTTGGATATGTAACACAAAATGAAGATTTTTTGGCTGATTTAAAGGTTGGTGATGTAATCGAATCGGTCCAGGTAGTTGCAGGGCTGGATAATCTTGTTAATCCAAGCTACAAGATTGCTGGATAATTTGTCACTGATCATTATTTTACGAGGATTGGTTGGAGAATTATGGATCATATTATGAGGGAATTGTTGTAATGTACAATAGTTCTTGTGTTTATGTTGTTTTTTTATATTGCTTCCTCATGACAATAATATTCAAGATTTTCAAATTCTTTTTTTCTTGCATTAATTTTCAGATTCACTATTGATGTGGCATCAATTATAATTAATATGTGAATGTAGTTGTATAAGTATATAACCCAGTTGCTAACGAAAATGGAAATATGTAATTGATATAGAAATAATAATTTAGCAATCCAATTCCGTTACTTTGAATCTGTTTATCGTTTTGATATTATATAATATATATGGGGGGGGGGGGTTTCGTAAAAAACCTTCATTTTGAAGAAAACTTAGAAAACTAATAACAATTGTTATCAATCAATTTCGTTTTTTGTTTTACATTTTGTTTTATTATAAGGTTATATTTGTTAACAAAAAGAAAAAACAAAAAAAATATATGTAATTCCTGTTATTACATGTATGTAACTCATTGATTATATATATGTAACTTGTACGTAACTTCGTGATCTACATATTTTTATCAAAAAAATTTTTTTGTTCATAACATTTCTAAGCTAATAATATAAAATCACGAATTTTTTTTTTTAAAATTGATTGTTTAGTAGAAGTTTTCTTAGTTTTCTCTAAAGTAAGGGGTTTTCTTTTAAACACTCCCCTATATATATATATATTCCAAATAAAGTGTAAGGAGTTTTTTTTAAAATTGATTGTTTTGTAAAATGTTGTTTTAACTTCTAGTTTTTAAATTTTAAAATTTAGTCTTTGTAGTATATAATTTGATTTTTTCCTCAATAACTTTTGTTTGTTAATTTTTTTTATTGTTAACATATGACAATATTGCGAATAACAAAACCGAAGTATTGCGAATAACAAAACCGATACCAATTGAAAATATTCGTGTTGTATCTTCTTTTTTTATTTATGTTTTGACCTCCAAAACCAAGTCATCATACATTTATTAACTTTACAGGTTATTTTTATACATAGTCATATTAATGTCATTACATACATTTCAATCTATCACATAGCCTTTCCTAGTTACTTCCTAAGAGTTAATTACTGGCCTAAATATAAAGTTTGGTCCTTAAGTTTCATTATATTAAAGTTTATCAAATATTAATAGTTTGCAACATGAATCTTTCGGTTATGCCAATATACAAATACCAAGTTAATATTAACCTAATTGTGGTTTCAAACATTGTAACAATTACATATGTCAATCCATGCCAACTTAAAAATGAAGCTTTGCTATAAATCAAATCACATTAAACTGCAGCATTTTGGAGAATATTCACCTCCAGAACCAGTAATCTTTTTGGAAATACTGTATGAAAATCTATCTGAATTCTTTGTCTGTTCCATATGATGCCCACTACAATCTTCTGCATTCCCGGAACATTCTAGATGGTTGTAAGCATAGTTCCTTCCATAACCGTGGTTATAACCATACCCGTACCCGTTTCCATACCCATACCCAAACCCAATTCCGTTTCCATACCCATTATAACCTGGATATAATCCGATTGCATTGCCATTGGAGGGTGGTTCTGTGTTTTCAAACAAGTTGTTTGAACACTCTCCATATTGCCAATGCACCATCTCTGCCTTTTTTCCAGCTTTTTTTAGGGTTTTCAGAAGCCTGGCTGGATCGATGTAACCCGAAATATTAATCTTACCATCGTCCTCCATTCTGAAGGTTGTCACACCTGGCAAATCAACATCAAATTAAAATTTATTTATAACAATAAGTAAGTTAAAACAAACATACCATTAACACTTTTCAACATCATTTTCACTGTATCTTGCCATGATTTGTTAACATGCACCTTGATGGTAAAGTTCTGAAACAAAAACATCATTTTCACTGTATATGATCAACATACAACTCACAGAGAAATAATTTGTGTAAAGTTTATTGATTAATTATATTGTACTACCGTGAATGCAGGGTATTCGTTCGTTTTGGCCTTTGATCCCATGAATGCCTTCATAACTTGTGAGGGTGGGTTGGAATTGGGGATGTGGGTGATGAAATATATAAATCATCTGATGATGTGATTCTTGGTTTTGATTTCGGAAGGGATTCGATTTGAGCGATTATTAAAAAATCAAATATTGTTACCTTGATTTGATTTGATTTTTTTTTTATGTTTAACTTTTATAAAATCTTTAACCGTTTTAATTTCTTTTCATAATACATATTTTTATTTTAAATCTTATTTTTGAACGTAATATAAACTGCTAAAAATTGAATTAAACTAAATTTTTATCTCGTGTGTTCTAATAGCTTATACAACAAATGGTGGTCACTTCGACGCAAAACCCTAGAGGGTCCTTCGTCGTAAATGCTACGGTCACTCTACCCACAACGCATTGTGACGAAAACCAACATGATTTCGAATATGTAAAACCGTATATAAAGAGCTTTAAAACAATAGTTAAAACTAGCGTCAGCCAGTCATAAAAATGAGTGGTAAGAAATCAAACGCAAATGTTGGCTCAATTGTTAAGATAAAAAAAAAAGCAAAAGAAACTTATATATATATAATTAACTTTAATTCGAATAAATCACTAATATTTGTCTTATGTGTTAGATTTGAAGTTTTTTGGTTATACACAGGGGTGGATCCACATGTACTCGAGTGGGGGGCGAGGCACCCGCTGGGATTCATCGGAGTAGTAGAAAGTTTCAACTTTTTTTAAGTAGCACCCTTGCAAATATTTGAGAGGCCCCTTAGTGGCATCAACAAAAAAAGAAAGACGAAAATCAAAGATCTTGTGACCTTAAAAAAAACTTTAATGAAGTTTAGAGAAGATGATTTTAACACGAGGACAATTTGTCTCCTATCACATTTGTTTAGTTTCAAGTTTCAACATTAAATGTTTCATATAACCCCCTTTAACTGAATTAAAGTAACAAAATAAACCTTCAAGTTTGATTTGAATTTTAAACAACCCTATAGTTAACATCTAATATAACCGTGGTGATCAAGTTTGTGACATTGTCTCACGGTGGTGATAAACCAAATCCGGCGATCGATATTAACATGGAGTGTTTCCACAAAATAAGATAAAATTTTAATCAAAAAACTAATCCCGCTTTTATTTCCAAAACTTACGTACATAATCTCACTTTTATTCTCCATTTTGCCGACCCATATTGAACCGACTTGATTTGAGCCGACCCACTTTTTGCCCCCACTCATAAAACCTCTAGATTCACCGCTGGTTATACACTGTGTTAATCCTCTTGGTATTAGTGTCTTCATTTTTTACTTTTTACCTCATTTTAAAATTGAATACTATCTCCAAAACTGTCGCTGCTACTTGTTTATGGAGTCTATAACCAAGATTATCAGAAATAATGAAGATCAACTTGTTTAAATTCAATTTGAGAGATTATCATACATACTAAACACTATGCTTATACAACTTTCCAATTTCTTCAAATCATTATAACAACAACCTTACCCAGTATATTCCCACTTTTCAGTAGGGTCGGAGGGGGGAGGATAGATACAAACCTTACCCCTATCATAATTGGGATAGAGAGGCTGTTTCAAAAGAGTCCCCAGCTCAAAGTTATTGTTTAAAGTTAATCATCCCAATTATTTTAACGTTATTTTCACAAAATAATTAAAATAACGTTAAAATTAGTGCACTTTTACTTTTGACACTTAAGACCCACACATATGCACATTATATGTGTGTACAGCAAATAGGGCGATTTCTTCAAATCATTATAAAGGAATGTAAACACATGCTGACATGCAGGGTACACCAACTTTTCTGCGTTTAGACTTAACTCAGTGGTCAAGCCGCCCGGCCAGCGGGCATCTTCCCCGCTGCGGCATATAGCGGGAACACCGCCCCCTGCATCGCGGCCCCGCCCAAACCCTTCCCACGGCCCCCGCTCCCCGTTGTGTATCTTGAAACATGATTGGTTGATTTCAAAAATAGTGGGCCCCACTATTTTTTAACGGTTATAATTTAAAAAAAAATTATAATAAAATCAATCTTTATATAAATCACTCATTTCAACCATTTTACACACTCATTTTCATTCAAAACTCTCTTAATTTTTATACATTTTTTTTAATAAAAATGTCATCATCCTCTACGGTGTTCTCATCTTCTGATAGCGAGGGTACTGATCTTTTTATCTCGGCTTTGTCTACCATGGCTCAAGAAAACGCTTCTCAGATTCCTCGGCCTATAATTAGAAGAATTCAGATTAATCAAGACAGGGAAGCGGGGCATGATCTGTTGATGCGTCATTATTTTGGGCCCGAACCGTTGTATAATGAGAAGTTGTTCAAGAGGCGTTTCCGGATGCAACGACCTCTATTTGAACGTATCGTGAACGATCTGGAGGTTGCGGATACTTATTTTCAATTGAGATGGGATGCTCGCGGCAAGCGAGGATTTACACTGTTACAAAAGTGTACGTCGGCTATTCGACAATTGGCATACGGGAGTACGGCAGACTTAATGGACGACTATTTACAGATGTCAGACAACACTTCCAGAGAGTGCCTTTATAATTTCTGTAAGAATATCCGTCGACTCTATGGTCCTAAATATTTGCGCAAACCAAATTATAATGATGTTATGAATTTGTATGAACACCATGAAAATTATCATGGGTTTCCCGGTATGCTTGGTAGTATTGATTGTATGCACTGGGATTGGGAAAATTGTCCGGTTGCATGGAGAGGACAATTTATGAGAGGCGATCACGGATGCCCCTCGATTATTCTTGAAGCAGTTTGTTCACAGGATTTATGGATCTGGCATGCATATTTTGGCATGCCTGGTGCGAATAACGACCTAAACGTTCTAAACTCGTCGCCGTTACTCAATGATATGGAAAACGGTGTGTTTCCACAATCATCGTTTTTTTGTAACGATAACGAGTACGCTCACGGTTATTATCTTGCTGACGGGATTTACCCAGAATGGCCGGTTTTTATGCAAACAATAACATGTCCAACAACCTTTAAACGGAAAAGGTTTCAAGTAGCACAAGAGGGTGCAAGGAAGGATATTGAACGGGCTTTTGGTGTTCTTAAAAAAAGATTTCATATTATAAAAAATCCGGCTAGAATATGGCATCCTAAAAAAATTAGATCCGTTATGTATGTATGTATCATAATACACAATATGATACTTGAATGTGAGGGCAAGTCGATTAGCCCGTTTGTTCCCGATGAAGACGAACCGCCATCTCCTTTTGACATTGATGACCCGCGTAGAGATAACCAAATTTTGGCGTTGCGAAACAAAAGCATTCACGAGTCGTTAAAAGCCGATTTGGTCGAACATATCGAAAGGGTTTGAACCGATATTGTCGTTCGTAGCATCTAAGCCGACTAGTATATTTTTAATATGTTATTGTTTTTTTAATGTAATGTGTGTTTTTTTTTGTAAAATATTTAATTATTTTTAAATTAGAGTAATGTTTTTTATTTAATTTTAATTGTTGATGACGTTGAATAGTAGGGAAGGGTTTTCAGTGGGGTGACCATTGTGGGTGTTTAAGGTTTTCAGTGGGGTGATGACGTGGCATGAAATTTCAGTGGGGAAGGGTTTTCAGTGGGGTGACCGCTGTGGATAGTCTTATAGTTTCATTATTATAAAAAGTTTAGTTCATAAATCAGCTTTTTCATACCTACATATCACATCCTCAATTTAGATGTCACATTTATAAAAACGTAAATAAAAAGAAAGACCCAAAAAACACATAATTATTGTTCCATATTACTTCAGTTAACAAGCCTGTGATCCATCAGTTCACTTTAAACTTTCAACTTTAAAAACTTTTAGTATGCAATATTATATTATAAACTATAAATGGAATAACAATGATGAAACGATTTACAAATATTATTAATCACCACAATATGTTCATCATCTGTTCAAATTATACGTTCAATAATACACATTATAAAATCTTCAGGTCTTGATATAAAAGCCAACAAAACCAAACCCAATCAAACCAAACACTCCTTTTATCTCATCCAATCAATGATCCCAATCCTTATCGTCGGGTCTTACTCTTGTATTCCATATTCTTCACCTAATTAAACACTTTTTTTTTTCAAATAAATATATAGAAAAATCATGAGCAATAGAATTGAAATAACCCACAATCTCAAGACACCAATGGAACTCTATTTGAGTTTTTTTTCTTCTTGAATCAATCTTATGGCACCATAAAGCACGACTTAGAAACGTTTCTCAAGGTCACTCTTCCACGACATTGACAAGCTCATATTCAACAAGTGACAAATTGTTGTATTCTTTTACAATGAAACTGGCCGGTTCTGTCACCTCAACACGACCCCACTTGTCTACAGCAAGCCTCATTGATCCCTTAAACATGTCAATTTTTGCATTGCGCAATATTACAGTGCTATCAACTTTCATCATTTCCACTGCATCATACATGTAGTATAAATAAGAAATGGTAACTAACCTAAGGAACATACTTTCAATAAGTAAGGTCCCTCTGCATATTTGAGTCTTAAAGTTGCAATTTGAACAGTTTACGATATGGGTGTCACTTACCTAAAATGACTCAGATTAAAAATAATTATCTAAAGGGGGTAGAAAGGGTTGAAAGTTGCCCCATGTTTTTTTTTAATGCATACAACTAATCTTTGCATCCTTAACTCAAAGATTTAGATTACTATTGCAAGATACATGCATAGCTTAGCTAAACTTTATTTAGTTCCTCTGCAAGAACAAGCTATGATGGTGAAAGATGACAACTAATAGATCCTAAAGTCCACAAATGGAAGATGATGTAAATGTCCTACAATCACACCAGATGAGTGGGGTAACTAAACTACTAATCACCAGATTTTATTACAAGAATCTGAAGCAAATATTTGTGATCCCAAAGCTCACCTCTAAATTTCACATTTGACTATGGCAAGCCAAACAGAGCATATTGCATCTTTAGTTGTACCTGTGTTCTTCCTGAATTATTTACAAATTTCACATCAAATTTGATTTTTTATAGGCTTATGAAGCTTCATGTTCAAAACAGAGGGTGTATGTATCACAAACTTCACGAAATAATTGTAAAAATTTTCAGCTCATTCAATAATTCACCAAGTAATGAAGTAAGTATCAATGTTACCATGCTATGACATTACCTATTTGTCAAATGATAATGATTAATGGTGATTTTTCATATATTCAAGTACCTTAGGCTTATTTCCAATTGAGCATCACACATTCACAGCCAGCATTAATCTTTGATATTTGCTTACACAATAAGTGTTTCATTCAACTAACATGGAGCTGTTATACAGCAAAAACTAACTAAGAAGTAAGCAGTTCTTTCTTATATGAAACAATTATAAGTGCTACTGATAATTCATTAAGTTGCATAAAATTACCTTGATTATTCCTTGCAGTGAATAGTATAGTCCCGGTTTCGTCTCCAACCAAACATTCAGCAATACGCATTTGTCGTTCATCAGCCCGACCCTTTTGCATCACTAACTTTGAACTAACAACTTTTACAATCAGATTATGGCCACTGGTTTCAGGACGCAGATTATCAACCTTTGTGAAAACAGGCTTCCTCTTAGGTGACTTTGTATCAGCCATTTCTCACAATTTCTACAATCATCGACATCATTTGTTAAAATTTTACCAGAAACTACAAGATACTCCGAAGTTCACAACCACAGTCAATCTCGCATATATAAATGAATGCAAAACAACAATCCTAATGACGGTTAATATAGTTTACGTATGATGTCCTCATCGCACATCGACATATAACAACTGATGAAGTAAATTTCAAAATGTATACATATAACGAAGAATATAATACTATCAAGCAGAATTCACATGATTGATCCGACATTGATGAAACAAGCACAACCTAACAGTGTTTCAGAACTATTTTTTCTTGTTTAATTATTTCCTGAATCATGTTATCAGTGATCAGGATATAATAAATATGTTAAAAAAAAAATTAAATATCAAAACAATCAATCAAACAATTTGAATTTCAATATATCGATCAGTTAATTCACATTGAAACGGTTAGCTCGAATTATACATATACAAATCCAAACCAACAACATGAAAAACGATGAACGAGCGAAGAAAATCGTGAAATTATGAAATGATTCGAATTTACCGGTTCCGATCGACTGATTGTGAGATGATACGATGAGGATGAGTCGATCTGTTTGCTCTTCTCGTTCGTTTTACCGTGTGAATCGCCATTAGAACGGATGGGTTTTAATGGTGGTCGTTGATTTCCCGAAGAGTGTCAAACGCATATCCACCGTCCACGTTGATCGCTTCTGTGAAGTGCTTTTAAGTTTTTATATATAAAAATTATTGTTTAAAGAATATAATTTTTTTTATGATAGATTTTTTAAAAGAATGATGAAAAATAAACACCCAAAATCATTTTCAAGCTATACATTATAAAATATTTATATATTATATGATGTATACATATCACTTGTAAATTTCACCTATTATTCAGTTAAGAGTGTAATTGTGTAAACGAACTAAGGCAGCTCGTGAAATACTCGAGATCGGATTGGTAAAAAGCTCGAACGAGTCGAGCCTTAACGAGCTCGAGCTCGAGCTTTACATATCGAGCTCGAACCGGCACGCGAGCCTTAACGAGTTTTTTGAATATATAATTTATATTTAATATATTAGTGTTTATTTATAAAATTAATTATTTTTGTATATAAAATTATGATAAATATATTTAAATTAAATTTAGAAAATATAATTATTAATATAATTAAATAAATAAAATCTAAATGAGCCGAGCTCGAGCCTGAAAATATTCTAACGAGCCGAGCTTAAGCCTAGTGCATAAAGCTCTTAACAGGCCGAGCTCAAGCCTTAACGAGCTCTAGCCTTGTACGGCTCGTTTACACCCCTGTTAATTCTGTCCATCATCATTCGACAAGAACTATTGTTTTCTCAAAATAATGATTTCATCATCAGTTCATCACTCTTAGTGGGTGGTCATGATGAGCATTACATGCATTATGTATATGATGTCCGTTTGGTGCCATCCACTACAAACTTTTTTTTTTTTTAACAAGGATAATCAATTGGTTGGTATGTCTCTAAAAGACATTAGACATACTATCTATATCTCATCAATACAAGAGAAAATTTACCACTTTAAAAGCCGAAGCCTTTGTTTATGCAGGTCCAATTGTTTTCAAAGAGACTCGAACTCAAGACCTTTTATACAAAAAAGCCAAGAGGATACCACTAAGTTAGAAACCCTTTGATCTATCGACTCCAACTATCACTCACTCTTGATCATTGTTGTCATTATTGTCATTATTGCCATCTATGTTGGTTGGTATCACCAAGTCTCTTTGTTATCGATTAAAAAGTTGATTTCTTAACACGTTACTAATTTTATCGTAAATGTATCCCTTCCATTTAAACAAGTTGAACGATTCCGATAATTGATTTGGGATTAGTAGGTTATTATAAATGAATGGATTTTTGTAATTTTTTTTGAGTTAATCAATCTTCTATACATAATTTGATATGATGCAAGAATCCCCTTGTTTATATACAAAATTCAAAAATGTAAGATCAAAGTAAAATGGTGTGTTAGAGCACGTTGCATATATGTTACAACCTTCTTCTTAGTCTATATTAATTTTTTTAACAGATCATGTCTTTCAATAGGGTGCAATTATAGAAAATTCTAGATAATCCTCTTATCGTAGACCAGTTTAGGCCTACCTTTACTTCTACTCCCCTCCATAACGAGGGGGCTGGCGCTTGTTTCCTTCACATGCTTAGACCATCCAATCTATACTCTTTTATTTTATCTTATCTTATCTGTTATATTGGTCATTTCTAACGTATCTTTTAAAAACCTCATTTCTTCTCAAGCCTAACATTGTGTGCCTACACTTTCATCTTAACATTCAATCTTTGTTGCGTCCATCTTAGACGCTTGTGTCTTCTTGATGGTCAAACGGTATGTTGCATATAACATAGGTACACTGCTAGTCGAACTACAAACCCATAAAAAAATTAACCTTTGAGAAGTAGTTTTAGTCACACACTATCATTGAGAATGTCCTACACCTACACAGGCATGTTTCTACTCGGTGTGGGTAGTCACTATCTATGTCTACATCACATACATATATAATGATTATCAGATGGTATAAGATGCAATTTTACTATCATAAATTAAACACAAGATTTTAAAACTTTCACCCATTATTCATTATCGCCCATCTATGCATGATGTTTAAAATATTTTAGAGATTCATAAAGTAGTACAAAATAACACACTAAAAAACGGTACAATCATTCATACGATTCACGGAAGTTGGTGAGCTTGGAAAACTAGAAATGAATCAAAAAGCCCATATAAATCCCAAGAATAACGGAAGAGACAAGACTATTACTCAAATGAGCTTTTTATGGGTGAAAAGCATATCAAAATAAGAATCTTTAATTTTAATTTTGCTAGTATCGTAGTATGGCAAATAAATAGTTATCTAGCTCTTGACTAGAAGTTGTTTTTAAGTTTTAAGTAATATTCGCCCATACACAAAAAAGTTGAACCAAAATCGAAGCACCTTTACCAAACAAAAACATTACAAACTATTTATCATGATCGAGTTTAATTAGAGGTGCTCAAACCGGTTTGGTGAAAACCGGTTCGGTTTAGAAACCGGTTTGGGAGATTGAGGATGCCAAACCTATAGAACCGGTTTGGAGGGGTTGAAACCAGTTTGGGAGATGAGGATGTCAAACCTATCCCAAACCTGCGGTTCGGACCAATTTGGAAACCGGTTTGGGTGAAACCGGTTTGGGTGAAACCGGTTTGAGATCGAGATAGGACCGGTTTGAAAACCGGTTTTTTCAAACCGAACCGGTTTGGTTGTGCAACTCTAAGTTTAATTAAGACAAGGGCCAAGTTTTCATTGGCTCATTGTCTATATTAAGCCCAAGCTGGCAAGTTGGGTCAATTTTTGACACTTGACAGTAGAGGTGGGCCAAAAAACCGGACCCGGAACCGGAACCGACAACCCGAACCGGAACCGGTGGGTATAAACGGGTCCGGTTTTTCAGACAAATTAGAATTAAAATCGGAAACGAGAAAACCGGAACTAGTTCCACCTGTACTCGGCCAAAACCTGAACCGGAACCGGGCAAAACCCAAACCGGACAAAACCGGAACTGGTCAAAAACCGAAACTGGAACCGGAACCAGGTATTGACTTTGTTGACCGGTTCTGGAATCGAAACTGGTTAAAAAAAACCTGATTTGTGCACCTCTACTTGACAGGTCTCAAATTTTATACTCTCTCTTCATGGTACAATCAGTTATACTCCGATCCTGTTTCTATAGAGTTTAGGCAATTAGGTTTCATGAAGTTCAAACCGGTTTGTACCAAACCAGTTTTAGCCAGAACCCAAGGTTGATCAAATAGCTGAACCGGTATAAAAGAAAAACATTTATAGCTGTCTCCAATCAACAATGTGTAGTTTGTTTCAAAGAGAAAGGAACTTAACATTTATGGAACATAAGAACGATTTTATTACAAAGAAACATAATGATCAGTGTTGGAAATCAAATCAGTGATTTAATTAGGCGTTGAACTGAAGATTGAACACCCATCGACCTCCTCGATCCAGTCCTGGTGGTACTTTAAGTTAAATCTTGAAATATTTTGATCAAATGATCTCATGATAACCGATATCTTGATATGTGATGTTATCCATTTTGAATTGAAGAGTTGTTATGTTGTATTGGTGTAGCTAATGTTAGGTTATAAAATGGCCCTTTCTACGTCTAGAAGTGATGCCATAACCAATTCATCGTATCTTGGAGCTAGACTTGTGTAGTTGTGTTGCATAGATCGAAACCCTAAGAGATTGTATTGTTTTAATTTTAATGATGAAATGTTAGTTTCCCTTAGAGAAAAGGTATAGACGAATGACTGTTTTTAGAAACAAGGATTGATTGGAATTAACCGCGAAATAGGGACATAGGTTGGGTCATAACAGAACAACTTATGGATTGATTGGAATTAACCGCGAAATATGTTGTTATTTAGATGTATGATCGGGTCTACACGGTTACGAATTATGTATAGAAAAATTGACTAGTACATAACCACCTCTTAAGCTTCATCTTTGTGAGAATGGCTGTAAGAATTGAAACATCAAACATCCCACCCTCTTAGAACAGCTTCCAATGCAGTATAGTGGCAACATCTTTAACCTACCAAAGGAACAAAGGGAAATAAAGAAAAATAACCATACATATACATAAACATATACATATACATGTAAATATATGTTGTAACCACTTGAATTATATATATCATATGAAGAAATCACAACAACATATCCCTTCTACTTATTGGAATTACAAAACGTGATCGAAGAAGGGGTTTTATAATAGAGTTTTTACTCGGTCATACAGAGGTAGGAGTCGAAAGCCCAAAGTCAAGTCCCCATAGCTCGAAGGTCCCGTTAACAAAATCATAGTGACCACCCTTGAGTGCCAGTGTTTTCTTCACCAATCCGTCTCTTACAAACGGGTAACTCAACAGATTTCCGAGTGATACGTTCACAGCTTCCTGCATTCGCGACATAAATCACATATTTGCAAGCATACTCGTACCAAAAAACTTATGTTTTTTAGTCAAAGACACACATGTAGCTCAAGATTTTGTTTTACCTTTTCGCATTCTACACATTGATCATCAAGAGCAGTGCTGCCGTGTTCTGATACCACTTTTGACTTTGCTGGGAGACATACTTTCACCCAACTCTCGATGAAATCACTGCACATGATTGTTTGAAATTTGATGAGAAAATACATGCATATTTTAATTCGTTTACGTAAAGACCGAGATGTTTATTTCAGAAGTAGTAGTTGTAATAGTAATAGTAATATAATGATCATCTAGAAGCTGGGAACTTACGTTGTGTGAGGTCCTTCATCTGGGAAGGTCATGAGACCCTTGATCCCTCCACAACGGCTATGCCCAATTACGATAATTTCTTGTACCTGCACCCGTTGTCTTCAATCATCATAGGGCTCACCGTATTTAAATAAAAACATAATCTTTCGGCCGAAAATTTAACACAATGAATAGAAAAAAAAAACAGAGAGGTAATCGCTCCCCCGGCCTTATAAATGCTTCGTCAACGAGTCGTCAAAATGTGTGTTCAATTGATGTAACATTCAAAAACCCTTTATTTAAAAGTTTAGACTAAATAACATAGTTCTTCTATCATACTTTCATACTCAACATAGTAGTTAATTTTTTTTTTTTTAAAAAAAAAGCTAGTTTGATGAGAGTGTTTCTCAATTAACATGACATGATAAACATGAAAATTGAAAATTATTTATCTTGACCAGTTATGTAAAATATTAAAAAAAATGGCTTTTGTTGCTTGTTTCTTATGCAGGGGTCTTTGAGCAAGTACGAAAGATGCGACTGCACATAACTCGTCTTTTTATGGGCCCTAAAATTTTTAAAAAATATGTGTGTGTGTGTGTGTATATAATTATTTTACAACACCTATAATTTACAATCCAATTTTTTAAATATATTTAACCCATATACAAATTTTATAAAAGCTAAAAGAAAAACTTGTTTCTTAAACTTTTGACCCAATAACTAATTACAATTTAAAATTTAGGTAAAAAAACAAATTAACTCACTTCAAATTTAGTTACAATCAGATTCCCACACATATACACACATAGGGGCTCATTTTTAACATTCTCACAGGACACCTAATCTCTCAGAGACGATCATGTTCTTATGCTAACAGTTTATTTAGTTTACCTTTAGATGCAAGACTGCATACTCAACGGCTGCTCCTACTCCAGCGTATTTAGTCTGTTTTGCACGTAATGAACAAAAGGTTAATAAAATATATACATTTTACGATCATACACCCACAGCAGTAGTAGTGAACAGACCTTGTCAAAGGGAGGAACCATGTTGGCAACGTTACGGACGACAAATGCCTCACCGGGTTGGAAATCAAGCACATGTGATGGGCAAACCCGAGAGTCTGAGCATGCAAACACCATGAACTGCCATATATAATCAATAATTGTTTTTATCAGTGTTTTCACGACTAGACCAGATAAGCCAACCAAATTCATTGGACCATAAACCGGGTATAGGTGTATAGAGGAAGGTTCATGAGAAAACTCTTCATTTTGGAGAAAACCAAGAAAACCCGTACTTACCAATAAACTTTTAAAAAAAATTCAGAATTTTTTATTTTAAGGCTAAAAATGTAATAATAAAAACATAAAGCTTAATAAAAATATGTAGAATACGAAGTTACATATGTGTAACTTAAAATGTTACGGATGTAACTCATAAAATTATATATATGTAACTAGCAATAATAACATGAAATACATATTTTTTTTAGTTTTTGTTCTTTTCAATGCATTTCTTACATTATAATAATAGAAAATAAAAATGAAAAAAAAAATGGTAATAATTGTTATTAGTTTTCTTAATTTTCTTCAAAACGATTGTTTTTAGTAACCCTCTCCTAAGACCATCTGTAATGCTTGCCCCGTGGAGTGGGCGGGAATAGACGGTGAGGCGGGGCCAGGCGGTGGAGCTGTGTGCGAAACAATCCAGGATGGTTGAGCCACATTTCAACTTTTATATTTTTAATGTTTTATAAAAAAAAAAACTCATTTATGGATTAATTAATACTTTAGCTCCATATTTCATTTTATTTAATTATTCGTATCTTATTAAAATTACAAATGTACACCAAAATAGTCACAATTTTGTTTTGAATTAGTTTTAGTTCTTGACTTTGTTCATGTTAGTAAACCGATAAGAGAATCGATTTGTTATTTATTCTGTTAAAAAATGTTGTTTTACATTAAACTATTAAAGCCTTAATTAAAGGTCTAAAACATGAGAGTGTGATGCGATTAAAATGGGCTTAATATCAAATAGTAGAACATGATTTGACCTTTGGGCTCTGGCCTTTGGAAAGCTCATCGTATAAGGCTGGGTTTGTTCTGCATACGTTTGCACAAGTAATATCATAAATAAAGATTGTTAGAAAATAAATCGTTAAAAATATGTTTAAAATTATAGGTTACATGTATTTCTCTGTCTTGAACTTTACGAAGCCAGATTTGATCCTCTCAACAGGGTCAAATGGAGCTTTGGTGTCAGGTGCTGCCGCTTGAGCTGTGATATTGTCGATTCTTGCAGCAGCTACTGGTTCTAACTCACCCTTTTCACTGTCAAATAATTGGGAAATCATTATTTTGTTTCAAAATATGAATCACATTTCATGTAAAAAAGTAAGTAAGAATGTTGAACTGTATTTTGACGTATCATTAGATTTTGACTTACATGAGAAGTTTCTTTAGTGCGGCAATAGCTTCATCGTATGATTCACTTCCCGCATCTTCTGTCTGCCAACATTATGATAATCAAATATTTATATTAGAGGTGGCAATTTTTACCTATGTTAAAGAAAATGGGTTGGTTTGGATAACAATTGTAATATAATGGGTTGAAATGGGTAATATCATAATATTGAATGGGTTGGGATGGGTAACACTTAAACACAATGCGGGTCAAGATGGGCAACCAAAAAAGTATGTAAATGCAATGGATTCAAACATTTAAGAATGATTAATAACATATTTGATGAAAAAATCACTAAAAATTATTCAAATGGACTATTTGTTTACTTATAATATATATTAAGTTAAATTAAATTGATGTTTTTTAAGAACAATCCATTTAGACCCGAACTTATTTTGCTTAAAACTCGTTCTGACCCGCACTCATCCTGACCCGAACCCGTTCTGACTCGTTACCCAACCCGAGTCAACCCGCCCATTTTGCCAGGCATAATTTATATGTATTGTCACGCTTAATTCAAACAAAGTTGTAGTATGCATAAACAAAAAGGCCAAATTGGAAAATAGTACAATTAAACTTGATAGGTATCACAAATTTTTTATTTTAATAATTTAGCTTCACTTGAAAATCTACTCAAGTTGCTTGAGACAACATTAAGGTCAGCTAAAGTCAAGCTAAATCATGTAAATATTTTTCAAGTAAATTTTAAGTGATTTATAAATTAGACTCATCCTAAACGCAACCTACATCGTAACCCTTGTGAAGTCAAGTCAAAGATCTAAATTTATAAGCTCTGTTAACACCAACTTATTCGTTAATACATTTGGTCAACATTGTTGGTTTAATAACACATTTTGATAATAATGCTTTTTAAAGATTAATTCGACCAAGAGTTAATAACGATACAATATGAGTTGGCTAAAGTCATCATGCAGAATCCGAGCATGAAGCTTGTTTTTTTAAGTTTTAACAAGTGATAAGAGCTTTTTACATGTATCATGTTGATAAGAATTTTTATTACATATTTTCTTAATCTTTAAATTTAAATACATATTTTTTTTATTTAGAAAGTAAAATATGTTTTAAGAAGAGAAAATACATAATTAACTTTTTTTACTTAGTTAAGTATGTATTACGAACAATCTTAATTAAGTATGGTTAACCGTGAATACTCCTATTATAACGTACTTTGAAGTTTTATTATTATTGACCTTAGTTAAAAAAAATAAAAATAATAGTTTTAATATTGCAAAGTGTATTAAAAAAAGACAATTAGGAAAATAAGTAAACGAATTATATTATCCAATGTTTTAATTCAAACAACAATCTCGTTTACTTTCCCTCCATCTCCATTAACGACGGATAACTCTGATTTTGCGTCATAATGCAGGAATCTCAATTCTCAAATTCTATACGTATGATCAACTGCGTGTTCGTGTAAAACAGAGATGAACACAAATCACAAAGTGAAAACGTACCCAATTAGGTGTTATGATCGGCGCAGGAGCAGCCAAGACCGGCTCCTTACGAATGAGACTCGGAGGAGTTGCACCTGATGAAGAAGACGATGAATTGCAGGTAAATCGAGCAGAAAACGAACCAGATCTGACTGAAGAAGAAGAAGATTTCTTCAGAGATGAGGCATTGATGAAAGTAGGAGCATTAATGGCGAAAGCAGAAGCGGTTGACATTGTTCACAAAAATATGGTTACTGTTCTCAATCTCAACCGCATCAGATCTCGATTGGTTGGGGATTTTATAGTAATCGTTCAGATAAACCGATCAGGTACGAGCGTTCCAAATCATTCTTATTGTTCGTTGGATTTTTTTTTTAAATAAAGAAAAGTAATGCAAAATCTAAGATCGATTTGATAAAAAATGATAGGGCCCATACAATTACTGTTCGCCACGGATATGTTGCATGGTGGTGTGTGTGCGTGCACGACACACACCAACACATCATGATCGATCACCGTTGATTAACTAACTGGTTAATTGGTTGTTCAACTCATTAAGATAAAAGTAATAATCATGATTCATCAGTTCTTGTAGGTGTTTAATGTTATACAATCATGGAGTTTTAAAGATGTAAATTAATTCTGAATTGCCAAAGTTGATTCAAGTTTTTTTTTATTTTTTTTAATGAATTACAAATTTGTTGTTCATATGTTTTTAAAGAACTTAACTTGCATTCACATAGTAGACTTCGCAAATCCATGATGTTTTTTCAATGATGCCACTGTATATGTATGTTCTAATTTCATAATAACAGACATAAACTTTACGGGTCGGTTTTCTGTTCGGGTCAGGTAATGTTCATCACATAATAAAAAACAATCAAATAGAAATCATGAATAGAAATTAAAAAAAAAACACATAATATAAATCGATAGTCTTTACAAATTAAAAAAATACTTATAGTTGTTTCATAACAGTTTTCATCTTTTGAAAACATTGCATAACATCTTCGATAAAAACTTGTTGTAATAACTCTTTTCATCATAATAAATGCAAGAATCATTCAGGTATCCATCTACCATCCTCTTACGCAATTTTGTCTTCACATTCTTCATTTAATAAAAAGTTCTTTCAACAGTATCTTTTGCAATTGGTGTTGTCAACAGTACAAAAATTGATACTTTCACTTGAAATGACTGCTTATAAAGGCTCATATATACTGAAAAATTGATGATGTTCAGGGACATCGGTCCCATATAATTACAACCGCTCATGATTACTACTAGAGGTGCAAGTATAGGTTAATTGGTTTGGGAATAACTGGTAAACGTCTTCTTAGTTGGTTTTTTCAATAACAAGTTTTTCAAACCTACCATCCTCTTACGCAATTTTGTCTTCACATTCTTCATTTAATAAAAAGTTCTTTCAACAGTATCTTTTGCAATTGGTGTTGTCAACAGTACAAAAATTGATACTTTCACTTGAAATGACTGCTTATAAAGGCTCATATATACTGAAAAATTGATGATGTTCAGGGACATCGGTCCCATATAATTACAACCGCTCATGATTACTACTAGAGGTGCAAGTATAGGTTAATTGGTTTGGGAATAACTGGTAAACGTCTTCTTAGTTGGTTTTTTCAATAACAAGTTTTTCAAACCTAGAACCTTGAACCGATTAAATAACCAAACTGCTTAAACCGTAAATAATCATATTTTATATCAGGATTGTTTAACCAGTTAAACTGTTTAGAATACTCGAAATTTGAATTTGAAATAAAAAGTTAGTCCTAATCAACGTTTGCATTCGCTTCTATAACCGGTAGCTAAAAACCAGTTCAATAACCAGTTTATAATAGCTCCAATAACTGATTCATTTAAAAAATCGGTTTTTCTACCCACCTCTTATTACTAACAAATCACCTTTATTAAGTTTATTTTTTTCTCTTTCTTTCAAACGCAACTTCTTAGTTATAAGTTTTAATGAATAATACAGCTTTAAATATAGGGTTATTATGTCTTCTCTATGATATTTAAGGATAGAAAATAAAAATGAAAAACATAACATAACAAACACAATACATAAATTTATGATTTTGGTTTAAAATTTCAGGAGTAAGTTCCAAAAACATGATGTGAATGCCTTAATAGAACTTCTTCAATAAAAGATGCAATCATGAATAGTACATACTAGAAACATAAATTATAAAAAAAATATATGTAATGTCGGGATCGTGAAAAGTGTTATGTGAAAATATTATTTCAATGGTTTTTTACATGCATAATAAATATACATATTTTTGTGTATGAAGTATCAAATTTAAACCAAAAGATAAAAAATTATATTAAATTATTTAATTTAACTTTATTTTTTTTGTACTGATATTAATTTAGTGTTTTAATTTTTAACGATGCTCTTTCATTCCCGCTATTACACAGTAGTGATTTCATGATTTCAGATAGTTATTTTTTTTTGTAACTAATCAAGTTGCATATTAGGTGTACGGACATATAACTAAGTTAAATGTTATATACTTTATAATAAAAAAGTAGCGTCTATAAAAACATGTGTATTGAGTTTAATAAACATGTGTATTGATAAGTTGTATTATTGCAAATATGATAGTTGTAAATTTTGTTAAGCTAATTTTTATAATATATATATTTTTTTAATGTGTAGTAACATTTCTATTCAATTGATAAATATTAACTTTATTAAAATACAAAGTGTCTTTAAAATTTTTTTTATCATAGTTAAATTAAATTGAATTACAATTAATATTAATACATATGAAAAACTAAGAATTAAAACTTATATTTTTTAGGAAAATTAATTAATATAATAATTAATTGGTCAAATTTATTAATTATTATTATTAATAAAAGATTGTTGATAAATGAATTAATACTCTAAATTTAAGGCAGGAAAAATATAGTAAAACATGCTTCATTGTATAACAAGTTAGGGCTGTAATCGAGCCGAGCCGAGCCGAGCCAGGCCTCGCTCCAGCTCGGCTCGTGAATTTTCGAGTCGAGCTAGAGCCAAGCCGAAATTTCTTTCGAGCCGAAAATCCTGGCTCGAGCTCGGCTTGTAAAAAACCTCGAGCCACGAGCCAGCTCACGAGCTGGCTCGTTTTCTTCTTTCGTGTTTTTTCCTCCACTTTATATATATATATATAATCTAATATATTAAATCTAATATATATAAAATCTAATATATACATTTATATTATACATGTATATACATACATACATATATATTATACATAATATGTATATTTATATAAATATGTGTACAAATATTGAATATATATTATGTATAATATATATGTATGTGTGTAATAAAATATATATGTGTGTGTATATAATTTAATATATATATATATATTAAAAATCGAGCCGAGCTACAAGCCGAGCCAACGAGTCGAGCCATGAGCCGAGCTCGAGCCGAGCCGAGCCAACCCTAGCTCCGGCTCGGCTCGTTTTTAACGAGCTTTTTTCGAGCCGAGCTCTTTTCGAGCCGGGCTTTTTCGAGCTTTTTTCGAGCGAGCTTCGAGCCGAGCCTCGAGCCGCGAGCTTTTTGAACAGCCCTATAACAAGTGACAAAGAAAAACTTTTATTTATTATATAAAATAGATTTCACAAGTAATTTTTCATATATTCCTCACATTTCATTTTTATCATTGCACTTGTAAATTCTTTAAAAACTTTTTTTTAAAGATTGATCATTAGATTGATTATATGTTTATTAATATTGAAAATTCGAAATATTCATAATGCTAAGTTTATGCACCTCTACCACTAGATCCAGGAAGGTATTATGTCATGATCATGGATGAATGGTCATGGTCTCATGGATGGATGATGCATATATACATGATAGGTGTGAGATTAACGATGTATGTTATCTTACCATGAATGTCAATATGTGGTTGCCAAGAATAGAAAATGACCCCTCGGGGATGAAGTATCCAGAAAAGTATTTTCTTTTTTTTTCCTTTTTTTTTTATTTTGAACTAGGTAAAAACCTGTGTAATTACACAGGTTAAATAAATAAAATTTAAAATTATTTATTTTAAATAACATATTATATATTTTCCAATTACTTTCCACAAAAAAGTAAATAATATGACTGGTGACAATTTTATTTGTTACATTGAATAAAATTGTTATTATTTAATAGAAGAGAAATAAAAAAAATCAAAATCTAATAAAGGATGATTTACAAACAATTAATATGAGAGAGAAACGAGAATACTAATTTTTAGGTTGTCTACAATGGTGACATGTGTCCACCAAAACCTTTATTTATTATATAGTATAGATATAGATATAGATTTAGATACCAGACAATGAGACCAACCTTAACCTTCAGTAGTTTAGTAAAAAGACTGAAAATTTTTATCACATGTACGTTAATTATTTATAAATAAATCCAGGGTAATTAAGTATTTATCTTAGGAGCTGCTCCTTAAGGAAATTAACAAATTGCCTACACATATATATGAGAGAAACATAAAATTAGAAGAGATTTTTGTGTAAAAAAATAAACCAATAGAAGTTTGACAAATAACATCATAATTATGTAAATGGATTCTCTGTTTTTTTGTACTAGATTTCTGTTTTTATGTTTTTAACATGTCACATGTAATTCCTATTAATTTCTACTATTCTCATACAAAATTCTCTTCTTAGTACTCTCTATATATATGTACATGAATCCAAGCTGACAACAAATCTATTAACTATTAATTAATACTAATTAATAAAAATGATTATGAACACTTTTCACCATTTTTTGTCACCTAAAATTTGGTTTTCCTGATTCTCTTGCTTTTTTATTTATCTATATTTATTATTTAGTTAGTAATTAATGATAATGAATTATAGTATTTATAATAATTAATATATTATTAATTAATTGTATTTAAAATGAAATTAATTATGAAGCTTTTTAATAAACTTATATTTTTATTTATCAACATTTAATTTTTTAAATATCATCAAATTCAAAATATATTTTTTTTAAAAATATTTAAAAATAAAACATTAATAATACTAATTGTTTTATGTGTGGTTTTAAATATTTTGAAACATTTAATATGATTGGATGATTTGAATGATAATAATACACTATATTGAAATAATAAAAAGTAAGTAATTTAAAAAAATCCAAGTTATATACATTAATATAAATTTTAATTCAAGTTATTTTTATTACATTAAAGAATAATAAGTATACCTTAATTAAATTAACATTTATTAATTATAGAACACACAAATGATAACACATAGTTAAAAAAAATAAAAATTAAAACGTAATCTTACTATTATAATAAACAAAAATAATTTTTGCCACATGTCAATTTGTTAAACTATCATTGACATGTGTCACTTTTATATATTTTCAATTAAATCTCTTTCATATTAATGATAATAAATTCTCTATTTTATCAAATAATTATTAATTTAATGACTAATACTATTATATATCTTTTCATATTATAAAATAGTTTCTAATAGATTCAAAATAAAATGCTTTTTATTAAAAAAACACAATTCAAGAAAAGTTTATAAAATATGAAATTTTTCTAAAAATCAAAATTTTAAAAAACATATAATATCTTAAGCCTATACTAATTTAGAAAAAAATATATGTTTTATAAAAAACAATAAGTTGTATTAAAAGACAAATTTTATTTAAAATAAGAAATAATTTACAGTATTGGGCCTTGTGGTTGAGTGTTTTACTTATTTTGGAATAAAATAAAATCTTCTATCAATTCAGCCCCAATGGTTTAGACAACTATCAGTTTTGGCCCCTCAAACTTGACTATTATAACTGTTTTGGCCCCAAATCTAACTATGTCTAGGGACCAAAAACGTTAATTGTCTAAACCACAGGGACTGAATTGATAGAAGATTATATTTTGGACCGAAATTGTTAAAACACTCAAACTATAAGGGCCAAAACCGTAATTTCCCAAAACAAGTTTTCTTACAAAGTATATAATGTTTTAGTTTTCAACCCGTGTGTTACACGGGATTTAACCTAGTTTATAATATACATTAAAAATTTAAGCATTTTTGATGACCTTTTTGTATTAACAACTTATAATATATTTTGTTTAACCTGTGTAAAAATGGTTGAGTTAAACTATACATAACTTTTTGCTGCTAGATATGTATATTCAATATATTATTTTTTAGCTTGTGTAATACACGAGATTTAACTTAGTTTATTTATACGTCATATAAAATTGGTATTTAGTTTAACATATGATTAATTATGATGACATATATGATATTAGTTAATTAATTACCATTTATAGTAAAAACTATATATAGATATTGAAACGCTTGAAATGCAAACATTTAATACGAGATTTCAACCGTTCCTCAGGTTTAAAGCTCTAAGACATAGGCTCGAGTCCACCCCAGGAGAAACTCAACAACCGGGTGCGTACACCCTTGACCTTGCCTCAACAAATATATTTTGATCCGGATTTGAACCCAAAACCTCTTATTGAGAAATCAAGTGCGGTAACACCTATATGTATAAATATTTAGTTTGTTGCATGAGTAGGTTTTGGCATGCAATGGATAAAAGGTCAAATTAAAGGTGGATGATGATATGATAGAGGGATAAGGTGGTGGTGGTATGAGTTGCTCTCTTTATCTACATTGGATGGTTTAATTTGATATATGATCTCTAGCTTTACCATTGCTGTCCTTATCCATTTTAGACCTACCCGCAGCAATCAATTAGATGCCTTATAATGGGATATATATGTGGTACAAGGTATCCACATCATCTCATTCACATATATACTTTTCATTTCTAACCAAAACTAAATTAATTAACATGTAATCTAATATACTAATTTATATATATAAAAAAAAGTATCAAATTAGAAGCTAGGAACTGCTACTTAGACTCGTATATATGCTCGTCTTCAATCCACTCGGACGTCATGATGTTGTTCGATGGGGTTAGGCTAGACACGTACATATACAAAGATCCATGTAATGACCAAGCTTGAATAAGTTTAGAGGAGGGAGTCACAAGACGGTTGAAAGTTTTAAAGCGGGAGTGAAATCAATGCCTATAAAAAATTCTTGGAGAAATTCGTCAAAATCACTTGGAAATCTATGGGATCGTGTATGAATCACTATCCGAAATCAATATTTCAGCCCTTTCAAGTTAAAAAAATTTGATTTTTGGGATATTTCAATAGAGAGAAAACAGAGATACGAATTTCAATTGTAAAGGAAAAAGTCTGCAAATTCGTTTCTATAGTTCATCACTAACCAACCGGAAGTTAATTATTGGCAGTTGGTTTTGGCGGGTGAAATTACGGGCCAAATTCTTGGGGCTCTGCCCCTTGACCCCGTGCTTGGTCAGGAGCTCAGAAATATTAAACGAGTGTGCACTCCACACCTCTAACTCTTTAATATTCCTTTATATCCTATTACACTAAAATATACAACAAAAATCTTAACATATCAACCGAAAAATTAACAATACTGACACAATAAAAGAGGAGGCACAGTTCCCCCCTCCCTTCAAAGCTTCGCCCAAGGATCCATGCCCATATATATATATTGACTACGTCTTGATTAATGAATAAATATATAAGAATTAATTAATTAGAAGGATGGAACATATATATGAATGCATAAATACTAGAGTTTGAAAACAATATAAAGTATTATATACTATTTATACCTGAATACATGGTTTTGAGACTTAATTTGCAAGCTCGGATCCACAATCATACTCTTTTTTGTATAATCTTATTCTCTTGTGTATGGTAGGTTTTTTTAGTGTGTGTGTATATGTATGTATTGTGCATAAAAAGACCGGTGTAAGATCCCAAATTCTTTTGATGGCCGGTTTAGAGTAGAAGAGGATTAATGATATATGCAAAGAAGGAACATACAAACCATAGATGTATACATGATGGCATCATTCTTACGCTTACCATAAAATAATCCAAATAAGGATATTTAACTTGTTAGGTGCTATTTCGACATGTATGTTGACATCTTTACGTTGCCTATGCAAATTAAATTCGATTCCTTTTTAAATATATCAAATTTTTAGAGAGTCAATTACACAAAACGTCATTTAAGTGTGTGTAGGGATTGTGTCCTTTAAAAACTTAATTTTAGAGAGAAAATCTTTAAACCTTATATGAGCCATTGATTTTGAATCTTGAAAATTAATAAGCATGTGATCATATTAAATTGAATACAAATTGGGATTAAAATAAAAAATATGGTTTAATGTGGACCACATATTTGTTTTCAAGACTCTAAATCAACGACTTATATAGAGTTTAAAGGTTTATCTTTTAATATCAGATTTTCAAATGATATAATCCATATGTGTGTGTGTATAATTGAAGTTTCATCTTTTATATTTAAAAAAGCTTTTTCATCCTTTTGTCTAAACAAGTTGTTAAAATTTGCATCCTTTAATTAAGCTAGCAAGTGTTATATTTTATCTTATTTTTTTAAAAAATAACAAAATTTCCTCATTTATAAAGAATGAAACATGCAACTTTTTACAACTTATAAAACGTTTTATTCTAGTTTTTCTAAAAATAATTAATAATGATTTTATTCATTTTTTCTTAATAGTATTAGTGGTTTTATAATAAAAAAGATCAAGTTTCTTTTTAAAAAAACAAATAAAATGTTTTTTTTTTATTTTTACGTAAACTAGTTTCCTTATACCTTTTTAAAAAGTTTTTACTAAACTATTTTGGAAATGTTGTTTTTAGTTTTTCATAAAAACAACTTTTTTAATATCTTAAAAACATTTAATGAATAATATTTTTCACTAATATTTTTAATATCAAGCTCGGCTCTCAAGAGAAATATCAAAATCGAGCTCGGTTTATTTTTGATCTATATTTATAAAACTTAAACCCGGTCGATGAATATAGCTCAAAATGAGCCGAGTTTGGTGTGGGAGTCTTGGGAGATTATATGTGTGTTTTTACGGTTGTAAAAAAATTAAAAAAAAAAAAAAAAACTAAATGACATGAACAACATGTATCATGTCTTCAATTTTTGTAATTCTATTTAATATGGTGATAATACACCATCTCCTTTTCAAAAAAAAAAAAATTAATAATAATAATAACAAAAAAAAGGTTTTTATTAGCACGTTAAATGTAATGGACCTTTCAAGGATGAACATGACATTACACAAGAATACGTACAGACGCCAATTCCATTTTTCGGTTTCATCGTTGACTAAAATCCTTTTACGGCCAAGTATGATTTTTAAGAATCCATCCAAGTTTAAAATAAAATTAATATAAAAAACGTGATAATTAAAAATATATAGACGAGCAAGTTTCATACTATATAGCATTTATAAAAGTCGTCATAATATTCGGTTTACGGTTTCACTTAAAAACCGTAAAAACCGAACCACGAACACCCATAATATTCGACCATTTGATTAATCATACTCGACATTCGACAAGTCTCTTAGAGTCTTAGAGATGACATGGGCCTGGGCCATGGCTATATCAAGATTGTGCCACACTTAGTGCGGTAAGCGTCTTGGGCTGATGGCTGATGCCACTAATCTTTGTTAAAATGGATTGTATAAATAATCAAACCACTTAACGAAGCTTTGTCACAAAATGAGTGGTCGTCAGACAACACTTTTCTTTTTCGTTCATAATTAATATTTAATTATTAAAGTGTTAAATTAGTTTAATAATCGTATTTTTAAATATAATTTTAGTTTTATTACAAAACAGCTTAAAAAGTCCTATGTGATTGCATTCTAACAATTTTTAACATCATGTTTAATATTCTAACACCGGTTTGGTGCTTATGGAGGGTGAGGAATGATTTGGTTTTTGATATGACAAAGCCTACTTATGGAAAGATTATTTAGGAAATCAAAGTATTTGGTTTTCTTTGAGTCAAGAGTCGAGCAAAAAAGTTATCATTATCATGTTAGCAATAATGTTTTTTTAACGGCTTTGAATAAGCATTTTTCTATAGGTAATAGTTTTTTTCCTTCTTTTTTATTTCCTGATGTTTTATAATAAGGTTTCCAGCAACTTGTTGGATAGTTGTAAAAAATGTTTTGTTGGCCGTTCATACAAAAATAATAATAATAATAAATAGTTTTTTTTTCGAAGTTCACTTTGAAAGAATTACTAATCAGTAATCAACTATAGACGGGGCAGTTTTTACCACTTGAAATTGCGATTTTAGGTCACATGACAACAATCTAATCCTTCGCTACATATAAATATTAATAAATTAATTGGTAATTTATATAATGAAATCATACGAGTAATGGGCTCGTTTGGATAAAAACGTAACTAAAATTTCTATGCGTGTTTCTAGAGGTGGCCAAAAAAAGGTTCCGAGCCGGAACCGGTGTGTACGAGCAGTTCCAGATTCTCGTAGAAATCGTAACCAAAGCCGGTCAAAAACCGGAACCGGTTATTGACTTTGTTGACCGAAACCGGTTCCGGTTCCAAAAAACCCGGTTCGACCACCTCTACGTGTTTCCACGACGGGGATTTTGATGCATCTCAATTGTGAATCATTTAATTCACCTACAATAATATTTCAATATCGATTAGTATCGGGTTACGGAAAAACGTTTTACACATTATTTTTGTTGATTTCTCACTAAAACGACGTTAAAATTTGTGTAACACAATTTTGATTTGTTGATAAACAACGTATTCTTATCAACTTTACATGCATTAAATTCACTCTATTTGTTGTGAGAAACGTTTTCAATAATTAAATTTATTTCTTTTGCGGGGATACAAATTCATTTGCTAATATGAAAAACCATATTAAAAAGCAAGGGCTTGTTTGACTTTAATTGATAGTCTTTTAATGGTTATTAAAAGATTAACTTTTAATGATTAATTTTAACTATTCAGACTTCATATTACATTTTAACCATTAAGAGTTACGATTCATTAAGAGAAACTCTCAACGATAATGGCGGCTTCACTTTATAAAAATAGAGGCAAAGGCCTAGGGCCTCCAAATTTTTGGGGTTCATCCGTTCGTGCTATGTTCACGTTATCGTTTTAAATCAGGAAAATTAGAGAGTCCACTTATAAATAGAGTTTGTTTAAGGTTCTTTCTTACAAATAATTACATCTTCTACGTTTTAAATAGAGTTTGTTGACGAAACCGGGCCGGACAGGCCGGTAGACCGGGAACCGGGGTTGACCGGCCCAAAAATTACATGTGAACAGTCCTCAAGGGAATCGATTCACTGGTCAGACTAGATTTCAAGTTTTTTTAACTAAAATCCGAAGAGTTAAACATTAAAATCAAACCTTGTCTTTTTTTTTTTTTAACATTAATGTGTTTGTTTGAACGTTAATTATGTTTGTTTAAAACTGTTTATAATTCTATAATTTTTTGGATTTTTTTATATATTTATTATATCATCCGGTTCTAGAATCCGGTCCAACTGGTCCGACCGGTACAACCAGTAACCAGTAAGATATCAGGTTCGACGTCCGGTCCGGTTATGAAAACATTGGTTAGAATAGATCTTCTATTAATTATTTGAGCGAAAGATTTATGCAAATTTTCTAGTGGTCAATAGAGTAATCAATTTGATTAACAAGGAGAGATAAAGTTATATAATAACATTGTTATTAAATATAATCACTAAGTATTATACTTTATAACATTCTTTATTTACATTATCTATAATTATTATTTGTTAACTATAATTATGAGTAAATTTATGTAAATATAGATAACTTAACATATTTTTTATGTTGTTTAGAATTTAAGAACTATAATTTTTTCTCACAAGCAAATAATTATTTACAGAACAGGTCACAAGAGTTGTATTTGTCCCGGCTCCTGAAAACTTGAACCGGCCTTGCTTAATGATCGATAAGATTGATCAATAAGAGACTACCAATGAGATCTCATAACCTTTTAATTGAGAATTTTTTAAGAGTTTTTCTTTGAGAAAATATATTTCTCTACTATAAATTATTGTGTTAGTAGAGAAGAAGATTTTTAACTTTACAGATAAGTCAACGTCATATTAGTTGTTCAAGCAACATGATTCCTATGTAATATTGACTTTTCTTGATTACTTTTTTAATAGTTTTCTAGAATCAATCAATCAACGTACTCAGTATATCCCGCCATTAGCATGCTAAGGCAGGGTCTGAGGAGGGTGAGATGTAGACAGCCTTACCCCTACCCCGTAGGGTAGAGAGGCTGCTTCCAGTGAGACCCTCGGCTCATGATGCTTGATCAACCGTCCGAAACGATTTTAACATTATTTTCACTGAATAAGTAAAATAACGTTAAAATTAGTGCAATTTTACTTTTGCCCCTCAAGAGCTGTCGACACATATATACATTATATGTGCGCACCGCTATCGGGGCGTAATAGTTTTCTAGAACTTGAGAATAAAATTTAAGAAACTCGTTAGAAAGGATCCAATTCCGGTAAAATATAATTAAGCTTGTTGGACTGAACTTAATATAACGATAGTTTCTGCTCATTAAATATACAAAACTATTTCAAGTATTTAATAATATTTTAGATGATGAGTTAAAATATTTGAGAAATTGATTATCTAGTATATTAACAAAAGATTATGTCCAATATTAACACAAAACGTTTGATTAAAGAACTTTATAGTGTAAGATCTAAAAACAAAACATTTCTTTAAACTCTTTTGAGTAAATTGTCGAGATGGTTCATATGTTTTGCTTGTATATAAACTTTTGGTCCTTAGATTTCACAAATTATACATATGATCCTAAACTTTAAACATTTGTAGCACATGACACATAGTTATTAAAAGCAAGCGCCTTGAGCGCCTAGGCTCCAATCTGAAGCTAAGCGGTAAAATCCCGCTTTTGATAATTAGGAAAGTCAGGCGCCACTTGAAAACCTTTTTTTAATTTATGAAAAATATATAAATTAATTATAAGTTATCGTAATTAGGAAAGTCAGGCGCCACTTTGGTTATGAAGAAATATTATCTATTATTTTATGAATTTTTTGTTTTCAAGTTTAAACTTTTTTGGTTCTGAGGGATTTTTTCATTTGGTATGATTTTGTTATTTGATATTTTGAACATTGTGTTTGGTTAGTGAGAACTTTTTGGATTTATAGTCCTCTTTTTAATTTTATAATTTATTTTAGATTTTTTTTTGTAAAGGGCGTTTTTTTTTCTCAGGCCCCCGTTTTTTTTGTGCTGCATAGGCCCTAGGCGGGGACCAATCGCCTTAAGGGGTGCTTTGTGCATTTGATAACTATGACATGACATATAGTTTTTAGATAACCAAATTACTCTCTCATAAAATTATATTTGGTACAAATATTTAAAGTTTAGGACCATATGTATACTTTATGAAATCTAGTGATAAATAATGAAATAATAACAAACAACATGAATTTTCTCGATAATTTATTACTCTTAATAAAATTTTGATTACTCTCATTCAAAACGTAATGTCAAATATAATAACGTATCTAGTCATTAGCGAATCTAGGCATCTTCTTTTAAACGAGAGATAATCGGTTTAAATTTGTGGGGATGAAAAACTTAATTAGGAGTAATTTAATAATAATTATCATATTTTATTAAAAAAAAGTTCTAACCTTGTCTGTTCCATCTTGGGGTGTTGATTGGTTTTTAATTGTGTTTTAGATATTCTGGTTTTTTAAGAGAAATCGTACATGCTAGGCGGCTCAAATAAGATTCGGGTTAATCGAGTTTGCAATGTTTGGTTTCGGGTTTATTCAGGTTATGTTAATCAGTATTCGAATTTCTAAGTTTAGTATAAGTTGTAATTCATTCTTTACAATTGAACTTAACATGCTATTTATTAAATAATATACTCAAAATGTCAAATAAAAACAATCTTATTGATGTGTTGCAAAACACATCTATTTTTCCATTTGTTTCTATTGAGTTTCTGTACAGTTTATTACTTTTTAGAGTCGATTTATGCTGGTTCTTCACAATTTGGTAATTTCATGCTCGCAGGTAATAAACATATCAATTTTTGGAAAAAGATCAAGAAAACGAGCTACCGGTTGGAAGAGAATAGGCCCAAGAACAACGAGATCAAAATTCTGAATTCTGGAACCCTTCGCGTATCGCGAAGGACATCTGAAACCCTGTCGCAGTACGCGACAGAGGAAAATGACCAAAATGCCCCTTTTAATGATTGCGGTTTGACCCGACTAATTTGTCGGGTAGCGAGACCCATCGCGTAGCGCGAAGGGATTAGAGAATCTTGTCGCGGTACGCGACAGGGTTAAAAACGCAGAAATTCAAGATTTATTGATTTTGAAACGGCTGAGGCTAGGGTATTCGATTTTGGACGATTAGAGACGAGGAGGGAGGCGACTAGAGGCTGGAGGACAAGAGTGGAGTCGATCTTAATCATCGGGAAGCCTTAGACGAGTGATCCGAAGGGTGTAACGTGATCGGTTTACTTTGTTTCTCTTGTTTCTCATGTTTTCTTACATTAAACAGATTATGGGTTGTTTTCATATGATGTTTCTTGGCTAAACTTCTAGAACTACCTAGGTTAGATGATTGCACATGATTGATTTTGGTTTATCTTGGAATTGAAACAATATGATGTGATGGATTTATGATTTAAAGACTTGGTTTGGAATATTGGATGTGTATGTGTGTCTTTGATTGTTAAATGATTAATATTATGTTCCTCATGTGTCTTGGCGATTGTCTGTCGCGAAATAGGTGCATGCTAAAATCAATTACTGTGTGTCTTTGATTATTGGATGAATTATTGTGATCAGGTAATTCATAGGAATGTTTTATTATAATTTAGATGATTAAGATGTGCAACCAACTTTAATAGCCGTGAGGTGAGAAGTTGTCAATAAGTCTTGGTTGTTAGCTTGTTAGGTTAGAGGCTTCGTGAGAAGATCAGTCTAATTCGTCTATAAAACCTTGTTTATTGAGTTCAATAGGAAAACCCAAGTTATCCCTAACATTTAAGTGAACTGTGACTTTCGCGCTGTGAGGTATATTGTCTAACAGTTATTTCTTAGGTGTTTTGAGATTATCGTACTGTGAGGTAGATAATCTAGCGGATACTTCATAAGTAGTTGGATGACCTGTGAAGGGAATCTATTTAACCGGTGGTTTAACGGCTTTTAGGACCCTTGGTTGACTATCCTTGAGAAGGGTCGAGGGTACTCTAGGTTTTCTTTGAGTTTAGTATTTTAAGATCCCGGTATCACATTAGTTCCACCCCCGATATAACCTTGTCAAGCATGTATATGATTCAAGCCTAGGTAGTGCTTCTTTCCTTCTCTGATTTAGTCTTTGTTTGCTCGTCTGTTTTTATTTCTAAGTGTCTTTTAAGTATTTTAATTGTTAGTAAAAATCCCCTTTTTTCTCATTAATATTTTATTTAAGTAAATTTGTATAGATAAGTCCTTGAGTCTAGTTAGTACATTCTGTAGAAGTTTGTGGGTTCGATATCCGGACTTACTTTTATCTTGTTGCATACGATAGGTACACTTGCCTGTCGGTAGCTTAGGATTTAGAGAGTCTAGATTTATTACTTTGTGTCTAGTTTTAGAGTCGGTTTTTAGTTAGTTTATTAGCTAAGCTCCGTCGACATCACTTATCATAAGATCTTGTTTAATACATGCAATAAACACATATATGAACTAAAAGAATATAAAATAAAATTAGCACAAAACAAAACCATATTAATTAATCGTATAAATTAAAAACAAAGTACATGAAAGAAAAATTAACAAATTTGGTTTGTTATGCATACATATATGTATAGAGGTGACCAAAAAAATCGGTTTGGGTTTACAAACCGGTCATTAGTGGATCTCAAACCGGTTCTTGCCAAACCGGTCCGAACCGTTGTTTTGGCATACGTTCGGGGTTTTGCCTTTAAAACCGGTTTACAAACCGGTCCGAACAGGTTTCAAAGCCCTCCAAACTGCTTTCAACCCCTTCAAACCCTCCAAACCGGTTCCTATAGGTTTGGCATCCCTTTCTCTCAACCGGTTTCCAAACCGAACCGGTTTCACCCTTATACTACCCAAACAGGACCGGTTTAGGAACCGAACCGGTTTGATGAAAAAAACCGGTTTGTGCAACTCTATATATGTACATGGACGGACCTTTTGAAGGGCCCGAGGGTGCCACGGCTCCTTGTTTTCCCGGTTAGAAAGGTTGATTTAGTATTATTTCGTCTGAAAAATATATGTTTTTCCACTCAAAATAGTCAATGTAGGAAATATTTTGTTTGAAAATTATATTGGTATTGAATCCGGCCTCATATATTATCTTCCTAAAATCCTTTGGGCCCCTCGGAGTTTTTTTTCAAGCTTCATCAGTGATGCATAATTCACACTTTTCTTATGTAATTTGGTTTAAGCCAATTGACCTAATTTAACCCAATTACCAAACCAAATAGTACCTCAAAGTTTAATTTGGGTTGTTTAAATTCAATCTTAATTGATGAAAAACTTCCCTAAATGACCCGCAGTGGCTGAAGAATGAAGAGGCATTAGGCTCATGAAATGATTTTTGTTAATATAGTTAGTTATGTCATTTTTGAATTAAAGCATATTTTTTAGAAATTTACTCCCACGCTATATATGTTTAGTCAATAGTGATAGATACTAATTATATATTGATAGGTTACACCAAAATAAATAAATTTTAAAATTATTTATTTTAAATACACATCATATATTTCTCAAAGGTAGTTTTATATGAATTAAAAGAATATGAATCATATTTAATACACGTATTATTTACCGAATTCAATAAAATCATAATTATTTAATAAAAATGAAAATAGTGAAAAAAAAAATAAAATACAAAAAAATGTTTTACAAATATTTAAAAAGATAGAGAAATAAGAAAACTAATTTTTAGTTAGTACATAAATCTAACATGTTTTTTTTATTAAAACATTTGTCTATTATATAAATATTGATTAATAACACGAAATAATGAAGAAAATAATAAATTTACAAGTACATGCTGCTTTCCATTCAATTTTTTTTCTTCTAATTTTACATCCCTGCTAACTGAAGATATGTGGAAAAAATATAGTTGTATTTATGTCAACTCTACTTCTTCGGTTCTTCCTTTATTTCTGTTATTCTAAATTATAAAAATATGAAACTTCCTGTATATTTAAAGAATAATTTTCAATAATAAGTTGAAGAAAAGTTGACGCACACGCTTTGTAGCGGAAAGAAACTAAGCTAATTATGACAATTAAAAATTTAGTTTTTGTTCCTTCAGCTTTTATTTACTCTGGCGTAAGCTTCACACTATAAATTTAGTAAAAACAATTCAAAGTAGACACCACTCCACCAAACACCGTTCGTTGATTATAGCTAGCCCGTTACTCTAAAATCAAGGTCATAGCAAAAAAAAACACGAGGGCGTGGAGTAAGAAAGTGCAAAACTTTATCACAATCTTTAAGGACATTTGTGTATTAGTTTTATAACAACGATTGCACCAGTTTATACCAATATTATATACTCTATATATACGGACATGTATCTAGCAAAGTTAGTTTAATCGTTAAGCCTTGGGCCATTCTTCTTGAAGACTAGGGTTCAAGTCTCACGGGTCATGACACTTTAATGGCTATCAGGTAAGTGGGGAAATCTTGAGCTTAATATCGGGTTCTGAACCAATTGGAGGGGGGGTGAGGGTTTACCTATTCCGTGGGGTTCCAGCGCATTAGGAGGTACGCTTTCACGGTCGACAATCGAGGAATCGATCTTAGTTACCAATCGCCGGGTACGTCTCACGGTTCCTTTGTCGTTAAAAAAAAACGGACTTAAGGAATAAGAGATAGAGTTTGGGCTTTTGAGATCTCAGGTTGTAATCCTAACTATAGGGGGTTTTATCACAATGAATGATTTCCTCTTAAATTGATGAGATATAGTTGGTGTGAGACCTAATCTAATAATAGCCATCTCATACTTACCTTTATACTCAAGAACCTCATCTCATACTTACCTTTATACTCAAAGAACCTTTTGAGAGGTCATGCACATAAAATTTAAGCAAAGGATATTAATATATAAGATTGTAAACAAACCGAACGTTCAGCAAACAGTTCGTGAACCGTTCGGCTGGAAGTTTGTTTATGTTTCTTCGTTTAATAAACGAACGAACACGAACAAGAAATTCTTTTCGTTTAGTTTACTGAACGAACATGAACAGAGGTCGTGTTCGTTCATTTGTGTTCGTGAACGTTCGGTAACATGTTAGTTTATGTTCGGTTAAGTTTATTTATTATGTTTATTTATTAAATGTGTTGAATATTTTTAACTTTTTATTTTTAGTTTAATAACATAATATTTAAGTCATTTTTAGTTTAATACTATAATATTTTAATTTATATATTTATAAATGATTATCTCAAATGCCTGAGATCAAGATTGTTGATTTTTATTATTTTAATAATATGTGTTCGTTAGTGTTCGTGAACAAGCTAAAATCCCTTAGTGAACGAACACAAACAAGAATTTTCGTTCGGATAGCGTTCGTGAACCGTTCATGAACAAGTTAAAAGTTAAACGAACGAATACGAACAAGGGCTCGTTCGTGTTCGTTTACAACCCTATTAATATATAACTAGCTTATTTAATAAAGACTTTATCTCATATATAAGAAGGTCATAAATTCAAATCTAATAATATGGATGTATGCGTGCGTGCGTGCGTGTATGTATAGGGGAAGGTTTAAAAGAAAACTCCTCACTTTGAAGAAAACTATGAAAACTCCTTACTAACCAATCAATTTTTTAAATTTTTTTTCATGATTTTTTATTATTAGCTTAGAAATGTTATAAACAAAAAAAAATTTAATGAAAATATGTAGACCACGAAGTTACCTATATGTAATCTATAAAGTTACATATATATAACTTATATATGCAGTTTACAAGTTACATATATATAATAAATGAGTTACATATATGCAATAACTTGAGTTGCGTATATATATATATATATTATTTTGTTAACAAATCTAACCTTATCATAAACAAAATGTAAAAAAATGAAAAACGAAATTGATTGATAACAATTGCGATTAGTTTTCTAAGTTTTCTAAAAACTGAAGTTTTTCATTTTAACCATGGATAAAAAAAATAACACACTCTAAAGCAATAACTCTAAATAACCCGTGAAGATTAAGCCAAATTTTCGAAATTTTTATAACATCTCCGTAAACACATTTAGAACACTTTCTTGTTTTATGAGTTTGTGTAAATTCATCACCGTTTGAGAGTTAATAAATGAGTTACATATATGCAATAACTTGAGTTGCGTATATATATATATATTATTTTGCTAACAAATCTAACCTTATAATAAATAAAATGTAAAAAAATGAAAAACAAAATTGATTGATAACAATTGCGATTATTTTCTAAGTTTTCTAAAAACTGAAGTTTTTCATTTTAACCATGGATAAAAAAAATAACACACTCTAAAGCAATAACTCTAAATAACCCGTCAAGATCAAGCTAAATTCTCGAAATTTTTATAACATCTCCGTAAACACATTTAGAACACTTTCTTGTTTTATGAGTTTGTGTAAATTCATCACCGTTTGAGAGTTAACATCGTTGTAAGTTTTTAAAATTTTGTAACTTACAGTACTGTAATTGTAAAATTTTAAAAACTTACAACGATGTTAACTCTCAAGCGGTGACGAATTTACATAAACTCATAAAATAAGAAAGTGTTATAAATGTGTTTACAATGATGTTAAAAAAATCGAAAATTTGGTTTGATTTTGACGGGTTATTTAGAGTTATTGCTTTAAGAGTGTGTTATGTAATTCGTTTGTAGTAATTGACAAATACAATAGATTTTACGTTTAAAAAGAAGTATTGTATCAATTGTTATAATAAATATCGCATAAGTGATTAATAAAATGAAAACATTATTTTAGTGAGAAAACCTTGAAAACTCATGTAAAACAAACGTTTTTTTTTTATTTTTTTACGAGTTTGTAACATTATTGGGCACATTTTTATAAAAAAAAAATCAAAAAAGCGCCGAAGAAATATTTTTTAAAAAAATATTTTATAGAACTTTTTTACGTTGTAAAACATACGTAACACTGCGTCATATATGACGGAATGTTTTTTACGTTTTTACGTATGTTTTACAATTCTTTTTAGTTTTCTTACGTATGTTTTACATGAGGTTTTATGAGTTTTCACAAATAGAAGTGGTTTTCAAATTATCCATGCCCTACAGCATAATATGGAATTTTGTATCATCAAACTTTCCTTTCCTTTTTCTTTTACTTTGTTTTAACAAGGAATACGTGCCTGCTAGTACTAACATCATTGGAATATACACCAAATGACAGTATACCGAAAGGATATCAACTACTCTCATTAAGTATCGATTATGTGCTGATCCCAACTAAATTAACGAACAATTTGTTAATTGTTTAACAGAATATCTCTTTATCATTACGAGTGACACAATTTCGATCAACTCCTCTCATTAAGTATCGATTATGTGCTGATCCCAACTAAATTAATGAACAATTTGTTAATTGTTTAACAGAAGATCTCGTTATCATTACGAATGACACAATTTCGATCAACTACTCTCATTAAGTATCGATTATGTATGTGCTGATCCCAATTAAGGAACAATTTGTTAATTATTTAATAGAAGAGCTCTTTATCATTACGAATGACACAAATTCGACGTTGTCAAGATATTTCATTTGATTTGTTAGTATGTCATTTTTGTTTCTTATGTTTCATGATCGTAAACTTTAAACATTTGTAACTCATATAACCTTTATGCGAGTGTAATTTGTCGAACATGTGAAGATAATTTGTTTTTTTTAATAATTATACGTGTTATAAATGTTTAAATGTTTGAAACCATATAATTTATACAACATAAAGTCCAAAAGTAAATGCCGCAAACCAAATGAATTATCTCGGTAATTTATTAAGAACATGATTAAAATGATTCATGAGGTATCATTATCAACTAGCTGAAACACTCATTTAACGATATTTACAATTAATTCAACTTCAAAGGATGAATTTGACCAAACAACATTAAACAAAACTGCTTTTAATTATTTTAAAATGAAAGCATTTTCCCCATTCCGTTAACATTTGCAAATAATCCTACCAGATCCTTTCTGTAAGGCAGATACGTTTTCCTCTTTTCAAATTCATTTTCTGCTCTTTTTTGTACGTAAAATTGTTCGTGAACGGGAGTTTCCGGCTTCCATCGCCGGCCGATTTTAGAAACCTCACCGGAATTCCGTTTCTGTTTTGGAGTATCCGCCTTCTTCGAACTTAACAACGCCGTCGGCTGTTTACCTTCGCTATTGGTCCGCCGGAGCAGATACCGGAATATCCACCTTTTAGATCCAGATCCAGTGGAGCTACTCTTCTTGCATTTATTCATAAGCGGTGAAGATCCTCCGTCCGCCTTTGGTCTCCACAAGCAATATCTTCCAGAACGGTGAATGTCCAATTCGTCGGCTTCTGATGATGAATACGAAGAGGAGTCTTCTGATTCACCAATGAACAGCTTCTCTAATGGATCTGTAATGGCTGAAGAAGCATCAGTTTTGTTAATTTCACGATCGGTTACCAAAAGATGACGATCGGAAACAGGAAAAACGGTCCAGCCTAGTGTATCGATTGAAACTTCGTCGTCGCTCAAGACTAACGAGAACTCAAAATCATCGCCTTCAACGTCTCCGTTTTCGTGAATTCGAGCAAACTTTTCTTCGTCTTCTTCACGGATCACTTTGGCGATCGCTGTCGATGTTTTACCGTCGGAGGAATAATAACTGAAACTCGGAGCGAATCCAGAATCTTCGATGATTTTTTGGTGGTGTTGTTCCATTTGGATTAAAATTCTTAAGAAGTTATTGTGTTTTTGTTGTGATTGGAACTTGAAAGAGAGGTTGATGAATGAGATTGAGAGGTGGTATTTATAGAGAGAGGAATGTGATCACATTTAGTTCTTGTCTTTAAGCGCGTGAGTGATGATGATGAATTTTTTTTTTTTGGTTTTAAATGAGTACTTCAGTTGAGATATGATATCATCCCTGATTTCATTTTCCAAATCGTTAAATTATAGGCGTTAATGTACGGTTTATAGACATAACACACCAATGCGATCCATACATCAAACGTATAGGCGTTATACGGAAGTATAACTCCCATATACGACCTTTGCAGACCTATACGACCTGTGTAATTAGGTAGTGGTTTTAAATTATGATTCTATAAATGTCTAAATATGCAGGCCTAAATTAAGCCTGTAAATGAACCGAACGAACAAGAACACGGACATGTTCGTGTTCGTTCATTTAGATTTAACCGAACACTTACACATTAACGAACATGAATTTTGTGTTCGTTTTCGTTTATTAAGAAAATGAATATGTTCATGTTCGTTTGTGTTCGTTCATTAATAAATTAAACGAACTGTTCATGAACATAAATGAACAAAACAAACAAAAGTAAATGAATAAACATAAATGAACATTATTTAACATTATTAAACAATCATAAATAAACATGAACACTATTAAACTAGCATAAACGAACACAACTGAAACACAAACGACAAGTCTCTTAAATGTAAATAGATACGTAAATTAGATAGTTAACTGAATATAAACTAATATTACATAGTTAATGAACATAAACGAACATTAACGAACATAAATAAACGAACACTATGTGTGTTCATGTTTGCTCATTTAGTTAAACGAACATAAACGAACTTCCTGCCGAACAGTTCACAAACAGTTCATTGAACTGTTTGGTTCGTTTACAGGCATACCCTAAATTATTCTCTCACGATATATGTTTAATTTTGTTTAACTATTTGAAACAAAATCACTTTAAACGACAATTCAACCATCATCTCAAATTTGATGTTTATCTCATAAGGAACCTATTACTAGGTAAATTGCAAATCTTTTCTCAACAAATATATTTAAGTCTGAATTTGAACCAAAAACCAATAGTTTGAAGCTCATGTTTAACTAGTTTTAAAGGAACCACAAGGCCATGCATTTATTTAAATGGTATTAAAGTGTTTTATAGTTGTGTTTTTTCTTATAAGATTTAAAGTTTGAGTTTCATTTGTAAATTAGCAGTTTTAAAATAAAATCAGTTTAAAGGGAGTATATTTGTTGATATAAAGAACTAATATTTTACATGGCCTTAAAAAAGCCACAAAACTATATTTACGTCATGTGATACTTTCCTTTCAGTTTTTAACTTTTTTTTTCCTTCTAAATTTACATCTGCCATTATCTATTGATTAAAACCAAAGGTTATCAGTTAAAGATAAACTATGAAATATAAAAGATTTACGAGTGTAAACTCCACGAAAAAAGTTACTCGATACGCTAAATGAGATTGAAAAATTTAAATAAAAACAAGAGTAAATTACGGTTTTTACCCTTTGGTTTAAGTGTTTTAATTATTTCGACCCAAAATATAATCTTCTATCAATTCAGTATCTGTGTTTTAGACAACTATCGGTTTTGACCTCTCAAACTTAATTATTATAATGGTTTTGGCTCAAAATTTTATTATAGTTGGGGGCCAAAACGGTAATTTTTTAAACCACAAGGGCTGAATTGATAAAAATTTCTATTTTGGACAAAAATAGTTAAAACACTTAAACCGGCCGTAATTTACTCTAAAAACAAATATCTTATAACTGAAGTTTATAAAAATAAAAATTAATAAAAAACTAGCATGATATTTATATGAAAGAATATCGGTTTAAGCACTAGTTATTTAATTTATATCTTCATCTGCATATAATCAATGCAACAAAATATATATGTTCATGTGTCTCGTGTCAATGTGTTATGTTACTCTATAATGGTTTGTGCCATGGTTAGGCCACTCGGAGTGGACAACGGGAAATTCACGGGGAGAATAGCACCGAACCGGGGCCGGCCGGGAACACTGCGCCCCCGGTTTCGGTACAGGGAAATACAGTGTGGGGAAGCCGATTGAGGCTGGATGTGGGAGAAAACATTGGACCGTTGAAATTCGACCGTTAGCAATATTAAAAAAAATAATCAAACTCTATAAATATCACCATTTTTTACATTAAAACTCACACTCTTTATCATTTTCTTCCTTCATTCTACAATCAAATTTTATAAAGTTTAAACAAATTGATCCATTTACATTTGAGCTTCCACCATTTGATAGTAAATCGTCAAGTTCTGAAGAAGACGAGATCAATATCATACAACAAAACTTTCAGTTTTTGTCAACCTTTGTGGCCACGAGCTTAGACGAGTTTGGATCCACCACATCCTTTTCGGGAAGGTTTAAAAAGATTTTTTAGTATATTTGTTTTTTTATTATGTTTTTTACAATATATATGTTACAATATTTTTTAAAAGGTATATATACCGGGACAATCGTGTCGAATCACACAAGAGGCCTTTTGATTATTATTTTAGCACTGAATCCAACCCAACAATCACCCCGGAATTATTTGAAAGAAGATTCCGTATGCCTAGAGATTTATTTTTGCGTATCGAAGGCGACATTGAAATGGATTACCAATACTTTCAAACAACTTTTGATGCAAGAGGTCATCAAAGTTTTACCGCACTTCAAAAGTGCACGTCTGCGATATGACAGTTAGCTTACAGTGACGCTCCAGATGCTCTTGATGAGTATTTACAAATGTCTGAAAGAACGTCGCGTGAAAGCCACAACCAATTTTGTGACAGTGTTATTTGTTTGTATTCAAAATAATTTCTTCGAAAACCCACTTACAACGATGTTCAGTTTTTATACCAAGCGCATTCTGAAAGACACAAATTCCCGGGGATGTTGGGAAGTATAGATTGTACGCATTGGGTTTGGAAGAATTGTCCGATTGAATGGCGCGGACAATACAGACAGGGTGATTGCAAATTTCTGACGGTGATGCTTGAAGCGGTGGCATCACAAGACACTTGGTTTTGGCATGCTTTCTTTGGACCTCCCGGCTCCAACAAATACCTCAACGTTCTTGATCGTTCGTATGTTTTCAGCAACATACTTGATGGATCAGCCCCAAAGTGCCCGTTTATGTTTAATGGCGTCGAATACAAGCTTGGATATTATCTTGGTGATGGGATTTATCGTAGTTGGGCAACTATAGTGAAATCGTTGCAGCATCCTCCCGAGAATGATTCAAAACGTCGTCGATTCAAGAGAGAACAAGAAGAAGCACGGAAGGACGTTGAAAGAGCCATCGGTGTTTTGAAGGGAAACTGGAAAATATCGCATTGCCCCGCAAAGCAAATGCATCCACGAAGTTTACGATAATTTATGTATGCTTGTATCATTCTACATAATATGATTTTAAAATGGACTGGGCAAGCAATATCACCAGAATACATAGAGGATCATCCTAGCGATGAACAGCCAGAAGAAGACATTCTTTATCAGCTGCGATCAACAACAACTCACGACAACCTTCGAGCCGACCTTATCGAGCATTTGGAGCATTTATCATTGTGGGTTTTTTTATTTAATGTAATATCCTTTTAAATTTTAATGTAATTTTATATTTTATTTTTAATGAATGTATTTCATTTTTATTAAAATAAATCATTAAAAATGTGGGGAAAAGTGGGAAAAAATGGGACGGCATCATGCAAAATGGGGAAAAGTGAGGAAAAGTGATGTGCACTAATATGGCAATGGGGAAAAGAGGGGAAAAATGGGACGACTTCCAGTGGCCTTTTATAAGGTGTTAGGTGCTAGTCGGGCGGTAACATACCGCCTAAGGATTAATCGAGGATTAATCGGCGTTAGGCGGATTGTAATTTTACAAAATTCTATTACATACACACATCAATATCAATAATTCAGTATAATACTTCAAATAATTTAAAAAAAAATAAACATAAACATACTAATTCAAGTACAAAAAAGTTTAAACTTAAACATTAAGCTTAAAGTTTAGAGATGTATTTCAATGTTCAGAGGCAGGATTTGATGTTTAAGATGTGCATTCTATGTTTTAAAGACACTGAGAAATGTCTCGAATAGTCATGGGTCTGGTCCGATCCTTTCTACCCGAACAAAGTAAAAAAATTGACTAGGCCGACTAGACACCGCCTAGGGCCAAATCGATACAGTTGGAGGATGCCTAGCACCTAGGTTGCGATTAGGCCGATTTTTACAATAGTGGTTTGTGCAAATATTATTGTCCATACTGTTTATGAACATATTCATAGAACTCTTCCATTGAGGTTTGTCCTACATCCTCGAATGTTAATCACCTAAATCGGATAAGGTGTAGCATATTAGTTATTTAAGGGCGAACATGCACTTCTATAAAGAGTAAAACCTCATTTACATCTAACTCTCATGCTACTATGAATTAGAGACCCTTTATTTTCGTTGAATATTCATTCAATAAGCAGTTGTGCACTTGTGCTTTCAAAATAGTCGTGTAAACATGTTTTTGTATAAGGAGTTATCAACAAAATAGTTAACAACCACTTGATCATTCGTAGCTTTTCGATCTTTGCTTAGAGAGCATTTTGTATTACCAGACGTGAACATTCTATTGGACCATAAAAATTATTTGTATGTGTTGCGAATACGATTATTGTATATTGCGTACTTATTCTATGAGGTGAGAGACTTACAACGAACAAAACCATATCGAAATCGGAGTTAAGATAAATGAGACATCGATGCTTGGGGTTGTGTTGTGTAAAAAGTTAAAAAAAACTCTTCATATACCTAGTTAAATGACCTGACTTGGTTAGTAATCAATCCATGAACATGTAAAGTAAAGAAAGAGGCATAGGCAAAAGTATAAATAGAGGCATTTGGTCTCTTGTTTTAATTGCTAGAATTTTGAAACACATACACCAGCTCCAAAAATTCGTAACACAAGCATGCTCTGTCGAAATCGCTACAAGCTTAAACCATCGGTTAAGTGCTACATTGCAATACGCTCGTATTTCCGATAACATTTCAGGGTTTATACTAACCCCAACAACAAATATGGCTACGACTATTGTGTCTTGGAAAACAATTAGGTTCACCTGGGTGGCCCGAAATCAATTTTAAGATACCTATGTTGAATAGAAATCCTTATCCACCAAACATGTTTTGTCTCTACAAATTTTGTAGTCCTATTTATGTTAATAGTTAATTTTATTATCAAAACTATTATAAGGTTATAAACCCTTATGCAATTTTAAATTTCTGCACAATATTTCCTATAATCTACATTTTAGTTCTACTAGTCTAGTACCCACGCGTTGCAGCGAAAACACAACACTTATATTGGATGATTTTAAAGTTTTGTATGGTTCGTTATTGAGTCATAACCATAACAAAAGCAATTTTTAAATGACTTTAACTATTAACATAAAAGGTCAAATATACCAAAAATGTAAAGAAATAATTCATTTGTTTTGAATGGTTTTATTTTATAATCACTTTATCTCACTTAAATTTATAAAAGCTACCAATGTGGGACAAAGTGAAAACACAAACATATATTTAGATTAAAATTAAAAAGTTTTACCATATGCTATAAGAGTTGTAAAACTCTTAATTTTAAGATATTTAGGATCGCTTTGATATAAAATGCTTTGGACTCACTTGATGAGATCACTTGTTTATAAATTTTGTAAATTTTTAAGAATGTAAAAATTGAACCTCGACTTTTTTTTAGTGTGTATGATGGGGACTATACATGATATTTATATCGAAAAAAATTATATATTCATCAATTTGAACCGTGTAGGGATATAAATGAATCAAGGTTCCTCATAAGCTATATGATATCAAATTGGTAAAAAGTTTGAATGAGCCTAAGCATCAGCATGTTTAAATTGGATACCAAGCCCTAAAATATGTTTCGTTTAATTATCTTGATCATGAGCTCAAGTTTGAATTTATCATAACTACTAACCAAGCTTGAGCTTTTTTTAAAAGTAAAGCTTTAAATGATCAAGCTCAAAGATCAAGTTTTAGAAGTTTTGGCGGATGTTTCTATTCCACTAATAGGTGTAAGTTATATGGGTCAATTACTCGGGCGTTTATTTGTTTTTCTTTAAGAATATATAATAATGTAACAAGTAAAATAATAATTTTAATTTCAATACCAGTAATAAAAGAGAATTGAAATGACTTCTAGAAAGGTATAACCAGCAAACCCATGACTTGAACTTTGTGGAAAGAGATCACGTTTTTCTACGAGCCATCTTCTTTCGGGGACAAAAATATATATTTATATAATATAAAATCGTTAACATATGTAATTCTTAAAAGATGACGTTCTCAACAAAAGTTATTACCAATCCGTTAAGTCGATCTTGTGATACCGATCAGAGGTGGGCAAAAAAACTAGACCCGGAACAGACAACCCGAACCAGAACTGGTCATACCCGAACCGGTGGGTACGAATGGGTACGGTTTTTCAGACAAATTAGAACCGGAACCGGTTCCACCTGTACGCGTAAGTTTACTGTTTTTAGACGCTTCAATTTGATAGAAGCGGACATAAAAATTTCTGGGTCAGTTTGATGATTCGTGTCTTATAATGTTTATTACATAATAATTGTGCAATATATTAAGTCAATAATTAAAAAAAATTGTCATTAAGGAGTTCAAAGATGAGGGGTGAATACTCATTTAATATTTTTGAGCTTCGAACCAAGCAGGAGTCAAGGGGGCCGCGCCCTTTGCAGGGATCTAGGGGCAACGCCCCTAGCGGGGTCCAAGGGACTGAGCCCTTATGCCGGTCCCTCTGGCCAACCAGCGAACATGGCCTGAAACTAAAACGAAATTTGGGAAGCAATATTGATTTAGCAAAGTGATTTTAACACGTTCCTATATAAATCCAAGCATTGATTATCAAAAAGTCTCTAACAAAGATTATTTAATCCATTCAAGTTGACAAACTGTTAAGGAAAATTACAGTAAGGATTCACCCTTAAAATATTAATAGTTTCACCTTGCATTTTAAGCCTTTCGAAAAAAATGTCCTACTAACGTTTCGAGACGCGACAGGTTCTGATGAACCTACACCTTACTACTTACATCCGCTACTGTAACCTAGTAGAATTTCCATAAAATTATAATTAATTAAAGAATATTACATATATTATTACTTATTAGAGAAACAATAATATTAATATGTAAATGCTTTAAATTAGTGACATATCCCTAATTATTTAAAATTATTATGTAGATGCTTTAGATTAGTAACATTGTCTGATTTCCTTTTTATTTATTATTATAAAGACATGAAAAAAAATTGATAATTAATATTTAATAGTTTATTTTAGTAAGTATTTTTTTAAATACACTCTTTAAAAAAAGAAAAAGAAAAAAAAAAGACATATCATGCATGCATTATGTAAATCAATAAGAGTACACACAAATTACACATTCCTTTTTTTTTTTTTTTTTATTAACTCCTTTTAAAAGTTATAAAATGTCAAATCTATCAACGTAGTGTACCTATAAGCTTTCTGTTTTTAAGGGTTCTAGTATTCTCACACTCACCTCACACACCTAACATTTCTTATACGTTTTATATAGGTTTATACGAGGAATATAGGGGATAATAATTGGGTGTCAGAATTTGTCAGTGGCAGTGATTGGACTCCTATACGAGGCGTGTAGACTTATACGCGTCGTATATGGCTTATACACGTACAGTTCTATATAGTTTATTTTAGTAAGTATTTTTTTTTAAATACACTCTTTAAAAAAAGAAAAAGAAAAAAAAAAGACATATCATGCATGCATTATGTAAATCAATAAGAGTACACACAAATTACACATTCCTTTTTTTTTATTAACTCCTTTTAAAAGTTATAAAATGTCAAATCTATCAACGTAGTGTACCTATAAGCTTTCTGTTTTTAAAGGGTTCTAGTATTCTCACACTCACCTCACACACCTAACATTTCTTATACGTTTTATATAGGTTTATACGAGGCATATAGGGGATAATAATTGGGTGTCAGAATTTGTCAGTGGCAGTGATTGGACTCCTATACGAGACGTGTAGACTTATACGCGTCGTATATGGCTTATACACAGTTCTATATAGTTTATTTTAGTAAGTATTTTTTTTAAATACACTCTTTAAAAAAAGAAAAAGGAAAAAAAAGACACATCATGCATGCATTATGTAAATCAATAAGAGTACACACAAATTACACATTCCTTTTTTTTTTATGAACTCCTTCTAAAAGTTATAAAATGTCAAATCTATCAACGTAGTGTACCTATAAGCTTTCTGTTTTTAAAGGGTTCTAGTATTCTCACACTCACCTCACACACCTAACATTTCTTATACGTTTTATATAAGTTTATACGAGGCATATAAGGGATAATAATTGGGTGTCAGAATTTGTCAGTGACAGTAATTGGACTCCTATACGAGGCGTGTAGACTTATACGCGTCGTATATGGCTTATACACAGTTCTATACGTTACCAATCATTGAATGTCAGATTGTCAGTGCCAATGATTAGACTCTTATACGAGACGTATAGACCTATACATGAGGCTATACGTCACGTATATACTTATACGAGCTATATAAGGTCGGTGAGGGTGTTAAAATAAAAAAGTTGGGTGTGTGAATAACCAGTCACTTTTAAAATTGTTCTTTGTCACCTAAGTTTAACTAATCATGAAACATACAAAAATCAGGAGTTGTCTTGATTGCATATGTGACATTAGAGTCCCGCCAAGGTTACTGGTTCTTGTGAGTGACTTATGTTTTCAACCATAATTATATATAAAAAAAACTACTTGGTTATTAAACCCAAATAACATATTTAAATTTAATAAAACTTTTAAATCATAATCATTTTAAAATTTAATTAAATTTATTTATTATTTTAACAAAAAAAATTCTAAAACTGTCCTAATAAGCTAGCGAAATTTAACCTGAACCCACCTCCTGTCCAAAGTAAAACATAAAGATGTGAAGAATATTAGTGGGTGGTTCTACTTCAGGAGCTGGAAATTGCCTGTGAGAATGATATTGGCATATTATTATTTGGGTCAACTCGTTTTTCTTACTTTACTTTAAAATACTTTAGAGATATATATAATTAAAGTATGATGTAATTATTGCCAACAACAAAAGAGAATTGAATTGACTATGCAGTTTCTAGAATAGTATAGCCAGCAAACCCATGACGTTAGTTGTGTGGAAGGCAAGCTAAGTTTTTCTACGAGCCTTCGGCTTCGGACCCAAGTTATATCCAATAATTAACTTTAATTTAAATATTCCATTTGGATAAGAAATCTCACTTGGTTATCTTTACACATCTATGCTAAATATTTTATATTTATATACACTATAAATTTATAAAATGAAAACCACTTTTAGATGTGAAAATCATGGTAAAAAAACATGTAGATTTTTTTTTGAATTTTTTTACAGTTTTGTAACGTTATTTAGCTCATTTTTATAAAATAACTAGAAATGCGCCAATAATTTTTTTTAAAAAAAAATGTTTTGTAAAACATTAAACATGTGTAATGATGCGCACGGATGTTACAAAATATTGCTACATGACGTTATATATGTTTTATATATATGGTTTTACAAAATATTTTTTATAAAAAATATCTCGGCATTTTTTTATTGTTTATAAAAATGAGTCAAATAATGTTGCAAACCAATAAAAAATATTTTTAAAAAGAAAATTATTTTACATGATTTTCACATCTAAAGGTGCTTTTAAATTAACAACAACAACAACACGTACCCAGTAAAATCCCACTTAGAGTGGGGTCTGGGAGGAGAAAGATAAAGACACACCTTACCCCTATCTACAAGTAGAATAGAGAGGCTGCTTCGTAAGAGTCCCCTGGCTCGAAGATCCCGAAAAACTTTTCTTTTTTTTTTTTTTTTAGAACATGAAACCAAAAGCAAAAGCATACACATGAAGCACCATCGTTTTAAATGTAAACAGGTAAGCAGGTAAGCCCTAACCACATAAGTCAACTAGCCAACACAAAACTAACGAGCCGAGAAACCACCCCAAAAACCCATTATGCCATTAAAACAAGCAATCAAAACAACCAATCAACAAGCATGAAGGATCATAACATAAACCAAAGGCACACACCACACCTAACAGATAACGCTAACAACCCCCATCCCGCGAGCATGCATGTAACACATATAATCTCATATCATATATCTCAAAACCAGCAAAGATATAACAACAACCCACTACCCCTACCTGGAGGAACCTAGGAAAGGCTCTATGTATCTGGCACCTTTATTCTACGTCTCCACATACTCCTATATCATGTCCTCAGAGAGGTGTAGCTCTGTCAAATCCTGGCGAATCTGCTCATCCCATGTCAACCTCGGTCGTCCCCTTCCCCTTTTCCCCTCCATCGTGAGAAGTTCTACTTTACGAACAGGTGCCAACTGGCTTCTTCTCTTCACATGCCCAAACCATCTTAATCTTCCTTCCCTAATCTTTTCTGAGATGTTTGCCACCTGTAATTTTTCCCGGAAGACTTCGTTCCTTATCCGATCAAGCCTTGTGTGGCCGCACATCCATCTCAGCATCCTCATTTCTGCTGTCTCCAGTTTCCTTGCTTGGTTCTTCTTAATCGGCCAACAATTTGTGTCGTACATCATGGCTGGCCTGATCGCCACTCTGTAAAATTTACCTTTGAGTTTTTCTGGGAACTTCTTGTCACATATAATGGTCGTTGGTGCTCTCCACTTTTTCCAACCTGCCTGAACCCGGTGGGCTACGTTGCTGTCAATGTCCCCATCGTCTTGTATAAACGATCCTAGGTACTTGAACTTTGTCGTCTTTGGCACCTCTTGGTCTCCAATAGTCACCTGATCATCTTCATCTACCTCGTTTGCCCCGCTAAACTGGCAATGTAGGTACTCCGTTTTTGTCCTGCTTATGCGTAAGCCTCGTTGCTCTAAAGAGGTTCGCCACTCTTCTAAACGTACATTTAGCTCCTCTTTCGTTTCTGCCACTAAAACAATGTCATCCGCGAAAAGCATACACCAAGGGATATGAGCCTGGATAGACCGCGACAGTTCATCCAGAATAACCGCAAAAAGGAAGGGGCTTAATGCCGATCCTTGGTGTAGTCCCACCTCCACTGAGAAGAAGTCTGTATCTCCCACCGGTGCTCTGATACTAGTTTTAGCATTTGCATATGTATCTTTGATGACCTCAATATACCTCTGAGGGATGCCTCTGCTCTCTAAGCTGTCCCAAATCACCTGTCGTGGTACGCTGTCATACGCCTTCTCGAGATCGATGAATACCATATGCAAGTCCTTTCTCTTCTCCCTATATTTCTCCATTAATCTCCACAAAATGCGTATTGCCTCCGTTGTCGATCTTCCTGGCATAAATCCAAATTGATTTGCCGTAACTTGGGTTTCTCTTCTCAATCTTGTCTCGATCACCCTTTCCCAGAGTTTCATAGTATGGCTCAACAGCTTAACCCCCCTGTAATTCTCACAACATTGGGCGTCTCCCTTGTTCTTGTACAGGGGAATTAAAATACTACTTCTCCACTGGTTTGGCATGTTACCAGTTTTGAGTATAGTGTTGAACAACATTGTCAACCACCCCAATCCTTCGTCCCCCAAACATTTCCATACCTCAATGGGAATATCGTCAGGTCCCACCGCTTTCCTCCTTCCCATCCTCTTGAGAACTGTAAGAACTTCTTCTTTGGCGATGTGTCTACAATAGCAGTTGTTCCGAGTTATCCCTGTGTTCGTTGTGTTCTCTCCATCTTCTGCTTGATAGTTGCTCTTGTTGAAAAGGTCGTGGAAATATGTCTGCCATCTATCTTTAATTTCATTCTCTTTTACTAAAACGCGTCCATCCTCTCTCTTTATGAATTTCACTACTCCCAGGTCCTGCCTCTTCCTTTCCCTAGCCTTTGCGATCTTGAACATAGCATGCTCTCCCTCTTTAGTTTCAAGGCGTTTATACATCTCTATGTAAGCTTTGCTTTTTGCTTCGGAAACCGTTTTCTTTGCCTCACGCTTGGCCTCTTTGTATCTCGTCTTCAGTCGTGCTCTCTCTGTGGTTTCCGTACATCTGGCAAACTCCCTGAAACTTTGTTGCTTTTCTCTAACTTTGAGCTACACCTCTTCGTTCCACTACCAAGACTCCTTCTGCCCACTTCTGTTACCTGTTGTCATCCTAAGTGTCTCCTTTGCTGCTTTAGTCACCCTTGCGGCCATTTGATCCCATAATTGATTTGTGTCTTCGCATATACTGATATGGCTCCCTTCAAGAACCTTGCTGCTGAACAACGGTATTTTGTCTCCCTTCAGGGCACCCCACTTTATCTGGGGGTTCTTCTTCTTCCCATCTACTAGCTTCTTCCGCATTACAATATCCATTGCCAAGAGTTTATGTTGTGACACCACCGTTTCTCCCGGGAACACCTTGCAGTCCCACCATCTTCCACGATCGTTTCTTCTCATCATGAGGTAGTCAATCTGGGTGTCCCTTCCTCCACTGCTGAACGTGATCAAATGTGAATCTCTCTTCTTAAAAAAAGAGTTTATGATGCCTAGGTCATGAGCCACCGCAAACTCTAAAAGTGTGACCCCACCCTCGTTCCGGGATCCAAAACCAAAACCCCCATGTGTCCGGGGGAACCCGTCTTCCTCCTTCCCAATGTGGCCATTGAAGTCTCCTCCTATACAGACCTTCTCATCTCTTGGGATATTTCTCATTGCTGCATCCATGCACTCCTAAAATTCTCTCATTTCGTTTTCTCCTAGCCCAACATGTGGTGCGTAGGCACTCACTACTGCAATCGCCTCCTCTCCTATTACCATCCTCATCATCATGATTCGATCGTTGTATCTTCTTACTTCCACCACCTGGTCCTAGAGTTCTCTACTAACTAAGAATCCCACTCCATTCTTTACTCCATTGGATCCTGAGTGCCACAACTTGTATCCATTATATTCCGCTCCTTTTGTTCCCTTCCACCTTGTCTCCTGCAGACATGCCACTTTGACTTTACGCCTTCTGAGTGCATCCACCAGTTCCAAAACTCTTCCAGTAAGGGTTCCGATGTTCCATGATCCTATGCGCAAAATATCACTTGTCCTATTATTCCCTCTACCCGCCCCACTCCTCTCTGGACATGATCTCAAAGTATCATATTGTGCTCTCCCGTCTATGTTGTCAAGTCAAAGATCAAAGTCCAAAGCTCAAAGATACAAGTCTCAGCACGAGGTCAATAATACACACAAAAATGTCAACAAGAACTGATCAGCACACAGACTATATCCCAAGGTCACACAAGTATCCCAGAACCTCCCAATGCATGTAAACAAATACCACAAATCCAGCCAACAATAAAGCAATAGTTAGACACACTAGTTCCAAACAGAGCTCACAATGTTCACAATGCATATAAAGTCACATATACTGAGTAAGACCACGCCACTAATTGGCAACGGGCAGCTACTTCTACTATAAGAATCAGAAAATTAGACTCTAGTATAAAGGAAAAGGAATAGGAACAATCTCACAGCGTTTTCCCCCAATTCGAGCGTGACTTCTGATCCGTTTCCGTTCTCGTTTAACCTACAAAAGTCCCAAACAACAAAAAGAAGGAAAAGGAAGGCAGGGTGTAGTGGGTAGTGTGTCAACCAGAAAGGAAAGGAACAAGGTTTGGTGTAACTGCAGTTGAGTAGTCGGCTGTGGTGGTGCCGGCTGTCTGCAGCAGTTGGGGGGGTGAGGGGATGGTTTCAGTGGTTGCGGGTGGTGGTAGTCTCTGTGGTTGCGGTGGTGGTTGGTGGTATTGGTGGTATTTTCAGTTTCGGTGTTGTTGTTCGACCGGCGGGTTAGGGTTTCAGGCGTTAGTGGGGGGTTAAAGGTTTGGAGTCTCGTTTGTTTTCCCAGCCGGCCGGCTAGAGAGGGTAGGGTAGGGTTGAGAAGTGTGGGAGAAGAAGACGAGCAGAGGGGTGCGAGAAGAGAGAGAGAGCGAGATCAGCGGGGAGAGAGAGAGAGAGAGAGATAGACCGTACCGTAATCGTGAAACGTCGCGAATAGAAGAGACAGAGGTGGATGGGCTTTGGTCGGCCGGCCGGCGGTGGTGGCAGCGCTAACGACGGCCGGCGATGGTGGTGGTTCGAAGTTACCGTTTGCGTTTGCGTTTCAGAGTTAATTGTACGGAGAGCGTCAAAAGAATTACCCGCCACATAATTTTAAATTACTTTACCCCATATATATAGCGGATGTGTATTTTAGAATCCCATTGAGAAAACTTTGAAAAAAATGAAAAAAAAAACATGTAACTTTTTATTTTTTATTTTTTATGGGTTCGTGATATTATTTTGGTCATTTGTATATAAAAAAATACAAAAAGAAGCGATAGAAAATTTAAAAAAAATAATAATTTGTAAACGATGTAACATATATGTAAAACATTTATATATGTCTTATATCGTTTACAAATTATTTTTTCTTTAAATTTTCTCACGGTGTTTTTTTATTTTTTTTATGAAAATGACTCGAATAATGTTACAAACCTATAAAAAAAAAACTTTTTTACATGTTTTTTTTGTGATTTTCAATTTTTTTCAATTTAGGAGAGTTTTCAAAAAATATGTATTATTATTTGTCAACCATTCAAATTATCTTTTTAAAAGATCTTAGCCTTTTAAAGGCCCAACTTCTAATCTTGACTGTTTAAAGTCTCTTAGCACTTATATAAGCAGCGGTTCAATATACAAGTTTTTCTCTAGTTCAATAAGTTTCATTACCTACAACTTCAACTTGTAAGGTACTAATGTACAAGTTTTTCTTTCGAAACACGTCTATCAATAGACTATTGTCATTTAAAAAACCTTGTTAGGCTTTGATAATTCTTAGTTTACCAATATGAAAACGATCTTACAAATAATATCTAAATTGAACACCACATGCAATTGTCGTTGTCAAACCTACACACACATGAAATCAACCTTCTAGGCTTCTAGCTTGGATATACATAATCAAGTTGTATACATTACACATGCAGGGGGTCTTCCAGCAAGTACGGAAGGAACACCCGCATATAGCTCACTTTTTTAAGGAGCCCTAATTTTTTTTAAAAAAATTGTATATTATATATATATATATATATATATATATATATATATATATATTAATTTACACTACTAGAAAATTGGTCTAATGCAACTATCATAAAATGTTGCATTAGGCCTTAAAAAAGTTACAATAGGTCTAATGCAACCTTTTATCTAGAGCTGCATTAGAAGCCGTTGCATTAGAGCTAATGCAACTTTTTTAAAACCTAATGCAACCTTTATTTAAAGTGTTACAAGTAATGTTTAAATGCAACATTTTTAACATGCAACTTTTTTTTATTATAATGCAACTTTTTTTTGTTTGAAATGAAACTATTTTAATATTCAAATGCAACATTTGCTACATGCAATTGCAACCTTTATTATAAATTTGGTTACAAAATTGCAACCTTATTCTAGAGTTAATGCAACCATTATTATCTTGTTAATAGAAAAATTGCAACCTTTTTCTTCAAGTAAATGCAACATTTTTTCAAAGTTTTATTACAACATAAGCAACATTTTTTACATCCAAAGCCAAATGCAATTTTGTAACATAAATTTAATTTCTATTAGTTCATATGCATGTAATTGTAATTCTCCAATACAATAATAACACTTAAGTTCCCAAATTAATACAACAATATAATAAACAAAAGTGCTAGTATCACAATAAAAAGAAATGAAAAAATTATAATCATCTCGATCTCCACCCGCTAGTTGTTTAATAACATTTCGCATCATAGCTTCCAAATTTTGTCGCTGACTATCAATATCTTCACGCATGGCTTCAAGCTCATCTTTTTTTCTTTCATGATCATCTTCAATCTCCTTGCGCATATCGGCAATTGGATTTTCTCAACATCAACATTTGCTTTGAATGCTTTCATTATCCCATCTCGAATCATGTATGATGTAGAAAAACCCTCTACATTTTTTATCAATGTTTTTGTAGCACCTGTATCATAAGGTAAACGATATTTGTAGTTCTCTTTGTTTATTAAAACAAGAAACAAAACGCACACACTTCACAAATATGCACAAACTACACACATTGCACCAATATACACACAGTACACGTGCACTATAGCTCGTAAGAGGGCGGATCGGGTTGGACATAGTCACGGATCAGGATGGGTTTAAGTCAAGACGGGTTGTTGTCGAAAAATAACTATTTTTGTTTGGGTCATAACGGGTTTTCGCAAAAAAAAAGATAAGAAAAGAAAAGAAAAGAAAGGTGTCGACTAGCCTTGTTTCGGTCACCACTTTGACTAATTCATAAACCTAATACATGCTCTTCGAATACGGTATTGATAAACTAATAACCACTATTGTTCTAAAAATTATAATTAAGAGGTTATACCTTCGTGTTCTTGTCGTCTAATGATTGAATTCGAGACCTATCTAGAACTCGACCACATTTGAAGGCTTTGCCTGTCACCTGGGCCTGAATCACCCTATTTCCAACTCCACTAGTCTGACTTGTGCAAACCTTGTACACCTACTGCCTTGTCAACAGAGGCATTTTCCACCACTAACAGCCACCATTTTGGTTGGAATCAGCCTGTAAACATTTCAAAACGTAGACCAGACAAATATACATTCATTTGTTACCAGCAGGCAATTGGCTGTTGGCCCTGTTCCACCACCATCGAACCATCCGCTAGACCTGATCGTTTATGTTTATCAGAACAGATTTTGAGAACGACCAGGGAGGGCTAAATCACGGGTCATGCAGTGATTGTAGAAAATCGATGGTCGTAGGTAGTTAAACAAATAGGATCTTCGGAAACGTACCTTGTTCCGCCGGAACTAGGTGTGACAATCGGAGACCGAATCCACAGCAACATCCTTCCCTACCGTTTCCAAACCAAAACTAGGAGCCGCCATAGGCGGGAGTGGCGGTTGCATCCTTGGCCTGTCTAGAGAGGAGGCCAGAGGGCTGTCGTCGTTCCTTTCTCTGTGATATTTTTCTCCCAATTAGTGCCCTATTTTGTTTTTCTTTCTTGGCTGACACACACACACCAGGTTGTGTGTGCTTGCATTATGTTTTTTTTCGATCGGCAAAAACCGTCTGTTGTCCGGATTAGAAGGGTGCGTGTGTTATGTGAACGAGGATAAAGGCGGGGCTGGTAATCATTTTAGGCTTAGATTAGATTTAAATTTTCACTAACATCCTCCTTAGCTTTTATTTTAAATGCTTAACTCACTACAACCTGGTAAGCACACATTTCTTGTGTTACATTTTGAACACAAACCCATACGTTAATGAACATATATGCATATGTATGTATTTTTACAATGAAAATTCGAAATGTTACAAAAGTCAATAATTCTTTACTTTTTAAAAATTTAGCTTTACAACTTGACAATTTCTACCCTTCTATTTTTCTATGGCAACTTAACTTGGATTGTTTTCTAGATAATTATTTATTATTTAACCCACTAATCAAATATCATAGTTAAATAATATTTAACTTAAAATTTTCATCCTGAATGATTAAAGTCACAAATAACTTAAAAAGGGTCGTTACATAATCACATTTTGACACTATATCTTCTACATTTATATACAACCTTCAAAAATAATAATTGAATTTAATTTTTAACAATGCAACATTATATAATAAAAGTTGCATTTAAAATTTTCTCAATGCAACTTTTGAAGAAAAAAGTTGCAGTATTAATAAATTAGCAACTTTTAAAATACAAAAAGTTGCAACTTTTTTTGAAAATGTTGCATTAGATCTTTAACTGCAACCTTTTATATATGATGAAGTTGCATTAGAATCAAATGCAACTAATATAAAAAAGGTTGCTTTTAAAAAGTTGCATTAGGCCTATTTTTTAGTAGTGTTATTTTGCAACAAACACATATAATTTATATTACAATTTTTTTAATGCATTTAATATAGTTACGAATTTTATAAAAGTTAAAAGAAAAACTCGTTCCTTAAACATTTGACCTAATAACTCATTACAAGTTATAATCCAGACAAAAAAAAACAAATTAACTCACTTCATATTTAGTTACAAACTAATTATATAAAATACGCACACATAGGAGCTCATTTTTAGCATTCGTACAGCACACCTAATATCTCAGAGACGGTCCTGCACACATGAATGGGAGGTGCTTTCACACTATTAAGTAGCACCATAGCTCGTGTAACATAGTGGTACGTGTTACCTGCTTACCCCTGGATCCAATCAACTGATTTGAGTAAATCACAACTTGCCAGTTGTAAACATTTATGTCATGACACACAAAAAATATATATCGATTGCCGATTGGTAACGTTTGTGAGATCGATGTAGCAAACACTATCATCCAAAAAACGGTCATCTTCTGTATCACACGTGTAAGATCACTATTCATTCTTCTTGTGGTTCGTGCCCAACTAGAAACATTTACACCATGAGTTTACCAACAATATTGGAGAGTGACAAAAGTGAGTTAATATATAGCATGTTTGCCAACGTGTCCAAACTAGCATTAACATTGTTATCTCCACGTCACCATCTACAGTGACCGATTGGTGGTGACAAGTGAACCCATGAAGGTTCGACTGATAACTGGTGGCAAGCCATGGGTATGACATTTGTTGGTTTCTTGGAGAATACGCATGAATGGGACATAATCCAGTTACACGTGGCGATGATACTTGGACTTTGTTGTACGAGTGAGGATGGTAAACTAAAAGAAAGAATTCTGTTGAAAATTATAAATTTTGCTCTAAAAAAATAATAACAATAAAATAAAAACCTAGAAATACATATAAGTATGTGGTATATCTTTAGAATCGTTTTTTGTTTTGCTCTAATATTAAATAAGATGATACGTGTTATTTTTAAGGTTACTTGTCTTTACTAAAATGATAATAATAGTCAGGGCCGGCTTTGGGGGAGGGCGAGGTGCCCGGTTTTATTAGGGACCCAAAATTTTAATTTCTTTTTATATATTATAAATTTTTTTTACAAAACCTAGGACCTAACAAGTTTCATTTAATTGTTATGGAATCAAGGTTCGATCAATATAAAAAATATGAATACCTACTTGGTTTTTTGTTTCCCAAAAAGTTGAAGCAAATTGATGAAAATGATCTTAAGTTGTCTTGTTATCATCTTCGAGATGAATTGAATTATGGATAACAATAAGGTATTGATGTGGATGAACTTTATTTGAAATTAAAGTTGTTTGAGACATTTTTGTATAATAAAATTATCATCCTTTTTGATGTTATAAACAAGTTGAACACTTGAACCAGCTTAGATTTTTTTCTGACGCATTAATTGTATATAGAGTTTTTCTACGTTGAAGTTGTTGAAGTCTTATTTACAATCGTCAATGTGATAAGACTGACTTAACGGATCGCCAATGATTTCTATTGATGTCATCTTAGATAATATGGATACTGAAGAGATGATCGAGACTTTTGCTTCAAAATATGCTCGGAAAGACTCACGGTTTGTTTAGTTATTTAAAATATATTATTTTGCAACAATACTTTGGTTTTGTTAATTTTTTTAACAAATATATTTATATTATTAACTTTTTATAAATAAATTACTAAGTTTTTTTAAGGATGGCCTATTTTTTTTCTCGCCTAAGGCCCCAGATTTTTTTTTATTCTCGGGACTGGCCCTGATAATAGTTAAACAACGTATTTTTAAATATTTAAATAAATTTAATTATAAATAATTATTACGTTTTATAATTAGATGATTACGAATTGTTTGTTATATCATTTTTTAATTATTGACTATTGAGTACTTATTATAAATGAAGTCTATAATATAGAAGAGTAAATATTAATTAAGGTAATCAATTTCTTCTCTTTATACAAATTTAAAAGAACTTTTTTAGCTGTTAAAACTCATCCATATGACTAGGGTTGTAATCGAGTCGAGCTGAGCCGAGTCGAGCTGAGCCGAGCCAGGCCTGGCTTCAGCTCAACTCGTGAATTTTTCGAGCCAAGCTTGAGCCGAGCCGAAATTTCTTTCGAGCCAAAAATCCTTGCTCCAGCTCGGCTCGTAAAAAACCTCGAGCCTAGAGCCAGCTCGTTTTTTTTTTCGTTTTTTTCCTCCACTTTATATTATATATATAATCCAATATATATGTATATATATAATTATACATAAAATCTAATATATACATGTATATTATACATGTATATACATACATACATACATACATACATACATACATACATACATACATACATACATACATACATACATACATATATATTTTATACATAATATGTATATTTATATAAATATGTGTATAAATATTGCATATATATATATTATATATAATATATATGTATGTGTGTGATATAATATATATGTGTGTATATAATTTAATATATATATATATATATATTAAAAATCGAGCCGAGCTACGAGCCGAACCAACGAGTCGAGCCATGAGCTGAGCTGAGCTCGAGCTGAGCCAACCCTGGCTCCGGCTCCGCTCGTTTTTAACGAGCTCTTTCGAGCCGAGCCTTTTTCGAGCTGAGCCTTTTTCGAGCCGAGCTTTTTCGAGCTTTTTTCGAGCGAGCTTCGAGTCGAGCCTCGAGCCCCGAGCTTTTTGAATAGCCCTACATATGACTCGTCTATTTTTAATATATCATCCTTAACTTTTTTTTCTTAACATGATATTAGCTTTTTATTATAATATTTCTAAATCGTTGAAGGTTGTAAAATAAGATGTGTTCATCTTTAAATATTTGCTTTATGTGTGAAAGAAATTAACCAAAATCGTGTTCCAATTTCCTTTAAGTTGGTAGTATCTAAAAAGTGTTTTCAGATTGAAGACACTGTTTTTTTCACTCTACATGAATAGGCTAAATATTTATAAAAATATATTTATAAGGTTTTCATCAAATATTTCTACTTAGTATGTATTATGTAAACCTTAAAATTGTTATATGATTATTTTACTTTTTTGTTTATATTTTGGATTATATATTAAAAAAACTTTGAAATGACTTGACTTATAAATTTGTGAAAATTTGTTATATGATTATTTTACTTTTTTGTTTATATTTTGGATTATGAACAAATTTATAAGAAAATTATTTTAAAACATGCTCATAATTTCATATGTTTGGCTTCAAATTTTCATATGTTTAATATGATGACAAAATTATATCTTTAAATTTTAGCTAAGTAAAAATAAATTACATATTAATAGTAGAATCATATATATATTTTTATCGTGTATCCTTACTTATAACAAATCATTATTGAGATCACAGAATTTCAAATACCTTTATGTTATATTTGATATCAAATTTTCACAAATTTATTAACATATGAAAATTGTATATCAGAATTCAAATATATAAAAAATAAATTATATCATATAATGATAATGTTATTTTTTAGATTGTTTCCTCATTTACAATAACTAATTAAACACCAAAATCAAATGACATTTTGTATACAAAGTAGAATTTAATTCTTTTTTTTTCTTTTTATAATGTATCATTTATTCACTGAGTGTTAAACATGTTTGTCTAAGAACCATGAAATGTTGTATACAAATAATTATTTTATAATTTTATTAAACTTTGATACGGATTGCTACATCAAGAAGTGTATAACAATGTGAAAAAATATATGTTGACACCAAAGAATGAATTAATTTAAGATATTAATGGTTGGTTGCGATCCTAATTTAATTTCTCGAGGTTGAAATAAGATCCTTATATTCTTTTGGTGTTTGGATGGGAAGGGGGGAAACACTCGTGTGTGGACCTTACAGGAGTATCCCCTCTTGTTGGGCTGAGGGATACGGGATTCCTGGCGGGTCAAGCTGCGTTAAAAGCGGAGTCAGGCAAAGTTGCCAAACATGAGAAAGCTTCTTGGAGAACCAACATGTGTTTACCCCCTTTGCTTTTGATACATTTGGGTTCTTGGCCCCGGAGGCTGTGAATTTTCTGAACCGTGTTCAGAGGGTCATGCATAGCAACATCACGACTCCTAGGACCCAAAAAATTGTTTTTAGTAGGATTGGATTTGCAATTCAAAAGGGGTTGCGGCGCAACTAGTTGCCCGCTTACCCGCCAGTTTATTGTAATCTTTCTTCTTTGTTAATGAAAATGGATTAATTCAAAAAAATAATAATAATAATAATGATATATGTGGACTTTATGTTTTTTCTTTATAATGATTATTTATTCTATAGACGCAACAATTTGATATTTGATCACATCTTGTTCATAATTGCTTTAAAATTTTGCTTATATTACATGGGATTGGATCCACTAGAAATATAATTTAGCTTAAGAAGAGTAGGAATCATTAGAACTTTTACGTGTGGTACGTTAAAAACATAAAAATAGAAATCTAGTACAAAAACTAAAATGTTGTATAAAAAACAAAATCTACTACAAAAAAAAAAGAAAATACAATACAAAAATAAAAAATCTAATATAAAAAATTAAAAATTTAGTACAAAAAATAAAAATTCAACACGTACGAAAACAAAAAATCCTATCCAAAAAATCAAATATTTAGCACAAAAAAAAAAAACAAAAATTCAGTATAATAAACAAAATTCTAGTAGAAAAAAATCTAATAAAAAAACAAAATATAGTAAAAAAACGAGTTGTTAAGTCTAAATTATCATTCATTAATTTTTTTTGCATGTCACTTGACAAACCTATATTAATTCCTATTGTTATTAGACAAAACTCTTTTATTATTTGATTCTTCCGCTATATTACATTTAATTAGATCATATTTTGAACGTTATATTTGCTTGAAATTGTATCTTTTATTTAATTCATGCATTATATCATATTATAAACTCCTTTTTTATTTCGTATTGTTTCCTTTAATCAACTCGTATAGTACACGAGATATTAACATAGTTTTATACAAACATAATACACGCCAAATAAGTTCTATCAACAAATGATTATTTATGTTTTATATAAATGCTTTGTTAGAAGAAAATGTTTACTACACATTTGTTAACAAGAGTCTTATCATTGCAGACAAATATTAATCAATTGTTAGGTAATTCATATAATGAAATCGTACGATTGATGGACTCGTTTTGATAATGTGCGGCCATAATTACATATAGAAAAAACTTAACTAAAATTTCTAGGCATGCTTCCATGACGTGGACTATCATAGTCCAACTATGGTGCATCTATATTGTGACTTGTGACTCATTTAATTCACTAACAATAATTATCTCAATTTTGATTGGTAGAATTAAGATATTCATGTGATTCATAAAAACGTTTTACACATTATTTTTGTTTATTTTCCCACTAAAACGACATCAAATTTTTATGAGGCACTTAATTTGTGGATCAAACACCGTATCCATTTCATATTTACACGCATTCATATATGTTGTGGGAAACGTTTTCAATAGATAAATTTGTATCTTTGTGGGATTACAAATTTATTTTTTAATAGGAAAAAATCATATTAAAAAGTAAAAATATACAAAATTATATTGTATTAAGTGATAAAATTTTAAAATCTTATAAAAAACGTAATTCTCTATTATAAGTTGTTTTTGTAGATAATAAGATTTTTAATTTTACAGATAGCTAGGTCAACGTTGTATTAAACTCTTCAATATTCCAGAGTCGAAGCTTTTAAAGGACCCGGGTGCCCTAGGCCTTGCCGTTTTTGCTCAGAATAGTCGATTTGGTAATTTTTTATCGAAAATTCTTAAATGTTTTAAGTCTGGCCTTCTTTGTTTTTTTTAAGCTTTGTCGCTTGTCAATCAACATGGTTCTCATGTAATATATGAAGGTTAACATGGTGTTTGTTTTGATCGTTTTTCTTGATTTTTTATGTTCATTAATGTAATTCTAGAGCTTGAGAATATATAAGTTTAAGAAACTTATTAGAAAGGATCATTAGACAAAAATAACGCAACATCTCTAGATTTTAGAAGTGAAAGTTTAAGATTGATTCTCTATGTAGAAAGTTTAAGATTGATTCTCTATGTTTAAGAAATACTTCATTTTAAAAAACTTTAATTTTTTTTTTAAAATAAAGATAAAGCGAGAATTTAGAATGTAGTTAGAAAATAATTAAAAATCTCAAAATTTTAGAGATGAAGTTTTAAGATAAAGAATAGAGCAAATTACAAGATTTATCCTTATGTATACAAATAATTATAGATTAGATCATTTATCTATGATAAATAACATCATTTATTTAATAGTTTATAAGCATTTCATCATTTCAATTAACGATTGTTAGTTTGATGGATTACATAAAAGGGCAAAAAGGTAAAATTCACTATTTTATAATTTTACATAATCTTTTTAATTAAATAATATTATCCAAAACTAATCAAACTTTGTGTTGATGAATCGGTTCTTTTTCATGAAAACTACCTCGTTGCAATGTTTAAAAACATTTACCTAATTCACAATAGATTATGGGAAATTTTGGGTAAGTTCTCACTTTTAAAAATTATCACCAAAACCATACATGTGCAGCATTTCATAGAGTGAGAATTCACATATAAATTTTTTGTCCTCTATATTGAATTACTAAATTTTTTAAGCATTGTAATGAGGTAGTTTCGTGAAAAAGAACTAATTCATCAATCCTAAGTTTGATTAGTTTTGGATTATGTATTTTAATTAAAAAGATTATGTAAAATTATATAAGGGGTGAATTTTACTTTTTTACCCTTTTATATAACCCAACAAACTAACAACGGTTAATTTTTAGGATGAAATAGTTATAAACTATTGAAACAAAGGATGTTATTTGTAATTAGTGTACATAAAGGATTTGATCATAATCACTTGTTTTCATAAAGAATGAATGTTGTAATTTACTCTAAGAATACGATGTGAATACTCATAAAAACTTGTTATATCAAACTTAATATAACATAACGATATTTTCTAAGTATTGAAATAAATTAAAATCTTATAGGCCGACTTTTTAAGTGTTTAGTAATATTTTAGATGAAGAGTTAAAATAGTTGTGAATTTAATTATCAAGGTCGTAAACAAAAAAGGTCACGTCCAATGGAAAACATTATGATATTTAAAGTGTCTAAACTACTTTTTGTTTAAATTTATGACTCAACTAAATTTGAATAATATTTAAAGTATATCTGACAATTATAACTCATAGTAAAATAACTGATTAATTTTGATAAACAATTATTGTATTTTAGATTGAAATAAGTAACATTATGACATATAACATGTTGAAATATGTAACATCTTAATACAATACTGTCAATATTAATATCTTAAAAAGTTTGTGTATATAATAGATTCAAAATGATAAGAATTAATATAATCAATAATATAATTTATGAGAAAATCATTAAATATTATTCAAATAAACTATTTATTTAGTTAAAACTTATTTTAACGTTAACTAAATTTACGTTTTTTCAAATAAATGACCCATTTAAATACAAACTTATTTTGTTTAATACTCATCCTGATCTGTACATGTTTTAAGCTGACCCAACCCGTCCATTTTACTGGGCGTAACTAAAATAGAGGTTGATGAATGATAGGAATGGGAAATGGCATCTATAGATAGAGTAATGTGATCTCATTTCTTTGTGTGCAAGACTAATGTGTGTAGTTTTCAATTTTTAAATCATGAAATAATTTTAGATGATATAATCCCTTATGTCACTTCTAAAGTAAGGCAAATTGTTATAAGTATTCTCTCCGATCAAATATGTTTAATTTTTCGTGACAGCCTGACAGGTACTTATTTTATAATCATATATAATTATATATATTGGCTGACCTATTTATATATATAAAATCCATACATAAAATTTGAAAGTACAGCAAATCCATGACGCGAGTTGTAAAGAAAAAAATCTGTTCTATACATTGAAGCAATTGACTTCGGAAACAAGTTAGAAGATCGCTTTAAATATAACTTATAGATAAGAAATTATTAATATAAGCTTTTTTAAATTTTACATTTTTACAACTAATTTATTATATTAATTCATTTAAAGGAAATATGATGTTCCTATGGGTCACATTTATATGATTTTTGTAGTAATCGACTCACTTGCAATATGCTGAATCCTGGAAAGGGTTATTTTTGCATTTATGGATTTACTAAGTTTTGTATTTAGTTTAGGAAAAATGTCATTCAAATGTAACGAATTTTCAGCTTAGTTTCACATAGGTCACTCATACTTTTTTGTTCTAATTAAGTCACTCATATTTTTTTTTGTTCCGATTAAGTCAATCATACTTTTTTTGTTCCGATTAGATCACTTTACTTTAAAATAATGTTCTAATCACAAACATTTTACTTACAATATGAGTGACATAATTGAAACAAAATTAAAAGTAAAGTGACCTAATCGGAACAAAAAAAAAGTATGATTAACTTAATTAGAAAAAAAAAAATTATGAGTGACCTAATTGAAACAAAGTTGAAAGTTGGTTACATTTCTATAAAGTTATTAGTTTTAAATAATAACTAATAAACATTTTATACCCATGTTACGTGTGGGTGTAGGCAGTGACAAAACTTCACCAGTTTGATCGGTATGTGTCGGTTAGTTGGTTAAATGTTTGGATAGGTGATTCGGGTCAAGCCGGTTCAAACAATAAAAATAAAAATGTCTAATAATCATCATTATGCGAGGAAAAAACCCTAAAAGAATGAGCACCTGGAAAAATAATCACAATTCCGCTTGTCGATTTTTCTTTTGAAAAACAAATCAATTGTTTTCACCTTTTCTATGATATAATGATTTAAACTAAAAAACCTAAATGCCTAACTAATCAAAACAATCAAAATCACTAAATAAACATATAATCAAAACAACCAAAATTACTAAATTCACTAAATAAATATAAAATTTATCACGAAAACATAAAAATTCAGCGCACAAAAAAAAAACATAATAAAACAAAACAAAACAAAAGCAAGTTACCTCCTTACCTAAGAAGCTCAAGTGTGCAACAACGTGCGTGGGTGGATAGGAGGCCAACGCCCAAAAATTTCCGTCGCTTCTTTAAAATATTTAAGTTACGCCACTCTGTTTAAAGTTGTTGTTTATTTGTGATTGACTTGCAACACATTATCTATATGATATCTCAATTTTAAGCTTCCTTTCGTCTTAAAAAAAATCTACCACTTTTTTGTATTGATATTTTATTGAAATTCTTACAAAACTCAAAATGTTGTGAAACATTCAAATTTATGGTTCTAGATACAACTGCAATGGTTGCATTGCTCGACAAAGTCCCTAACACCAACGGAAGATTGTCCCCTTTCATACGCAATTAGAGCGCTTTATGAGAACTAAGAGTGTTTATATGTTTTGATATGTGAATTGAGAGTGTTTTTTAAGTTTTGAGATATTAGATAGTTTTTTTGTATTTTGATTAAAGACAATCCAGGTTTTTTTTGAACTGGTTCCGGCTCCGGAATCGGTTTTAGTTACGGTCAACAAAGTCACCAACTGGTTTCAGTTTGGGTTTTGCCGGGTAAAGATGGAACCGGTTCCTCTTTTTTTCTGTTCTGATTCCGGTTCGGGTTTTGCCGAATAAATATGGGACCGGTTCCGATTTATCTGAGAATCTGGAACCATCTGTACCCATCGGTTCCAGTTCGGGTATGAACGGTTCCGGTTCCGTATTTTTTGCCCGCCTCTAATTAAACTGAAAAATTCAACATGCTATTATGATTTATGATTTTATGGAATAGGGAACGAATTCGGTGGTTTTTGGGCTTTTTTGTTTATCACGTAAATGAGTCTGCTTGGGCTTGGAGCTTCAAGTTCGAAGTTATAACTTCTAACGGCCTAATTTCATTTTTTTTTTTTTTGGTTTGAAAAATAAACTCGGATTAGCTTGTGCAAAACTCAAACTAACCCGTGTTCGACGACCCAAGTTAAAATAAAAAATAAACTATTTTTTTAATTTATGTTTTTTTTAATTCAATAGCACTTATTAGTTTTTTTAATCCAATTCTTATTTCTTAAGAATTTTTTTTTTTCAATAAAAACTAAATGACAAAAAAGCAGACAATAAAAATATCCAAGTAAATATGTATGTGTAGAGGTCGATTCAAATACAAAGGATTTTTTTGCATGCGAATGTATATAGTTTGTGTGATAAGATGACTCGGACATTGAATTATCATTCACAAATGAAATCATCATGCAATCTGTTTTGTGTTATAGCTCCGCGTCTGCGTGATTTTATCACGTAGGAATAAATGACACTCTTATGTGATAAATCACGTAGACTTCTTAAATTTTGTGCGAAAAAATCATTATATTTAAAGCTATACACACACTGAGAGCGTATAGAAAGAAAACTTATATTAAACACATATGTTAAAATAATGGAAAAAATATACACCGTCAAGATTAAGTTTGAATGTTTTATTTAAATGAAAACATGCGTTAAATTAATCATGGGTATAAGGATAAAATAAATTTGTCAAATCTAGGGTTTTTTCTCTTTAAGATTGAATTTTCATTTGATAACAATCATACATGCGTGTGTATAAAATTATAACTTGCTAAGAAGTTGACTTGCGTTCGACTGGATTATAGATAGTTGTATATATTAGTGTAACTATATGTAAAGGAATATTAAAGAGTTGGAATGCGGAGTGCACACTCGTTTAATATTTCTGAGCTACTGATTAGGCGCGGGGGTCAAGGGGGTCATGCCTCCTTGTGGGGTCCTAGGGGCGCTACTCCTAGCGGGGTACAAGGGGTAGAACCCTTGGTGGCGATTGGTTTGACCTAGCCCCTAAATGTAATTTACTTATTTCTTGTGAGCAGAATTGCCTTGACCCGATATTTGACCTGTAAATTTACCAGTCAAAACCAACCGCCAATAATCGTCTTGCGGTTGGTTTGTGTTTAACAAGAAAAACGAATTTGCAGAAGCAGTAATCAATCAAAATTCATATCAAAATTCTTTCTATTGGATTATCCCAATATCAAATTTCTTAAACTCGAAAGAGTAGACATATTGATTTCGGATGATGATTTCATACACGATCCAATAGATTTCCAGGAATTTGTTGACGAACTTCTCCAACACAAAACGAACTGAGCTTTTCTCAAGCCTCAACCTAGCCGCGAGCTTTGTGTGTTAGAGTGTACTTCAAGTCTTTAACCCATAACTAATTTCATGTCTTCAACAGTTCAATCCATAACAAACGGGCCCTAGTTACTAGTTAGGCACAAATTGACAATGTTTTAACGTAGCATAGTGGCACCATGTTACACATCTTAAAAAATAAGTCTATATTGGTCAAAGAAATTTCATTCGGTGATTGTGTGCTAAAATCATATAACAGATTAATTTACATCAACTCAAATGAACCAACGGAATCCAAATAAACAAGAAACACCCATCCATTATCGTTGTTTGTTAACACTATCAATCGGTCTTCATTGTTGTATATAGAGATGGGCAAAAAAACCGGAATCGGAACCGGAACCGACAACCCAAACCGGAACCGGAGATGGTAATACCCGAACTGGTGGGTATAAACGGGTCCGATTTTTCAAACAAATCAGAACCAGAACCGAAACTGGAACTGGTTCCATCTATACTCGGCCAAAAACAGGAACCGGTCAAAACCTGAACCGGAACCGGGTATTGACTTTGTTGACCGGAATTGAAACCGGAACCGGTTCTGGAACCGGAACCGGTTTCAAAAAAAAACCCAATTTACGCACCTCTAGTTGTATACGAAGACTTGGTCCAAGCTGACCGAATCTGGTGGTTGTGGAAGTTGGGAAAATGCAATAGTCTGCAGATGGTGCTACAAAGGAGATCATGGTTTATTGTTGCACATCAGGAATCATATAATAAGTTAATAACCCTCCTTTATCAACTCGTATAGCTCTAACAAGATAAATCCAAATTTGTGTTGTTTTTTCGATTATCATTATTGCACATAAAGAACACTTTCGTATTTTATGTGTTTGCGTAAATTTACATGCGTTTAAGATTTAAAACAAGTTTAAGTTAGCGTTACAGTTTAGCAACACAATTAATGTAAACGAAAACTTTCACTGGTGTAAGATCTTAAACGATTGTAAATTTGTATAAACACGTAAAATAAGACAGTGTTCTATATCTATTATAATGATAATCAAAAAAATAAAACAAGAATTTGGATTGATTTTAACAGAGTTATACATGTTACTGCAATAAAGGTGGGTCAACAAATGAACTTTGCCTTATATAATATAGGGTTTTTATCATGTGAAAATCCAATCTTAAAAAGAGAACTTATAAACCCTATATGACTCTGTATATTTAGAATTTTTAAAATAAACACATGATGTACATTAAACCACGTTTAAAAATTATTTGTTTATTAAAACCTTTTAACTTTTTAAGTATTTTTCTTCCATGATTTTGTAAGCCCTTTGTTTCAATTAGAGTAAAGCAGAAAACCGTTCCAAAATTCACTTGTGTTCTTAATTATTTTTCGTAATCTTCATTCTAAATCTAACAATCATCACTCCTCTCTCATAATTTTTTATTTTTTTGAATGACTCGTTTCAGCCTGATCCAAATTTAATCAAAAATAGTTTCAACCCGAAATTAAGTGAACTTTCTAAAGCGACGTGTTTTAACCCCGACTCATTTTTCACTAAAGCTTGTACTGACTCTAACTCGTTTTGACCTGACACCCGCTCCACCCTACGCATCTTGACAGGCTTACGTTATATACGCCTAATACATACACTAGCATGGGTGACAATAATTACGACTAATATATACACTAGCATTTACATTTTACATACTACATGTTAAACAAAGCCTTCCATCCAAACATACATGATAGACAACAAGGCTATGTTGGTGATTTCACAAGTAAACAAACAAAACCCAACCCTATAATTCCCTGTGGCTGTGCTTCATCCTCTCACTCAAATGGTCCATTTTATCCTTCACCCTATTAGGCAACTCAGCAGAGCTCACCACCTCACACCCTTCGGACCGCCTCCTTTGAATTTCATCATGATACATTGGATGAAACCGTGTTTGAAAAGCTCTATAAAGAAAATAAGGTAAAAGGGTCGACACAACCACCAAGAAAGTGGTCATCCAATAAAACGGGCTCGGGGCACACGCTTCTACAAAAACCCGATAAGCTGTTGTTGACCATTTGGGTTTGATGTACCCGTAAATGACTAAAAATACATACCAAAAGAAGATACTACCCCAGATGAAGAAGTGTTGAATCCAGGTGAAGTAGTTGATGGATAACGCCATCTGGCAGTTAACAGCCCACACTACACAGGTGTACATTAGGACACCTAGGATCTCGTAATCGATGACATGGCCGTCTTCGCGGAAAGCTTGGTGGATTGTGGAGTTCTTGCAGATGAAGAAGATAATCATTGAACTTAGAACGCCGTTGAACATCCATCCTAGGATTCTTGGCCAGTTGAAGAGAATGTTTTGCACTCCCTCTTGATATAGCAACGGGTACTGACAAGTTTCAAAATTATGGGTCAGGTATGCTGCTCTTTTACGTGGCTTTGTTGTTAATAGAACTTAATGAGTAATTACTGATAGTTTTAAAAGTATGTGATATTATATAATCTCAAAAGAATGATAAGTTGTACTAGTTTTATATGTTGCAATAGTCAGATGAGTTTTTGGTATAAAATATAAATGTACTTTCACTTTTGCCCCATTTCAGTTACCGTGTACCCTTTTTTCAATGTAGGAGTCACTAAAAGATGTCTTTTGTCTTATTTGGGTCATTACAGAGTATTTTAATAATCACTTGTATGGGACAAAAACTTTTACTACGCTTTTACTTAAGATACAGAGTATAAAAATTTTGCAAAATGACCAAAACGGGATAGAAAACCACTTTTAATGGCTCAAATGTAGAAAAAGAAAATGCAATAACTAAAACATGAAAACTGTGAATGTACATTGGTGTCCTTTATAAAATTTTTAGAAGTTAGATACATGCTATGTCAAATAAGGGGGAGGAGACAACTATTGTGAGATGGGAGTAAAAGCCTCCTGAAGTAGATCAATCAAATGGGCAATTAGGTACTTAAACGCTACACTTAAATAATTAGCTCTGTATGCATAGTTTGAAATTGATTATCCAAAATTTATTAGCTGACCCTAAACAATGAGATATAATCAAAAACATGTTATGTTTATCAAAATCTTAAAGACTGATTACCTCATTAGACAATCAATTTTGAAATGCTAATCCAAACATCCCATTATAAATCCTAAACTATGAGTCTTTGAGATGTACTAATATGCATGAATCATTGATATTCTTTTAGTTAGTCTGTTAAAAATTCCAAATTAGAACTTTATAGCAATGTAAAAAAGATACTTTGAGGATGCACTGTTAAAAATATTACCTTTAGACAGAGTCGTGCAGAGACATCTTGATCAAAAACACCAAGAGCAATGACAGGAAGAGATGTGAAGAAAACATTGTAAAACGACATGTACCAATCATTGTAAGCAGGTTGGCCGGAGAAAGAAGCATGAGCCTCAAACCAAAAAAGTGTGAATCCAAAAGTAATGTTTTTGTAGAAGAAATAACATATCTGCATTCAAAAAAAAGAAATTTAACAAGTTCTATTTGTGTACATGCTGAATTTTTTAAATAAAGAAAGAGAATAAGATGAACTATCCTTTACCATCATAGCTATTCGCCTATAACACCAATGTCCATGTACCAACAATAATCTTTCAAGAAAACGAAATTGAGCTATTGCAAAATCACTTGCCATCACAGCCTGGAATTCAAAAAAGTAAACAACCATCAATCAACTTAAAACACTTAATACCCATAATTAATTATTAAAAAACTAATTCAAACAGAAAATAAAAAAAGAAACCTGCATTCCTTCTGCACCACTTATTCCAACTCCAATATCAGCTTCTTGAAGCATCCCAACATCATTTGCCCCATCACCAATTGCTAATGTTGTCTTTCTTGTTCCTTCTTTTACCATCTTAGTAACCTACAAGGGTTAAAAAGCTAGAAAAGTTTACAACATGAAGTTCAGTAAATAAAAAAATATCGATGAAAATACTTACAAGAGCTTTTTGTTTAGGTGAAGAACGACAGCAAATGACAGACGAGCAATCAATTGCTACTTCTAAAAATAATCTTTCAAGATTTTTATCAAGAGCAAAAGTTAAAGATCTTCCATCAATTATCAAAGCAAACAAAACAGAGCTACTTTTAGCTAAGTCAAGCTGTGATCTTCCTTCTTTCAATTGCTTCTCTATGCTTTCTCTAGAGGCCTACAAAGAATTAAAATTTCTAAAGTACTTATCAACTGAAAATGAAAATTCATAAATTAAAATTATAATGACAATCATAAACTTTACCTTGGCAATGGTTTCCCTGTCTCTTAGCTTTTCTAAGGCGATTATATCAGGAGAATCTAATGTGATCACAATTTGTTTCATTCCTTGGGCTAGTAAACGACAAGCATAACTGTACATGTCAAAAAGAAAAATCTGAGGATTTTTTGTGAATTTTGTATAAAAACATAACTTTTATTAAAGCAAACGAATTTTGTAATCATACCCTATATTTATTGCAGTCTCCATCTTATCACCAGTTAACACCCATATTTTAATCCCAGCATTTGCAAGTTTCTCTATGCACTCAGGAACCTTAAACAATATAACATTGTTGGGTGAGACTAGGTTTTAATCAAAGCTTTTGTAAGTTTCTAGTAGAATGCCAAATGGGTAAGAGGTCAAAACAGGAATTTTTGGTAAGTGTTGGGCTGGGGTTGCCTCAAAATATTATGAGCAAAAAACTAAAATTCTTCAATATATAAATAGATGTCAAAACAGGCACTTTTACGGCTTGGGCCTGGTTAGGTTGACCCAAGACACTTTTTGCTGTAAAAATTACACTTTCAGAAGTAATTAGAGTGTCAAATATTATTTCAAAAAACAAATTATTATTTCATCAAACTGGTGTGGAAGGTTTTATGCAATAAATACACTATGGCCAACACCAAGGCCGGCCTTGGGGGAGGGCGAGGTGGGCGACCGCCCTGGGCCCAGTGTTTTTAGGGGCCCGAAATTTTAAAAAATATATATATTATAAAAAAAGTTATAAAACCTATGGCCCAACAAGTTTTGATATAATGAAAATAGTTTAATTGATAATGGATTACCCCTAAAAAAAAGCCTCATATATTCAACAATATATTTGTTTTTTATTAATTTTCCCCAAATTTGGTTTTTACTTTCCACTCTTCCAATTCACATACGTGCTCTAGCAACCGGGCTAGAGTCCAACTCCACCCCTCCAGCCCTCAAGTCCCACCTTCCAAATTCGACAAAGCGGATCCCCTTCAGCCTCCACAGCTTCAATTGCACAGCCACGAGCCACCAAGCACAACCTCGATTGCAGTCTCCAACGAGCCACACATTGAAGTATGGAGAACAATCAGATATTGATGCGAATAAATTTTATTTGGAGTTGAAGTTGTTTGAGACATTTTTGTGTAATAAACTTATCACCCTTTTGGATGCTATAAACAAGCTGAACCAGCTTTGTTTTTTCTAATGCATTAATTGCATATAGAGTTTTGTTGACTATTCCGATAATTGTGGCATCGGCAAAAATAAGTTTTTCTAAGTTGAAGTTGACAATCGTCAATGTCACAAGACCGACTTAACGGATTGGCAATGATTTCTATTGAGAATGACATCTTAGACAATGTGGATACCAAATAGAAGAACGAGACTTTTGCTTCAAAAAATGCTCGGAGAACCTCACAGTTTGCTTAAGTATTTGAAATATATTATTACGCTACAATACTTTGGTTTTGTTAATTTTTTTAATAAATATATTCATATTATTAACTTTTTATATATAAATTACTTGAGTTACTTTTTTTTAAAAGGGCCCATTTTTTTTCCTCGCCCCAGGCCCCAGAATTTTTTTTTAATTCTCGGGGCCAGCCCTGGCCAACACCCATTTGAGTATTTGACATGCATCCTTTAAGATATATATATTTTTTAAGTTACTGTTTTTACTAGTAGAGATAAAACAACCTGACTTGAACTCTACATATGTAAATGGGTGGAGATTGCCACCTCCGGTTTCTATTATTTAGTTTCTAGAATAATAAGAAAGCATGAAAGCAAAAAATGACACTCATGCTCACCCCTTTTTGAAGTTTGTCCTCAACTGCCGTAGCACCAAGTAGAATCAAGTCCCGTTCAATCTTCTCAGCAGCAGCATCTACCAAATTATCTCGATCATGCGAGACTGAAGTTTTGGCTGTTAAGAATTCTTCTTCCCATCTTTTATATTCTTCTTCATCAAGAGGGCGATATGCAATTACTAAAGTTCGTAAACCTGCCTCCGCATATTTGTTGATATGATTCTTTGTTTGATCTTCAAAAGGTTGACTTTCTTTAGAGAGTTTTTCAAACATGACACTGAATGCATGCATAAAAAAATTTAAATTTAACAGTTTTTAATAAAGGGTGATTATAGTTTAAATATTGATGTGTCACCTGTCAGCACCCTTGCAAAGTAACAAGAGTTGATTTTCTGCATTTCTAACAATCACTGACATCCTCTTACGAGCACTACTGAATTCTATCATATTAAGAAGCTCATATGATCTGCAAATAGCAAAATACTAAAACAATGATACCAAACTTCTTGAATCATTTTGTTAAAAAAACACTCGGATAACTATTGAAATAATATGACCTTGGTAATCTTTATGACACACTAATTATTTTAAGAAAAAAATTTGAACGTATAGTGTTTAGGGTCAACCTAACAAAAGCAACACGTTTCAATCCACGCCAAAAAGGTTACCCTTTTTACAAGTTACCAAATTCACCAGCCTGTCCATTTTGTCACCTCTAGAGCAGTGTAATGTCAGAAAAAAGAATACCAACAACCAACAACTTACCCAGTATATTCCCACTTTTAAGTAGGGTCTGGGAGGAAGGATAAACACAAACCTTACCCCTATCCCAATTGGGAGAGAGGCTGCTCCGAAAGAATCCCCGGCTCAAAGTTATCGTTTGAAATTGGTCATCCCAATGATTTTAACGTTATTTTCACAAAATAATTGAAATAACGTTAAAATTAGTACACTTTTACTTTTGTCCCTTAAGGGCCCACACATATATACATTATATGTGTGCACCACAAATGGGGCGCTGTCAAAAAAAAGAATATTATTACTAATTTTCTTGATTAATTTTAGCATATCCTATACTTACAGATAAACATTTACAGTTTCTTTTGCCTAGCAGAAATCATGTTCCACACAAAGAGCAATCAAAGAGATGTATCAAATAAGCATATATGAAAAAATATTTCATCTCACCTATCAACCTTTTTTCCATTCTCATATTCATGCAAAGAGATGCTTGTTTGTGTCCTTTGAAAGAACTCAAAACCAACTTCTCTAGCAGCTATAACAAAAGCAGCTTCATCAGGTGACTCAGCTTCATATGAAAGCTCATCTGTGTCTTTATTAACATCAGGTATAGCTGTATGGCAAATGGCTAATACTCTAAAAAACTTCTGTATGATATCTGCATTAGGTTCATTGACCCACTGAGTATCCATAATACGCTCGTCACTAAAATTAAAACCCTTTATTGATTTTCCTGATTTCACAGCATGACCATCTGATATGCTTGAGGTATTACCAGCATCAAGTGGGTCAATATTTTTCCTTTTCTCCAGAGCTAGTTCCACTTCTGTCATACCTCGACCATAAGACACACCTGCTATTGAGCATTTAACAAACTCCATTGAGTTGCAGGTTAAAGTACCCGTTTTATCAGACAACACTGTATCGACCTGACCCAATTCTTCATTCAAATTTGATGTCCGTGCACGAGCTGGTCTGTTTGTTTCTTCATGGTACATGTCTTGATCTCGATTTATGAATATACTCTGCAACACCTTTACCATTTCAATGGAAACATACAATGATATTGGAATTAAATAGCCATATAACATAAGGCCTGTCAAGAAATGTAGAAATGCAGCTAATACAGGTCTTTTCGGGTCATATAGTACAGTTGTACGACTTGGTTCAAGATACCACCTTTTATAACTTCCCTGTTTCAAATCTCTATTCGTTCTTAACCCAAAGAAGATTGACCCGATGAAAGATATGGAGATCAAAGTGCTGAATAGAATATAGATTATTTTGTCCATTCTTCTTTCTATTTTACTTCTTTTAGAAGGTGGATCTGTAGCATTCTGCATGACTTTAGTATCATGTCCTGTAAAAATAACCACCCCGTAAATGTATTCAGTGTTTCTAAGCTTTGAATCTCTTAACAGAAACTGTTGAAGAGAAAGTGGATATGTAACATTATTGTAGATTAGGCTCCCAACAAATGAGTATAGATCCTCATTTGGATCTTCACATTTGACCACAGCCTTGAATTGGTGAAATGAGTTGTCATCATCAAAGGAAGCTGTGAAATCAAATGCATGTTTTAATTTCAGATTAGTTTCCCCATCAAGATTCATAGTTTCAACATAACAAATCCCATCTGGGTAGCTTGATGAAAGGAGAAGAAGATCTGCCGGAAAGTATTCATCTTTGTAAACCTTAACAAGATCACCAACACACAAATCTTTCCATTTGGTTTCAGAAAATGAGTGGTCTCTGTGTACGTGGATCTTCCGATTGTTGGCCTTTATGTCCTGTAGTCGATAAAAATTCAGAACATGTGAAATTGAGGAAGTAATTTAAACGTTGCCAGAAACTGACCATGGAAAATATATACAACTTCTCATGTAAATACACTACAGAATCATAATTTCAATTGGTGAAATAATAGTCATGTTTAGCCTTATAAACATGAATTTCCAAGTAAGACACATGATCTTATAAACATGAATTCCATGTTATAACTTCTCTTGTTGGAGAGAAATATGCAGTATCATGTTTGTTAATCCAAATAAGACACCTGATCTTATAAACATGAATTTCCATGTTACGCCACATGTTTTAACAATTGGATAGTTGTAATCATATTGAACCACATGGTTGAAGCCAGGAACCAGATTATTATACCATAAATCAAACAGCACTTAGCTTTGATCATTGGCTAAGCCAGAAAAAAGTATAAAAGAGAACTTTCATAATTATTTTATTTTATTCTTATCAATTTGAAGTGGGGATGAAAACTATTTACTTATTTAGTCAATGATATTATACTTAAGGTTCAAACGTCTACTAACTACAAAGATGGAAATGGGAGGCCAACCACATATGCTAGCCTCTCCGTTTTGGATTCTGATTCTGATGCTACCACTTATGACTTATGTATACACAATCCACACAGAATATATTGATTGCAATCATAGGTATTCAATTAAGACACTAAAAGCAAAGAAATTGAGTATTTTGACATCAAATATTTCTATGGTTATCTATTACAACTAATGAAACCATTCTCCCTGAATACCTGATGATTCCATTTTGGGCGTACCAAGAAAGGTACGCGTAACGCAGATAAGAACAAAATGACGAACCTAACAGACAAATACCAAAAATATAACTGTTTACCTGCTTCCTTCGTCTCCAATCCTCCACGCCTTCCTTTGTTATTGTAGCCCCGATCACCAGCAGCAGAGGAAAAAGAATGCTGGAAGCTCGAAATGGTGCCAATGGGCTGAAAGAAACACAAGCTACAACAAGAAAGTAGATATTTGCAACCCTCCTAAACTGCTCAAACAAAGACTTCGGAATGAAATTGACCGCCGTATACTTGGTCGTCGAGACATAATTCCCCCGGTATCTGAGCTGAATTGCCTCCGGATTATCGGGATCATTACAATACACAACTCTGGAATAACCTTTCTGTCCGATTTGACCGTGTTCATCTCTCGTTGAAGGCCGAAACACGAAAGTGAATAAATTTTACTAAACTGCACCCTCTCATGCCTACCAAACGCCATCTCCCCAATGTATACCCCAAAAAGCCCTAATCTGCTAAAAATATTACCTCTTTTTCCGATTTCCAATAACACGCAGCGATTACATTTTACACACTCTCCGACCACAAAACCAAACAGTAAAAGTCAACGTACAGTATAAATCAGACATACATTCATAAAAACTGTACATATTACAAAGCTTTTGAAGTACAACTAACATTAAGTTAACAAATTAACATTCAGTGATCCAGATACAGATCTCCGGAGCCTGATCTGAAACTTTTCAATCCACAATTTGAAACCGCATCGAAGCTTTCGATTTCAGCTTTAATTTATGAAGTTGGTACGAGTCCTCGTTATACGAGCCTTGAACACAGAATTTGAACGTTTTGAAGAACAAATTGACGTGCTGGCGAAGGTTGGAAACCCTAGAAGGAGCAAAATAGAAGAAACAGACAATGAAATTCCTTACTTTGGTGATAAGTTGCAGAGATCTCTTACTTCAGCCATTATTTGACTGGTTAATGGTGTAGATATGGATATATGCACATGACATGACTATTTGCATTATATTTGTAGCGGAGTAGTTAACTTGCTGACCTATTGCCGTTCTTGCAAGCAAGCAAACAAACACAAAATGATATGCAAAATTTATTTTCAATTTTTCTTAATTTATTTATTTTTTATTTATATTATCTTTATATTATAAAATAAAAAATAAAACAAATTTGTTTCATTTTCATTGTCATATTCATTCATCATTAATTTTGTTTAGTGTACTCTTATATTTATTTGTTATTAAATTTTAATAATTGTTACTCTTATATTAATCTCTTATTTAATTATATTTTAAATTTAATATTAATAATTTCAAATAATTAAATTATATACTTTTATCATTATAATTTATTATAACTTAATAATCATAAGTATATTTCAATTATATTTTATTTTAAAATATAATTTTCTAATTTTTAAATATTTACTATTTATATTTTTTAAATTTTAATTATTTTCTTAGTTCGCTAAACATGTTCAATTTATGCAATTCATATTAAACATGTTCAATTTATGCAATTCATATTAAACATTTTTATGTGTTCATTGGTCGTTTAAAAAAACTTAAGAATTACGAAAAAATTATATTACCTATCAAATACCAATTCTATAGTTATTAAACGTTCTAATTGTTGTTTTACTACTTAAATTATTTATTAATACATAACTTAATTATCTTATATCAAATTATTATTTTATAATTTCTAAATTATCAGTACTAACTATTTAATATTTTATTTTTATTCCATGTAATACACGGTGTAATAACTTAGTTGATCATAAAAATGCCGATCTTCTAAAATCAAAATAAAAATGCATAAATCAAGTGGAAAGCTTGTGTAGCGAAACCGCATTTGCAACAAATTAAATGTTTTGATGTCTTTTGTCAAATTGTCGTTATTGATATTTTTGACTAAGGGAAATATTTTAAGGAATTAAAATCTAATTTCAACTAAAAAATAATGTTAAAGTTTGCTTCAATAATGTATTTTAGAATTATGTCTTTTGACACTTACTTCAACACGAATAAAGTAATAATACTTATCTCAAAAAATCAGTATCACAATCTAAGTTACAAAATGTTTAAAAAAAAAACTCAATACTGTGAATAAAAGTGTATGATACTTGTTGGAAAATATGTTTATAATCGGTAATGTAAGTTTTATTGCAGATGATACAATTTGTTAATTAAGATCCGATATAAACTACGCATATTTTTAAATAGAGAGATGTTTATTACAAAACCAAATTAAAGAATAAAATTACAAGAATTATATTAACATATTTGTATGTGGTTTTAAATATTATGCATAATTTACTTTTTATCCATCTACTTAATTTCTCTTTTGCATAATGTCTATTCGTATATAATTTGTTTTGTATATATTAAACAGGTCCTTATAATGCAACTTCTTAATCATAATTAAAAATGAAATGATTGATTAATGCATTGTTAAAGAGAAATAGACATCATATATTGGCAAACATTATTTGACATAACCTCATCTTGTTAATATTTTTTTAGTAATAATAAGGAACATAAAGCAAACTATATCAAAAATAAAATAAAAAATTGATTTTGAGAAAAGAAAAAAGAAATGGCCGTACAGATTCGCTTATGCAATTGAGAAAAAAGAAAAAAGAAAAGGCATGTGAACACCAGAAAGAGATCGTCGGCATCCTGTTTCTCGCATTCATCGCCAACATGGCATCTTTGCCATACACGTGTCACATCTCTCCATAAAATATGAAAATTTCCCTTTCGCTACAGAGAGATCTATTTATACGTACTTCTTTAGTCTATGTAGGTGTCGCCCTCTATATAGCAATTTTTTTGGAAACTATCGTTACCTTAAAAATATATAAATAATAATAATAATAATAATATTAATAATAATAATAATAATATCGTGTTAAATAGATAATCACATGTCTTAGCAACGTAATATCATGATGTATTACACAAAAGAAAACTCATAACTGAGAAACATGTTAGTTTAATCAAAACAAATATACCGTAGACAAAACTTTAACTTAATTATATTTTTTTACAAGTGCATGTTTAATCATTTGAGGCCACGTACGAAATACTAGGCAGTTGATTAACTGACAGTTCAAAAAAAAGTAGCATGTTTAATAAAAAATAAACATAAAGTAATGATGATTAGATTCATATAGGCGTTGATACCTAATACATAGAAGATAATAATATGTAATTACATTTTAGCTCGTCTGCTTTTAATATTTTAACTATTTCATCTTAAATTAAATAAGATCTTTTATCAATTCAACACCTTTGGTTTAAACAACTAATAGTTTTGGCCTCTAACAAATAACATATTGTAATGGTTTTGACCCCAAACCTAACTATGCTTGGGGCTAAAACCGTTAATTTTTATATCATATGGGCTGAATCATTAGCTGTTTAAATCATAGGGTTGTATCAATAGAAGATAATATTTTATATAAAAATAATTAAAACAGTAAAACCACAAAATTCAAAAACGTAATTTAATGCTGTAATTTACTCTTGTATTAAGGGTCATAATATTTATATATCACCCACATCTTTCATACATCATAATTAAGTCAAATAAATCACATCATACTTACATAATTTTTATTTTTACATATTTTTTAATATTAAAAAAACAAAAGGTGTTGTTATTTATACACCGGTGTATCAATATCCTTATCGTATATTTAATATGAGAATTGTAGTATACATCACTTTAAATCAAGTATTTATGGTTCTTTAATTAGCCTTCATTTCGTGATAGACATTTCTAATGTTATATACGCATTATATATAAACAGGAATAAGGTATAAGATTTACAAAATCATATTTATTAAATTTATAGAAATATATATGAAAAATAATATAATTAATTGTCTGGTTATATAATTGATACAAATGCTTTTTAAACTCACTTTTACATGCTTTTGTTGACTTTTTGAGGTGTTTGGTAACAGCTTTCAATCTTATTTACTACTATAAATGTGATAGAACCTTTTTTATGGAAGAAAAAGAAAGATATGTGGTATATCATTGGCTCTATTTTTTAAAAAGAATTTTTCATATTTTAAAAAGTTAAATACACATACTAATAAAATCTTTGTTGAACTTTTTTGTAGTAATAATACTTATTGCAATACCTTTTTATTCTAAAAATAGTGGCTGACTTAAATATGTGTCAGATTAAAGATTATATTGTGTCAAAAGTATGGTATGCTATAAAAAGAGATGCTCAAATTATGTTTTTATTTTGAATAATTAAATGACCTCACAATAGAAAAAAGTTGAAAGATAACTTTCATTTGGTAAAAACTTTATTGTCACATTAACACTTATAATGAAAAAAACATAATTCGTGAAACAATGGATGATAATCTGGATTATTATTTTTTTAATTTAAAAGTTTTGAAAAAAAAATAATAAAATTGATTGATGGTGGTGCTATAAACTGTGGTTACTTCACTTATCTTTTTCACTTAATGATCAAGCATATGTTGTAAGAAATTGATAATGGCATTATCAAGTAACACCTTGAATGGTTGATATTATGATAGTAAAAAACGTCAATTATTAATTATGCATTAGGGGTTATGTCAAACACAGTTAAAAGTGAGTGTGTTTAATATATTTTATGTGAATCTATATACACATGTATAGATTTATTCTTTTAATGAAATATCGATCCTTATTTGACGTATTAAGATTTATTATTAATCGAACGAAAAGGTTTACTACATATTGAAATTAATAGAATCGCTTTTAACTGCCAATGAAATTTAAGTTACGTTCAACTTTTTGCTCAGTAGTACGAAAGGTTAGGTTTACTGTAAAGTTTCTTGTAATTCAAGAAAAACTATTTTTCATTTACAAACAATTCTAGATAGCCTTCTAACTTTCTTTTACCAACATTTTATATGAGTGTAGTTTTGAATATTTTTTGCTATATTTTTATGCGTAAGGTAAGATTATTAGAAAATAGTTTTATGATAAAAAAAAAAAAGGTGACAAGGAGTTTTTAATAAAAAAAAAAACTCCTAGCCTAATGGTTACCCCCTTGACTTCCCTATGGGAGGTCTTGGGTTCGAATCCGGGCTGAGACATATTTGCTGAATCAAGGTCAGGGGGTTTATCCAGTTGTGGGATTCCTCCTGGGGTGGGCTCGAGCATACGCCCCAGAGCGTCAAATCCGAGGGGACGGTTGAAATCTCGTCTTGGGTGTCGTTGTATCAAGCCGTTCAAAAAAAAATAAATCATTAACTAACTCAAATAAATTCAGATTGAACGCATCCCAACATTCTTGAAACCTGCTCCAAAAATCCTAATTCTTAAAACAAAAATTCTAAACTTAAAAATAAAGATGAGTAGGAAAGACACAAAAAACGGGCATGAAAGACATAATAAGCCGAAAAGCATAAATTATAAAGCAATAAGCTAAATCTTAAAGATGGAACGGAAATCATAAATCCAAAGTTAAATCGTAGTTAAATACTGAAGCACAATAACATGCAAGATAAACACATTGACGAGTAATATGATAATTATGAGTTGAAAAATGCAAATTGTATAACATGAAAAGTATACTGCAAAGAGTTAGTTCTTAATAGCTAAGCCTTAATATAAACTAAGTCATAAAGCTAAAGCTTACAGGCTATAGCAAAATAATAAGCTTGAAAACACAATGATAACGAGCATAATATACATCAGTAACAAACTAGTATGTGACATAATAAACTGAAAAAACATAAATTTTATAACATAAAAATTAAACCTAAAAGCTAAATCAAAAAGTAAACCTAAAACTAACATCGTAGAGTTTATCAAACCGATTATAACGACACTAATATTAGTTTGTTAGAGTTTGTTTGAATCACCTTAAATGGCTAATAATCTTTATATGAGAATTGTTACGGTGTCAATAGAAAGGGAAAATTAAATGGTTGAAAATGACCTGCATTTGGGAGATAAGACGCATTTACATCGATCTTGTTGTCCAAGTAGTTTTTTTCAATACGTAATCAATAAAATTTATTGACAAATACAATTAAAGATATGTTAAAAACATATTAAATTATTTTTAGATAACAAAATGTTAGAACGACTAATTTTAAGATACATAATTATTTAAAATATATAAAAATAAATAGGGCACAGCAAGATAAATGATTTGAGTTGAGTTATATGGTTTTCTTAAGATGGATATCCTGTTGTATGTCTATCTATATTTGAAGTTAGCAGTTAAAAAAATAAAAATAAGGAAACAAAAAAGAAAAGAAAAAAGAAAACGTAAATCATTTAATTAATTTGTGTCAACGAGGCATTGTCTCAATGGTACCCCATGATTGTTTCAAATGTGAGATCCCGGGTTCAAAACCCCAGCAGCGAAATAGGGGTCTGAGGGGTCAGTGGGTTTTCTCATAGGGGTTTCCTCCTGAGTTGGTTGTTGTGGCTCATGGGAGGTCCAGGTAACTAGACCTTGATTACATGCTCTGAAAACAGTGGGTCCACATAATTGAGACCTTCGCCGTTCAAAAAAAGATTTAATTAATTTGTGGTGGCAAGACTCGGTCACTTGATTCTGAATAGAAGCAGGTCATACACGTTTGGTAAGTTAATGGTTAGGCCATGTGTTAGCCCCGTCTACAATAAATAACTGTGCTCCACGATTCTCCCTTAAATCATTTGTCGTGATAAGACTCAGTCACTTGATTTTGATTGGTCATCTCTTTCGTCTTATCATCTTTCTTCATTAATGATTATAAACTAGTAAACAAGCACGCACGATCTTAATATTAAATTTACAATTAAAAAAAAATTGTCAAAGATTGACTATTAGACTAAAGTGCATTGTAAATTCTTAAAACATACGCCATTATTAGACTATCCATAGCGGTCACCCCACTGAAAACCATTCCCTACTGAAATTTCATGCCACGTCATCACCCTACTGAAAACCTTAACACCCACAATGGTCACCCCACTGAC